>OY755207.1:26910136-27447848 GCA_963576765.1 Draba incana
CTAGGAACCATTTTGCCATGTTCATTGAGAGTCCGGAGAGTCACCGTCCTCGAATGCTTGATTTTGAATGTTAATGCTAAGCGGGTGAATACCGACCCCAACAGTCATAGAAAAACTTTTATTAGAGTTCTTTAATTATTTATATAGTTTTTACATATTCATCTTATTACATATATATCATGTTACTAATCTCCACAATCATTGTTAGATGAAACATAATAATCTATTTGACTATTTATAAGAAAAGAAAAATTGTTGAAAAAAAATTATTGTAGATATTTATTATGGTTATTACAAAACAGGCGTGACCAAAAAGAAAAGAAAAATTAGAAATATCATTTTGCAAAAATATTACAATGAGTTGCTCATTTCCAAAAATACTACAAACTAAAGATTTTTGAACCCAAAAATCATAAAGTTCTAAAAATTTTAAAAAGTTTTTATCCTTGTTGGGTGAAATAATTCACTTTCAGGTAATCGCTAAAACCACATTATAGCCCAGAAAATAGGCAGGTTAATAACATGCGACGTCCATCGCTACTAACTATATGTTTCACATAGCTTTTGGAAGTGTCTACGATAGTCAGGTTAATGACATGCTCAATTGGATCCTGTTCATTCCTTGCTATAAAAAAAATTACACAGTCTCTAAGATTGACTATGGAGTCGCAGGACATTGCACTGATCATGTCATAGTTCGTGATGTTGCAGTGTATGACACTTCCAGACAGTGTGATTATGAGGTCCGGTTTATTGGCTGATAGACAACCTTACCATCGGTTCATTAATAAGCATCGGTATAGCGATGAATCAACCATAACCATTAACTTCCTTATTTCTACGAGAAATATGATCTTGCCGACTTAAGGTTCCTTGATCGACACACGTCCGTAAACCGACATGACGTGGACAAGGATTAGGGTTTACGAACCTATAAATAAGAGTCTTTACCTAAGGGTTAGATCATCGCAATCTACACGCAAAAATCCTAGACAGAAAACTCTTGCCACTTCCTTACGAGGAGAGACACGTTTTGTCCTTGCCTACGATGATTATTCCAATCTCTAATTGATTCTGACAAAAGCACAGTATGTGCCTACGACGAGTGACAAGCTTTGGAAGTGTCCAAAGATCTCTTACGACGAGCAACAAGCTCTGTCCCTCTCTACGACAAGAGACACGATCTTCTCTTTACGACTTCCCTATTGATTCTTTGTAATTCATATCAAAACTCATTGATCAATAAAGCTAATCTTTTCTCGTCATTCCGCAGTACTGTTTACTTTCAATCCAGTTAAATTTTGCACAAACAGTTTGGCGGTAGAAGGAGGGGACAGTTTTTGAACTATGTGAGATATGACAGACGGAGAGAACATGAACATTCAAGGAGGAGGTGATAACGCGCAAGATCCCAAAGCTCAACTTGTGGAGCTCACCAATCTGATGAAGCAGAACGAGGAACGTCTAAAGTTACTTGAAGCAAAGAACATGACCTTGCGAACTCAGGCTGAAATAGTTGTATTCCTCTTAAGAGGATCGCGAAATGATTATAGGAAATAAATCATGTTTTTAGGGTAGCTTAGGGTTAGGTTCGGGATACAAACAGAATAGCGAAACTAGCATTATTTACATAATCTATATTTCTGATATTACAAAGACCTTAGGATTTTGATAATAGAGTTCCTCTCACACCCCCTTTAGAAACCACCAAACTCTAAAATAAATACTTCTCAATCTCCCTCAGACTAAAACACAGTCGCAAGAGTGTAAGAAACCAAATCGGATAACAAATAATTGCGTCTTAATTGCTTCTTAAAGACTTTGATGTTCGAAGTTGCACATACATTCGAAACTCTCTTGAATCTATTTAGGGCACTCGGTTTCCAGTTTAGCTCTGAGGTCCTTCCTTAAAATTTTGCCCTGAAAGCACCATCTTGATTGTAGTGAACCACCTATACAAATCATCACACAGTTAAGCTTCTCTCCTTGTTTTTTTTGCGTTTGAAGACCGAAAGTGAAGCCTCAAAACCTTACCGGTTTGTTGACATAACTCTTGACATCATCTTCGGTTAGCTTTAACTACAAACGCTATAGGGACCTCGTCAGTAGCTTCATCTTTCATTCTGGAAATTCAAATAACGTTAGAGTTTCAAATTTGGTGTTTTTGGATTTTGTTTTAACTCACGGGACAACTGCAGCATCGTTGATAAACGGATGAGAAATAAGCAATGCTTCAAGCTCAGCTGGAGCCACTTGATAGCCTTTGAATTTGATCAGTTCTTTCAACCGATCAACAATGAAGACCTCATCGTCATCATCCACAAACCCAATGTCTCCCGTGTATAACCACCCATCTTTATCTATGGTTCTTGCAGTAGCATCCGGATCATTCAAATAACCTAACAACATCGCACCATTTCAGTATTCGTTTCAAGGAAAGAAAGTCACAATATGAGCATAGAGCTGGTTGACCTTTCATGAGTTGATCACCCGGATGCATGTTTTGCCAGATTTATTGCACGGTAAGGAGATTCCGATTGTGGTATCGACCACTTTCATCTCGGCATTTCTGATCACAGTTCCGCATGCACCAGACGTGGTTTTAAATGGGTTATGTGCAAATGCCAATGAATTAACCATAGTCCCTGACTCAGTCATTCCATAACCCTGAAAATGTTTATTACGTTTTGGGTTTAGTCATTACACAAAAATGATAGGACGACAACATTTGACTTTGTCCACCATCATAACACCCCTACTGACTAAGACAAGAACTGAGAAACCGCACAGAAATCATTTAAAAAACTCAGCTAAACCGTAAGTTAACAAGAAGTTAATGTATGACAATGTCAAACTGAGATTTATCACCATGTATGTAACATCCCTATCCCGGGGTACCCGGCCTATTCGTCTGCACCGACCCATTTCGACCCGACTTGACCCGAAAAGCCAACTCAACTTATATACCTGTAAGACAAATAAAGAGAGAGGGGTGAGTAATTCAGGGGAGAATTACTCAGTGAGGATGGGTTAACACCACACAAACCATCGAGTACATAGTCACATTCCAGTATATAAATAATAAAGTCAAAGGGCCAAAATAAGGGTAATATTAGCATAGCAAGATCTTATAAGTTGAAGCTTTTCTCTGTCGCACAAAAGGCCTCCCCTTTACATTCAACACCGTCCTCACAGTGTATAAGTGGACCGCATGTCCTATAACTCCTAGGGAACCCGTTCTCTCTACGGTGGACCCTATCTCTAAAAGTTATGCCACAGCTCACAAGGCCTCCCTTGTTTAGAGCCCTCGCCAGGTTCAAGTCCTCACTGTAGAACCGACACCAAGATATATCTTACAGGTTCCAGTCCTCACTGAAGAACCCGACAACCAATTATTCTATAAGCCATTCACCCTAGCATTTCTATATGCATACACACGCACCTAGGCACAAAGCTCTAGCAATATTATTCCATAATCCAATACCAGTCTAAACCATTTATACGCTAGTTGCAAATATGAACTCGAGAGAATACAAGACTTGTTCCTCACCTTAATAATCCCGCTCCTAGCGTGGAATGAACTGCTGAAGCTGGTCCTAACTCTGGCTCAGCTCACACTGCACTGAAACCACACAAGAATAGCTATCTAAGACTCCAGAACCACATTCTTAAACTCATACAAGAAAATAGACAAGCTAAACCGATTCAACCTGAACCGGCTAACCAAACCGACCCGATTAGCTAAACTGGTCCAAACCAACCTGGTTAGGTCTGTTTAAGGAGGGAAGAATTGTGAAACCCTATCCCAGGCCTTTAATGACTGTTGGGTTTAGCTCAGCCCATTATAAATCCTCGGCCCAACTCACCCTAAACCTAGTTGCACTCTCTTAATCCCTATATAAATAGATGTCTAGGGTTTGAAATGGAAGGAAGGTGATCACAGCGGCGAAGCCCTGCCAGATTCTATCTTGAGCCGCCGCCGGAGACGATGATGCAGCTGCAGCCATGTCTGAGAAGCCACCATCATGTATAGAGAGAATAAAGGCAGTTCCATCTCATTCCAGTAGAGAAGAGAAACAAACAGGAAGAGGAAATTGGATCGAAATGAAACTTTGATGTAAGGGCCCCTCTCTCTACTCTTCACGTGTGAGAAATCCGTTTGTTATTCTGATATGTGGTTTAAGAGCAGAGAGAGGGGCCCTTACCATCCCTATCCCGGGGTACCCGGCCTATTCGTCCGCATCGACCCATTCCGACCCGACTTGACCCGAAAAGCACACTCAACTTATATACCTGTAAGACAAATAAAGAGAGAGGGGTGAGTAATTCAGGGGAGAATTACTCAGTGAGGGTGGATTAACACCACACAAACCATTGAGTACATAGTCACATTCCAGTATATAAATAATAAAGTCCAAGGGCCAAAATAAGGGTAATATTAGCATAGCAAGATCTTATAAGCTGAAGCTTTTCTCTGTCGCACAAAGGGCCTCCCCTTTACATTCAACACCGTCCTCACAGTGTATAAGTGGACCGCATGTCCTATAACTCCTAGGGAACCCGTTCTCTCTACGGTGGACCCTATCTCTAAAAGTTATGCCACAGCTCACAAGGCCTCCCTTGTTTAGAGCCCTCGCCAGGTTCCAGTCCTCACTGTAGAACCGACGCCAAGATATATCTTACAGGTTCCAGTCCTCACTGAAGAACCCGACAACCAATTATTCCACAAGCCATTCACCCTAGCATTTCTATATGCATACACACGCACCTAGGCACCAAGTTCTAGCAATATTATTCCATAATCCAACACCAGTCTAAACCATTTATACGCTAGTTGCAAATATGAACTCGAGAGAATACAAGACTTGTTTTTTACCTTAATAATCCCGCTCCTAGTGTGGAATGAACTGCTTAAGCTGGTCCTAACTCTGGCTCAGCTCACACCGCACTGAAACCACACAAGAATAGCTATCTAAGACTCCAGAACCACATTCTTAAACTCATACAAGAAAATAGACAAGCTAAACCGATTCAACCTGAACCGGCTAACCAAACCGACCCGATTAGCTAAACTGGTCCAAACCAACCTGGTTAGGTCAAACCAACCCCAAACCGGACCAACCCAACCTGGTTAACCCAAACCAAACCAGTTAGGGTTTCCTTAAACCGGATTAGGGTTTCCGAGAACCAGAACTGACCAGCCGACTTCACAAGACATCTGGGAACGGAGCTCACCTCGGATTTCTGATCGAAGACCCAATCTGGGAAGCTGACGTCCGGGGCTTTCCAATGATATGCAGATTGTCACATGGCTACCTCTAGTTCGCCGGGAACTCACCCTCGAAGTTGACTGATCGCATATTCGAATATGCACATATGCGACTCGGAAAAACAGACATATCTCTTAAACCACAAATCGGAATAACAAACGGATTTCTCATATGTGAAGAGCAGAGAGAGGGGCCCTTACCATCAAAGTTTCACTTCGATCCAATCTCCTCTTCCTGTCCGTTTCTCTTCTCTACTGGAACGGGACGGAACTGCCTTTATTCTCTCTAGACATGATGGTGGCTTCTCGGACATGGCTGCAGCTGCATCATCGTATCCGGCGGCGGCTCAAGATAGAATCTGGCAGGACTTCGCCGCTGCGATCACCTTCCTTCCATCTCAACCCTTAGACATCTCTTTATATAGGGATTAGGAGAGTGCAACTAGGTTTAGGGTGAGTTGGACCGATGATTTATAATGGGCTGAGCTAAACCCAACAGTCATAAAAGGCCTGGGATATGGTTTCACAATGTGCTTTGGTTGATGTTATTGAAATTAAATTTGATAGGAATTGTTAACTTTTTCTTGTAGTATGATCCCACAAAGCCATCACTAAGTCGTACTTCGTTCTTTTTTGTCAAATCAATATGTCAATTACTTACTTAATAAATGCGCTATAGGATCCATTTGGATAAGTGATTCGTATAACGAGACGAGTAATGAATGTGTCCCCAACAATGGACTAAACAGTGCTAAAAACAACTAATTGCGTACTTTACTTTCACAAAATTATGTAAGTATATTGATTCTTAATTATGTCAAAGAAATACTTGAAAAGTGTTAATTGATTGCATTATGTTAAAAAAATCGTTAGGCGGCATCTAGGCGTTCGATAGAGGCCTAGCGTCTAGAGTGATTAATCGGGGCCTAGGCCTCGCCTAGGCGTTGATGAATTCATTATTTATTTTTAACTATTTTCATAAACAATATCAAAATTATAAATCTATGACATTTTAAATACTAAAGATCGTCATAATTCTAAATCTACACACAGTGACAATTGATATCATATTATTATTAAGTAACTGTTAAACTCTCTCTCTCTCTCCATCTAGAACTCTCTCAAGAAAGAAGAACACCAAACTTCCGTTGATTTAGCCCGGCGTTTGGCAATCGAGGCTTGTATATACGGTTCTATGTTTCGGCTTAGTCCGATTATCGTTTCGGCATGTCCGATCATTTTTCCGGCTTGTTCGGATGTTTTTCTGGTTATCGGATGTTTTATTTAGTCTAAATCTTTTGTATATCTTTCACTTTCCTCTTTCTGATCTTTAATGCTTTAAGCCGATTGATGTTGAGAGTGGTTTTCTTGTTCATCGATCTTGCTCGATTTCTAGATTTGAAGAGAATAAATCTTTGCTGTCTAGATGGATTCTAGATTAGGAAATAGGCAAAGGCTCTCTTTCGAGTTTAGAATCGATTTGATTGATTAAGCTTGGGTAATTTGAGCAGAGTAGAGTTGGGGTTTTCTCTATAGGAAAATGTCTCAGCGAAGGCTCTGTTTCTAGATTGCTTGAAGCTTATTCTTTGGGCTTACTTCAGATCGGTGAAGATGAAGAGCATCCCAACATTAATGGGATTTTGAGAGATGGAAATTTCGTGGATTCGAAGACATCAAGATCTGGATCTTGCTTAAAAGACTTGAATTTCCCTGGATCTGGATCCACCGGAATTTCTTGTCGGCGATGTGATCTGTCGGTGGTGAAGATTCTGGAGCTTGATGAAGACGCGTGAAGCCATTTGAAGACACGTGCCTTATTATTGTTCAACCTAATCTGTAATTCTTCTTTTAGGCTTTATGTGGGCTTGATCAAGTTTTGTTGTATTGGAAATGGACTTCGAATTCACCTCTTGTAATATTGGGCCTTTGTGGGCTATCGTTAATAACAATATGGTTGACAGAAAAAAAAGATATCATATTATTATTACACGTGCTCAGCTTGATTTAAAAAAAATTGGTAAAAAGGCAAAAACAAAGTTGTCCCACATCGGTTTAGTCTAAAAACAAGACTGAAACTTTCCTATATATAAAAGGATGCTCTTCCGAATGTTTTGAGCAAGTGGACTGGGTTAAATTGTAGCTTGAGGCCCATTTCGTGGGTTTAATAGTTTTATTTTAAACAAATAGACCAAGTTACGTGGTTAAATTGGCTTTAACCGGCCAATTATTTGGGTTATCTTAAGTAAACCGACCGGTTATTGACTGGCCGAATTGATTGGGAGATAGCGATCCACCGCCCAGGCGTGCGACTAGGCGACGACTTGGCGGATTTTAATAACATTGATTGCATAAAAGCAACACAAAAAGACCCTAAAGAGAAAGTGGAGAAAGTGTCCTCTAAGCATGGATTGCATAATTTCCATTTTGTATTTTTCACAGACAGTATCGTTTGTGTGACCTAATCTCCATTCAAAATGATAATACTATTTTATTTGTTTATGATTGTATATTTTCATCTTTTAATATGAAGCATGATATGGGTGTTTAATAGAATTTTTCTTTGTCGATATTTATCATATCTTTTGAGTATAAATACAAACTAATCTCATGAACAAATTCTACAATTATAAAGTACTTATATCAAACAGAAATTAATTTTCTAACAATTTATTACTCTCCTAACTAAACGAATTAAACTGTTTCTCGTGCATGTCTCAAAGTCTACCCCAAGCGGCGAAAATTTTACCCAAAATTAATCATTCTTCTACTTGGTCCTCTCAATGTGGATGCTAAGTTAGACTGCACCACGCTCACTAGCTGCACTCCTAGGTTGTTCGGAAACCCTTGGAAAAAAAAAATGCATATTAGTTTCCCCCTTTTTATGATTAAATTACTTTTCTACATATAGTTCTTTTCAGTAGAAGACTTAAAATTTAAACTATATACCAGATTTCTGAAAAATTGAGCTCATGTAAAATGTATAGCCACTTAGACCTCCAAGTTGTTGCAGTGCTAGCAAACCCATTCCCACCTAAATATACATGAAGTACTCGTTATTAAAAACAGTTGGAAAGTTCAATCATAAATTCTTACAGTAACGGCACGAAAGTATTGAGGTTTGAAGAGCTCATCAGAAACCCCATTTTCTTTAGATTCTTGAAGATATTCCATATATTCCAGGAAATAGATTAAATTCCTTAAAATTAATATTAATCGAGATAAAATAATGTATATTGATCTTCAACATTTATTTACTTTGATTTCTGAAGCCTCTTTGGTGATATTAGTGTTGTTTCCTCTTAGACGTTGGAGAGCATGACTTCCGATTCTTTTACCCGACCATTTCTAGACTACAAGTTACAAAGATACCAAACTGTTAACAATTGTTTAGTCTACTTGTAAATAGTTCTCATTATTTGTATCTGGTAAATCTGTAGCTGCATGACTAATAAATTACCAGCCATCCTGGAGACTCCGGTATAAAAAAACAAACCGACGAATTCTAGAACACACGGAACTGTACCTGCACAATCCCAAATATAAAAAAATAAAAATTATTTTGTATCAACTTGAATTAATTCGTGTATGTTATATCATTTTTGGTAGGTCTAGTCCAAGATTTTTGTTACATAAAAGAGCTAATTTCTGCCACGAAATGACTGATCCAACGATAAATGTGAAAGCGCAGCTACCACACATAACGAGCTGTAAGAAATTAAAGGTATAGAAATTTGAAAATGATTTAATAACAGTTAGTTCATTCTTTGCAGTATTACCGAGCTAATCGCAGATAATGCGCCTCTGATTTTCTTAGGTGCAGTTTCTATGATGTAGACAAGTACCTAAAGATTGAGATTAAATTAATTGTTGGTTGCTTAAAACCAATAATCACTAATCTCGATCAGTCAATCTCTTAAGCAACGTACCACGTGCGAAGTTACGTCAGCTGAAACCCCGAGAAAAAATCTTCCCATATCAAGGGACCAAATCGCCTATAACAATATAATAAACCCCTTTATCAAAAACATATAAATTTGTTCACATCATGCAAATTTGTTCAAACTTATTATGTTAATTCTAGGGTTTTTTTGTTCTTTCTGTTTTGTTAGCTACGTATTCGGTGTTTAACCTAACATGCGAGAAAAAAAAGAAGTAAATTAAGATGGATAAAATTACGGCAGTGCCATAGGAGAAAATGCCCCATAGAGCGGTGAAGGTTGTCAAAAGTAAAACTAATGTGACGGGTCCGTCATGCATCGTCGCCATTGCCGTCATTAACAAGAATCTCCTTATCAGATTCAAGATCTCCTTGAATCTTGAGTTTCTGAAGCAGCGGTTCTTCTCCCCTGGATGAACGGTGTGGAAGGCAAAAGAGAGATTAATGAGAGAGAGTGTGTGTTTCTTTGGGATAATTCCGATCGTTGGATTATACTGAGTAATGACAAAATATACAACGTGGAAACCTTAAATAATTTCTTGAGCAACAAACCGGCTCTGCGCTCTATCTTTTAAACATTTAAAAAATGGTATGAGGTGGGTTTAAAGAGATGAGAAGGATAATGTGAGATGATGTGCAACTAAACAATGTGAGATGGTGAGGCAGAAGCTTATAATGTGTTTTCTCTTTTACTTGAGATATGTAAAATGGGAATTACTGAAAACTTGTCAATAAAAAAAAGTGAACCCACATGAATAACGTGTTTTTTTTTTCATTACGGTCTACATGACTACATCAAATATTAGACTTTGGTAATCGAATATCCATTGATAATTAGCTGACTTGGCTCGAAGTTTGATTCAAACAATTGCGTAAAAACATTTGTTGTTGTTGCGTAAAAACGTCCTAGATTCTAGGAGACTTAGTCCTTATCATATCAAGGCTGTAAACCTTATCACATTAACCGTACTTATCTACAATAAAAACAATGGTGCGTGGCTGCGTGCTTTTATCGGAGTTTTTTTTTGTTTCTTTACACACAAATTGTGCAAGAAGACAATCTAGAACTTGAAAGAAAGAATTTGCACACACAATCTCAATAAGAACTCTCTTATTACTTTAGGAAAAATAACTCAAAAACCTAAAGCTTTCTCTCTGTCTCACAAAATCTCTAAGGGATGTCGCAACTTGACAACTTCTTATATAAGGAACTTCTAAACACAATTTCCTTTTTTTCTCTCTAAAGGATATTTTCCTTATTTCTGATAGTATTTAGATAACTCCTAAATACAAATATTAATTCTAATCTTTTTAGGTTTGCTTGTGCTTCAAGCTTATCTCAACAATCTTCTTCTTAAGCTTGAAGCTTTTCTTCTCTAAGTTGAACTCCCATTAGCTCTCTTATCTCTTTGAATCTCATCTTTTCCAACACCTTAGTGAGGATATCCGCCTTTTGCTCAACTCCAATCTCTTCATTCTCAACTCATTCTCTAATGAAATGAAACTGTCTCTGTATATGCTTACTCCTACAGTGGAAAACAGGATTTTTAGTGAGGGCTATTGCAGATTTATTATCAATACAAATAATAACCTTCTTAGTTTCAGCTCTCGTGATCTCACTGAGTAAATCCCGTAACCAAATAGCTGGTTTAGCTGCTTCGGTTCCAGCCATAAATTCCGCTTCACACGAAGACAAAGCCACTACATCCTGTTTCCGTGAGCACCAAGAAATAGGACTGTTTCCTAAGTAAAAGATGTGACCTGTTGTGCTTCTACCATCGTCTGGATCAATGCTAAGACTGCTATCACTATACCCAACTAGTCTTGGTATCATCGAACTCCTTTCAAAGACTAAACCGAGTGATGTTGTTCCCTTTAGATACCTCAAGCATTGTCTCATTGCGACTCCATGTGACTCTCTAGGACTGTGCATATACCTACTCAAAATGCCTACACAGTACGACAAGGCAGGTCTTGTGTGAATTAGATATCGAAAGCAGCCAACCTTCTTCCTAAAGTCCGTAGCATCGATCTCTTTGTCATTCTCTGCTCTTGACAATTGTAATCCAACCTCCATTGGCGTATGCACAAAATTACAGTCCATCATTCCTGTTTCTTCCAATATTTTCTGGGCATATCTCCTTTGACTTAACACAATTCCACCTTCATGTTGAGTTACTTCTATCCTGAGGTAGTAAGTTAACTTACCAAGATCACTCATTTCAAATTTAGCAGCCATCTCCTCCTTAAGTTTGTAAATGATTGACTTGTCTGTTCCTGTGACAAATAAATCATCAACATAAACTGCAATAACCAGAGTGTGTTCTCTCTACCTTTCGGTAAACAGTCGGCTCCTTTGAACATTTTTGGAATTTCAGCTCCTCCGGAATCTGATTTAGCTTATTATTCCAAGCCCCTGGAACTTGTATCAATCCATACAATGCCTTATTCAACCAATAGACTTTTCCTTTGCTTCCTCTCTTCTCAAAGCCTTCAGGTTGTGTGACATAGATAGTCTCTTTGAGTTCTCCATGGAGGAACGCTATTTTGATGTCCAAGTGATGAATCTCCCACCCGTTTGATGCTGCAATGTTTATGAGAAGCCATATGATCTTGATTCGTGCCACAGGAGCAAAGACTTCCTCGAAGTCAATTCCGTACTATTGCACATACCCCTTAGCAACAATTCGGGATTTATGTTTATTGATGCTTCAGTCAGAGTTTTGTTTCAGCTTAAAGACCCATTTAAGTCCAATGGGCATTGTTCTAAGAGGCAAATCAACTAGATCCCAAGTGTTAAGTTTTTCAATAGACTTAATCTCGTCTTTACAGGCATTGATCTATTCACTCGATCCTTTCGCCTCATTGAAGTTCCTTGGCTCGTTGTTTAGACACAAAAGAAGCATCTCTCCTTCTTCTTCAGCAAGTAGAACATAGTCCTCAAAGTACTTTGGTGCAGTGCTCTGTCTCTGACTTCTTCTGAGAACCGGCGGATTATTCCCCATGACTTCACCTTTTTCTTCTTGTTCCGCAATCTCTAGTATGTTACCATCGTTCCCTGTTTCCTCTTCTTCATCTTCGCTATCATGATTGTTATTTTCTACAATCTCTTGACTATTCCCATCCATTGTTCTCTCAACCATGATACCGTGGTTCCCAAACTCTCAAAGAGTAACATTAAAACTTCCATCACCATCTCGCTCTGATTGATTTTTCCTCCAGTTCCAGCCTTTAGTTTCATCAAAGACCATATCCCGGCTTACAACAACTCTCCTTGTTTGTGGATCAAACAGTCTATATGCCTTAGAACCCGGTTCTGTCCCAAGTGAACTAACATCCTCGATCAATCATCTAATTTTTAGAGAAGGTGTTGGTCAATATTTGCATAACTGATGCAACCAAAGATTCGTAGATGATCAATACGTGGTTTCTGTTTTCTAAAAACTTCATATGGAGTCTTGTCCGTTAGAGCCCTTGTAGCTATTCTATTCACTAAATATGTTGAATGTCTCACTGCTTCTCCCCAAAAATAATTTGGCACTCTCATGTGTTTTAAGATGCTCCTTGTCATCTCCATCATCGTTCTGTTTCTTCGTTCTACTACTCCATTCTGTTGTGACGTGTATGGAGTAGTAAGGTGTCTCTGGATTCCAACACTCTCACAATATTCGTTGAGCTCTTGCGAGACAAACTCACAACCTCTATCTATTCTAAAAGTCTTGATTCATGCCCCTAATTCTTTCTCAACAAGGTCCTTGAAGATCTTAAACCTTTCAAATGTCGCACTCTATTCTTTTAACAAAATTGTCCACATGTAACGTGAATGATCATCAATGAGGACAAAGATGAAACGATTTCCAGCAGCTGTACTCGGCGTTATGGGGCTACACAGATCTCCATGTACTAGTTCAAGGATTGTAGATCCTCTGTATGAAGTGGCTTGTGGGAATGTTTGTCTTGTCTATTTCCTGAGGAGACAAGACCTGCAGATTTTTTTCTCAAGCGCAACCAGTGGGAGTCCTTGGACAAGTTCTTTCTGCTTCATGGACTTGATAGTTTCTGAATTTATGTGTCCAAAGCGAGCATGCCAATGACTTGATTCACTGATAGATGACAAGTTTAAATAGGCATTGTCGTGAAAACCAATACAAAACTTGTACAATCTATTTTTTGACCTTGGAGCTTTCGCAAGAAGTTTCCCCTGAACGTCTCGCATTGTGAGGAATTCTCCCCTTAATCTGATGTCGCAGCCTGCTTCTGTTGCTTGGCCCAAACTAATGATGTTGCTTTTCAAATCTGGAATATAATAAACATCATTCATGACTCGAGATTCACCATTCATGTCAATAAGAGAAATTGACCCTTTTCCTTTTATGTCAATGCGGGAGTCATCTCCAAATCTTACTTTCCCAGTGACAGATTCATCAATCTTCTCAAAATATCTTCTATCTTCTGTCATATGGTTACTAGCACCGTTGTCAAGGTACCATATGTTCTCCCCTTCTATGTTGGTTTCGAACTTACTTGGTATGCATTGTTTTTCATTGAGAAAAACAACCTCATGCATCATAAGCAACTTGTGTGTCATTATCAACCGATTCTTGAACTTCTTGTAGCTTTAGTAAGCGATCAGGACAATCATAGGCGAAGTGACCTAGCTTGTCACACGTGAAACAAGTAATCCGAAAAGCATCTCTTACTCCAATTATGTCGTCCTCTTCCTCTCCCTCTGTAGAAGCGACCACCTTGACCTCTGTTTTGATAGTCACTTGTAAACTCATGGTTGTTTTGTGTCTCTATATTAGCATACATGAGTTTAGTTTGATCTTCATGCACTTCTTCTGAATCAATGACTCTCTCTTTGTATACTTTGAGTCGTCCTATAATGTCTTCAAAAGTTATGGTATTGAGGTCTAACATCTGTTCTGAAGAAGCCACTATATGGATGAACTTTTTTGGAGGAAGACAGTTAAGAAATTTCTTAACTAACTTGGATTCCTCGATAATTACTCCAAGAGAAAAGGATATTGATGCTATCTCTGATATCTTTCCTGATAACTCTTCAATCCTCTCTATATCTTTCATCTTAAGTCGCTCAAAATCAGCCATAAGTGTTTGCAAGTATGCCTCTTTAACTCGTTTTCCTCCCACATGTCTCGATTTGATAGCGTCCCATACCTTCTTAGCTGTATTGAGGTCACCAATTTGCAGAACAAGAGTCTCTGGTATTGACTGGAACAGTAAGGCTATAGCCATATTATCCTTGTCTTCATCTACTGCCTCAGTTGTAGGTTCGATTGCTTCCCAAAACCTTATGAACTTTTAATGCAACCTTTGTGACACCCTGGTTTTAGGGCATATGTAGTATATGCGGTATATATGGAGAGCTTACAACAATTGATTTGACTACCTATATCACCAAAGTGTACTTATCTTTTCGGTCACAGGTCTTGAGAGAACTCCAGAGTTAAGCGTGCTTGAGCTGGAGTAGTTTCAGGATGGGTGATCTATTGAGAAGTTATTTCCAGCACCGTGTGAATGAGGTCAAACCACGGGGAAAGATCGTGTGGTGATTTGCAGGATTAGTAAACAAGACTTCTGAGCCTCCCGGACTAACGCACCGACCATCGGACAAGATGGGCTCATGAGCCTGAGAGTGGATGGGGGGCCCATAGGAGAGGCGGTCGGGGCGTTACAAGTGGTATCAGAGAGAACCCTGACATCTGTGAAGAGTTAGCTGTCGAGGGTAACGATCTTTGTATGCGCAACGAGGACGTTGCGATCTGTTAGTGGGGGTGATTGTGACACCCCGATTTCAGGGCATATGTGGTATATGCGGTATATGTAGAGAGGCTTAAAACAATTGATTTGATTTTCTATATCACCAAAGTGCACTTATCTTTTCGATCACATGTCTTGAGAGAACTCCAGAGTTAAGCGTGCTTGAGCTGGAGTAGTTTCAGGATGGGAGACCTACTGGGAGATCATTTCTAGTACCGTGTGAGTGAGGTCAAACCACGGGGAAAGATCGTGTGGTGATTTGCAGGGTTAGTAAACAAGACTTCTAAACCTCCCTGACTAACGCACCGACCGTCGGACAAGATAGACCCACGGGCCTGAGAGTTGACGGGGCCCATGGGAGGGGCGGTATAGTTAGTAGAGTTTAACATAGGGCAGATGATGGAAGATGATCCTCCGTCCTCTTTCAGCTTAGTTGGAACGATTGCAGTCTCACCCATCGCTCCCTAGGATATCATAACGCTTTGATACCAAATCTAGAGCTTGATAGAAAGAATTTGCACACACAATCTCAATAAGGACTCTCTTATTACTTTAGGAAAAATAACTCAAAAACCTAAAGCTCTCTCTGTCTCACAAAATCTCTAAGGTATGTCACAACTTGACAACTCCTTATATAAGGAACTTCTAAACACAATTTCCTTTTTTCTCTCTAAAGGATATTTTCCTTATTTCTCATAGTATTTAGATAACTCCTAAATACAAATATTAATCCTAATCTCTTTAGGTTTGCTTGTGCTTCAAGCTTATCCCAACAGACAATTTGGGAGACACGACTAGTAATGGCAGTCTCATAAACACATATTTAGACACAACTTATGTTTCCATTATTATACAAAATACTATTTTTATTTAGTTGCTTTTAAAATAGAAAACATATACAATAAAACTTCTATAAATTAATAATGGTCGGACTGTGAAAATTTATTAAGAGTTATTAATAATTATTAAATTTAAAGAGAGATCTTTCTAATTCACAATCTTTTGATAATTTCTTTATATTTAAAAGGAAAACTTTACTGAAAAATTCATAAAATTCCTTTGTTAATTGTTTATACATTTTTTACATATTCATCTTACTCTATATATATCATGTTACTAATCTTCACCATCATTATAATATGTCAATTAATAATCTATATGACTTTATAAGCATGAACAAAATCGTTGCTACATTATTCACGATGAAGTTGGAAACAAGATAATCATAGTTTTTGAAGTATTTAGTTATAAGAAAATAATTATCATGTATAAAATTATTCAACTTGAAGAAGATTAAATTTACAATTAAGTTTAAAATAGAGAAAATTACATCCTATACCATTTTTTCTAAATGGTATATCCAGAAGAAATAATTGGAAAGTTTGACACTTAATCAAAAAACCAGTTGGGTTTATAGCACTCTCGAGAAAGTAATGTGGAACTTAACACTTCTAGTGACGAAAAGACGTTTTTACCCCTCGGAACCACCTTCTCTCTCATTTTTTTCCTCTTCCACGCATCTTGTTTAATATTTGTTTTATTTTTTGTTTTTCTTTTATTTGTGTCTCCCTTTATTCTTATTTTTTGTATATTTAATATTTTATAATTGTAAAAATTAAAATAATTTCAGATTCTTATTAAGATTATTTTTCTTTACAGTTTCATATCCATTTTGATATAGTTTATTATACATGTACATATACATATATCTATAAATAGTTATATACACATATATACACGCACATGGACACATACACGTATACAAACACATAACATACACAGAAATATGAAGTGTTGTATATATGTGTACATATACATACACCTACACATACATATAATGTACATGTAAGTAATTGTATATACATGTACATATGTACATGAACACTTATACGTACACATAAATATGATGTGTTGTATATACATGCACATACACGTATATGTGATGTACATGCAAGTAGTTGTATATTAATGTACAGATGTACATGGACACATACACATACACCTAAATAAGATGTGTTATATATATGTACACACGTATATGCACGTACACATAGATGTGATGTATATGTAAGTAATTGTATATACATGTACATCCGTACATAGATACATACACGTACATGTGTACATGGTACAAACACGTACACATACATATGATATGTTGTATGTAGTATAGACGTGTACACGTGTTTACGGCACATGTACGACATGTAATATGTGTATGTATCCGTACATTTTGTAAATGGTAAATAATTACAAATATATGTACTAATATGGATGTCTAAAGATGAAGAATAAAAAATGGTGTTTGAAAAGCAAAAATAAATAAATTTTTTATAAACTTAAATATAAGAAAATATAAAACAAATGTGAGAAGGGAAAGAAAAAAGAAAAAAGAAAAAAAAATGAGAGGAAGGTTGGCGTGGATCGGTGGAAAAATGAAAAGAAAAAAAGATGGCACAACTGTAATTATTTGAGCAGATGAGGATTGAAATATCATGAATAGTGGTACAAAGTGTCAAAAACACATAACTTTTTGAAAAGTGTTAGTTTTGCCTGTGAATCTTGAATAAGTGTTATGTTCACAATTAAACCCTATCCAAAAATACCATTTTTCAAAATCTTGTTCATTTTTCTACCACTTTTTGTCTTCTTCCTCTCTCTCTCTTATATTAAATGACTATTTTGCCCTTCTTCTTCTTCTCTTTCTTTCCTCTTTACACACCATTTCTTTTTTTCTTCTTTCTCTTCTAATGGTGGAAAGGTGGTGATGAATGGTGATACCGGCGCCGGAAAAGTCAGCAACAACACCGGAAGACAAGATGACGTCAGAGACAGACGTTTGCATCGGAGACAACGGCGCAGACGACGATGGTGAACAAGATGTCTGCACCGGAGACAATGGCGGTGAACAGATGTCTGCACTGAAGACGATGACGTAGGCGACGGTAGTGAACAAGACGTCTGCACCAGAGACGACGGCGGTGAATAGACGTCTGCACCAGAGACAACAACGTCTGCATCGGAGACAACGGAGATGAACAAGACATCTGCACCGGAGACAATCTAACGTCGGAGATAATGGCGGTGAACAAAACGTTTGCACCGGAAACAATGGCGGTGAACAAGACGTCTGCACCGAAAACAAAACGACATTGGAAGACAACACTGGAGGACAGGTCGGAGACGACAACAACCACGGTGATTAATCAGACTTCTACATCGGAGATAAGACAACATCGGAGACAATGGTGGTGGTCAAGTCGGAGACGTCATTGAACAGTAACGATAGTAGACAATAGTCGGCGATGGACAATATTGTCTACGAAATCAGTTCACTTGTAGAAAGGTTAAATTTGTCTTTTTGACTCAGCCCAATAGTGCAAAGTGGTAGAATATGAAAAATGTTTTCTGAAATGGTAGAAATGGTAAGGACATTTCGAAAAAATGGTATAGAGCACAATTATCCCTTTAAAATAATTATCACGTATGAAATTATTCATACTTTACTAAACTATATAATATATATATATATGTGTATAATATTTATAATTATTAAATTATACTATTTTTGGGACCATATTTTACATAAAAGTTCTAAAAATATCATTATCTTATCATTTTATCGAATTTTGCTAAATTTTACATTGGTCCGACTCGAGATTGAGAAAATTTATTAATTTATGGAGATTATACTATAGTATTTTACCATAATACAAAAACATTTTCCATTATTGGAATCTCAAGAATAGTACAACAACTCCAACTATATTCTATTGATATTTGTCCAGCTATATTCTATTGATATTTGAATGAAAGAATTATGGGGTACCATCATACCAGAAAACCTTTCACACAATCCTACTAACTAAAAACAGCAGTTTGGAGCTCTAGAGAGGGTCCACGTCTGCACAAAAAACGAGCTCCTCTCCTGATGCCACATCAGCACAAAGACAAAGACCTTTTTTAGCAATAAAACGCGGTCGTTACTCTGCAGCTTAAAAAGCACACAACAAATATAATTCTTACGAAAACATTTCACAAAGGCCCATTAATATACTCACTAGACTACAAAACCTAAAACCTTTTCTGCGTATTCTTCTCCTCCACCTCCGTTCTCTATAACCCACATCGCCGACGTCCTTTGCACAAACTGTTCCTCTCCCCAAATTGAATCCTCGAACTGACGTTACCTCTTTCCAGCTTCCTCATCTTCAATCCCCCAATGATTTCACTTCCATATTTTCAATGAGGCACTCCCCAAACATCTTTAAATCCCTCTCTTATATAAACACGGACTTCTCAAATACCTCTTCCACACTCCACATCCAGCAACCAGATTCTAAACATAAGTATGGCACAAACTTTCAGCATCTTTGGACCAGTCGAAGGAAAGTTCTGCAACCAAGAAATATTGTGTCGTTTGATTGACCTCTGGGAAGCCAGTCATTTCAAATTGGGGAACGTCCTCATGGGCTATGAACTACTCCGAATCGATTCAGAGGTAAGAGTATAAATTCCTTCCTATATACCGGCGATTAGTATAGCTCCATCTAATAAACAATCCTACTGATTCAAATGTACAGGGCAGCACAATCCAAGGATTTATCTCCACCAACAGGCTATTCCGCCACGAGAGAGACTTAAAACCGAACTCTGTCTACAAACTGCAAAAATTCATGATCAAACCGTCCAAGCAACTGTACAAGACGAACGACCACAAACACCACATTCTCTTCACCGACCAGACTACGATGGTGGGGCTCCCTGAAGAAGCCAACAATATAGACCACCAGAAATTTAGAGTCCGATTATTCAGTGACTTCTTTGCCATTGCCGACACAGAGACGGACCTCTTCGGTACGCATGTCTCTTGACCTTTGCTCATGTATAATATTCCGTGCATATACATATTTATCATTAACTAGTTAGTTAATGCCTCCTAAGTTGTTAAAGTTTGCTTTGGTGTTTAAAAAATTAACATGCTTCGTTGCTTTATTAGAGTTTACATATTAGAGTTTACATATTAACATTCAAAATTACAAAGTTGGAAAGAGAATACAACATATGTAAACTCATAGTTGGTTACTGGAAAGAGAATAGCTCCAAAAAGTACAAAGCTCATGGCAAATCCAATACTTACAAGTATTACAATTATACTTCTGATTATATCCATCATGTCCCCATCAGAATCTTGAAGGTGAAATCATCAATTTATCACCATTGTAACATTTTTTGCTATTATTGTTAATTATTATCTGATTTTGATTTTGTCCTTCTCATTTTGCAGTATGATACAAAGTACTACTATGTGGTTGGTGTGGGACAAACGGAATGCAAGTTCTGGTTCTTTACTCCTCGTAAAGTTGGTCCAGATGTTGCGTACACGTTTGGTCTCATTGGTATAGTCCTAAACATGTTCATGGTTTAAACAAATTTATCAGCTTCATATGGACTTGAATTTTTTGCAGGGGATCTTGGACATAATTTTTGACTCAAATATAACCTAAACACATTTTGAGAATAGCCCATCAAAAGGGCAAGCCATTTTGTTTATGACACCCCGGTTTTCAGGGCATATATGGTATATGCGATATATGCAGAGAGGCTTAAAAGAATTGATTTAGCTACCTATGTCACCAAAGTGCACTTATCTTTTCCGTCACAGGTCTTGAGAGAACTCCAGAGTTAAGCGTGCTTGAGCTGGAGTAGTTTCAGGATGGGTAACCTACTGGGAAGTGATTTTCAGTATTGTGTGAGTGAGGTCAAAACACGAGAAAAGATCGCGTGGTGATTTGCAGGGTTAGTAAACATGACTTTTCGAGCCTCATGGACTAATGCACCAATCGTCGAACATGGTGGGCCCATGGGCCTGTGAGTGGACATGGGCCCACAGGAGGGGCGGTCGGGGCGTCACAAGTGGTATAAGAGCGAACCCTGACAATTGTGTGCTGTTGAGGTAACGATCTTGGTATGCGCAACAAGGACGTTGCGATCTATTAGTGGGGGTGATTATGACACCCTGGTTTTCAGGGCATATATGGTATATGCGGTATATGCGGAAAGGCTTAAAAGAATTGATTTGGCTGCCTATGTCACCAAAGTGCACTTATATTTTCCGTTACAGGTCTTGAGAGAACTCCAGAGTTAAGCGTGCTTGAGCTGGAGTAGTTTCAGGATGGGTGATCTACTAGGAAGTGATTTTCAGTATCGTGTGAGTGAGGTCAAAACACGAGAAAAGATCGCGTGGTGATTTGCAGGGTTAGTAAACATGACTTTTCGAGCCTCCCGGACTAACGCACTGATCGTCGAACATGGTGGGCCCACGGGCCTGTGAGTGGACAGGGGCCCACATGAGGGGCGGTCGGGGCATCACATTGTTTGTTGGGGATCTTTCTTACGCTGATATTTATCCAAATCACGACAATAGGAGATGGGATAGTTGGGGAAGATTTGTTGAAAGAAGCACTACTTATCAGCCCTGGATTTGGACTACTGGCAATCATGAGCTCGATTTTGCTCCAGAGATTGTAAAGCTTCTTACTTCATTAGCATTATCCTCTATTTTTATGTGTTGATGGTTACTACGATTATATTGGCCTGAAATGGATTGTTTATATTGTTTACAAGGCAAAATCAAACCATTTAAGCCATTCAAACATAGGTATTATACTCCTCACCGAGCATTAGGCAGTACAGAACTATTCTGGTACTCGATTAAGAGAGGACCGGCTTACATAATCGTGCTAGCTTCATATTCAGCATACGGTAAAGGCAGCTTAATAATTGTGAACCTTTTCGTGCGTTATTCTTAAACCAAGACTGACAGGACTTGAATGCTCCCATCTTTTTCTTGGACAGGTACACACCACAAAACACATGGCTCGAAGAGGAATTCCCATAGGTTAACAGGACGGAAACTCCATGGTTGATCGTTCTGATGCATTCACCGTGGTACAACAGCTACGATTACCAGAATTGTACATTTAAAACGAAATTGTAAAAAATGGTATTCCAAAAAGTACAAAGCTAATGAGAGTGATGTATGAGCCATGGTTCGTTATGTTCAAAGTAGATGTTGTTTTTCAGGTCATGTCCACGCATACGAAAGATCAGATACTCTAACATTTTTTATACAACCAAAAGCCTACATATCAAGATATCTTTGCACTTATGATCTCTCACTTTCATTTACCTTAGTATTTTATTTTGCATTGATGCTTGTGAAAGATAATTGAGACTGAAATCAAGGTGATGTTTTTATTCTATATGATAACAATTTCTTCAGTCAAACTATATTTGACAATGAGTCATGACTCATGAGTGGAATGGCAAAAAGACGGATCCAATCATCAACCATTATTAATTTCTTTAGCCAACATAAAATTTGTGTGATTTATAAAGGAAAATGTTCAAATACAAGAACAAAAGGCAAGCGAATCTCTTAGCTCTTAAAGTGAAGGCACTGTAACTTATTCAGTTCACGTAAAGGAAAAGCAAAAGGTGGTGTGATAAAGTTCTTGGTATAAGAGTCAATGCAAATGTATTGGTGCAACAACAATATATGGGTACGAGAACGAAAAGGTAAGAAAAATATATTAGTAGTGCTGAAGATAATTCTGTAATTTCTTATTTAGAGTGTATTCAACTAAATTAAACAGAGGGAGTACAACACAATTATACTAATACGCATATAATATAGTATTGAAATGTACAATTTTGGAATACTATTTTTTACAATTTCGTTTTAAATGTATGATCAGTGTAAAACTTGTGGACAAAAACTTATATTTACAACAAAAATTATAACACAATCACACTTTCCATTTGTTTCGGTTGTTAAAACATGATATGTCCCCCTTTTTCTGCTACATGGTTTAATTAGTGTTGTATTTTATTTTATTTTGGTCGAAAATTAGTGTTGTATATATCATTATCAAAATTAGTGTTGTATATATCTAACAGATAATGAAATAGAGTTATACGATATAAGTTAACGTGATGTTTTCATGATGTTTTGTCGTGTGACGTTTTGTCATCAATCAAAGAGTTTTTGGCAATGTTTTTAAAACCGGACCAACTCATTAGACCGGGTTTTGAAAGTTTTCAGATTTTAAATATATATAATATATGAAAGTAAAGAAAAATTCCAGTAACCAAAATGATTATTATGAAGGAAAAGAAAATGAAATAGATAGCAAGAATTTTCTCCATCAAACTAGAAATGAAAAAAAAAAATCCTACGATCACTAACAGCCTCACACACAAATTTAATGACAGAGGAAACATAGGAAGACAAAATAATATGCAGACGTGAAAAAAAAAGAGTCAACTAACCTTCTCTTTGTGCATTAGATGAATTTTGGACGATGATTTTGCATTTCAATGAATATTCATTTGAGGAAAACCAAAGATACTCAGACAAAGAAAAGGAAACCAATAAATACTTAAATTTATGGGTTAAACTTAGTGAACCGGGTTTTAGTATCAACCTGAATCACCGGTTTTTACAGTTTTTATCCGTTTTAGCGGTTTAATTTAAAACAAATAGTGTGGTTCGATTTTAAAAACACTGGTTCTTAGTGAAATGATCCATATACTGACATACATATGCAAGCAATCAGTCTGAATTAATTTTAATCTTATTGGTGAAGAATGAGCTAAAGATAACTATAAATATGTGTTGTCGAATCCTATATTGTGTATTTATGTTGTATATATCACATGAATAAAAACTGAATATTAAACAACTCAAAATACTTAAGTGAAAGAGAATTTATCATTTTATTTACTTTTATTGGATTCACAAAAACACAAACATAATACTATAACATTTTCATTTTTTATAGTAAACAATCTATAAATAACATATCCGGACGTAGCCCGGACCATCCCCTAGTCCTACTAACTAAAAGCAGCAGTTTGGAGCTCTAGAAAGGGTCCACACCAGCAAAAAATGCTCTCTTCTCACGCTGCCACGTCAGCACAACTAGAAGACTTTTTTAAAACAAATAAACGAGGCCCATATAATTGTTTCTTTCAGTAAAAAGGTCCATTACAAAGCTAGCATAAACTCTAATTCTTCAACGTATCCTCTGCTCTGATCTGATACGTTTCAGTGTCTCTTTGACTCTCTTCTTCTTATGTTACGTTTTACTGGCTTTCGATTCCTTTAAACGATCTTTGCATTTATCCTCCTCTCCAAATGCCCTCATTCTTTTAAGCTCCACGCTAACATGAAGAGCAAATCATGCAAACGAGCAGAGATTGAGTCAGTAATATGCGCTCTAGATTTTTCCTTTTCGTTTTCACCTCTTGATTTCTTAAAATTGACTCATTTGTCTTTTCAACTCTTTAGAGTTCTTCAGGTGAATGGGACATTAAGCGAGAATTTTCGTTCACATCACCAGCAAAACAGATTTAGCACTCCTACTGAGCCCTCAATTGAGTTTCCATCTTTGGACAGTGTTTAAATTTCGTTGAGATTTGAGGTTAGGCTCCATTCGATTCACAGATCTTTAAGTAGCTTTTGATTAGTGCTTAACTTAATCGATTTTAACTTGCTGGTGATACCTTAATTTCTTAACTTTCATTATGTAAACCTATTCCTTTTGTGTTAATGTAATTCAGAAAGAAGAGATTTTGAAATGGCTGATCCAAGTGGAAAGAAAGAGAAGGTGGTATCAGTGGAAAGGAGCAGGACGTGAAGAAGGGAAATTATCATCTGACTTAGCTTTAAGAAATATGATATTTTTTAAGGAATGGTATTATCAGGTTTGTTTATATACTCATACAAGATGGATCAAAGGTGAGATGTCCACATTTGTAGGTAAAATCATTTATTTATATTAAGCCAATGCATAATCTCTTTTTTATGATTTTCTTTTATTTCGATCCATAGACCGTGAGGTAGCAAGAAAGAATAGATTGAGGAAGAAGGTAATACTTTCCCTTGGTCTAAGCTGGCTTATTCCGAGAAGTATAGCCATTTGCGACTACGTTAAGTCCTTTTGTTTCGTTTTTCCATGGGTGTATGTTGAGCAGTAAGAGAATAACCACTTGAAGCTTACAAAGCTTGAGCAAGATAGCAGGTGCACATTCGTTTTTCTTATTTCGATCGTATCTTCTAACTTATTTCAAATCTTTTTTGGGGGTTAAGCTAAACAATCCACTCTATAGGTGAGTTTGGTTCTCTTATTCTGGCTCTACCTCTGCTTTATGATTGGTTTTATCATGGAAGATTTTACTCAGACTGACCTTTAAGGGATTTTTTTAATCTGCTCAGTGTTACGTGATCAGGAACCAAAAATGAATATAGAAATCAAATTGCTAGGGATTAGATGTTAACAAGCTCGAATTTTGTTGTTTTCATTTAATTATTAATTCGGGTTTCTGTTTACCATCTTACTTTGAACAGTCTATATCTTGCTGTTCTAGAGAAGGAGAAGGACCACATCGAGGGATTCGTCCCAGAGGTTTGTATATCTTAAACCTTGAATGATCTTATGTGTGACAAAAAATACTTTTGTTTAACATATTTGAATGTTTGTTAAGGTTGCTTCAGTGACAAAATCTGGTAACTTTGACTTGGAAGTCCTAAATGATATTCGTCCAACAAGTGAGACAATGATGTATCCTTACTACATCAAATGGATAAGAGGACAACGTGACTTGCCTTTGAATCTTAACCAATGGTGCAATGTTGTCAGATGGGAATTCAGTAACCCTACCCCATTTATTTGGTATTTGATTATCATTTACTCCTTTTTACTTTAATTTTCCTGTTTGTTTTTTCTTGAGCTATTCATTGTTCATACTGCAAATATTGGACTTAGTACGAATTCAAACCCTTGACACAGAATACTCATCGCCAATTGCCTAACTTATTATATTGTAGGAGTCGTGATCCCTTTGGCAATAAGGGGCACATTGCTTTCACTACGAAAGACGAAGTAGATACAGAGGTATGTGAACTTAATCTTTTGCTTGCCATTCAATCTCACATAAATTGGTGATATGTAGCAGTCCAACACCACTTAGGAGAAATTATGTCATTGTACTGCTGCTATTATTCTTAGATCCTTCAAATTTTGGAGCTTTATCGCCGCATATATGAAGAGGAATGGTGAAAGGAATGAAGAGTGAAAACGAAAAGTTTGTTGGGGGACTTTACACTATGAGTGTAGAGGTATGCAATTTTTCCCTCTTTTTTAGTCAGAGGAATGGTCTTTTTTCTTGTGGCTTTATTCATTGTGAAAGAAAACTTTGATTTTCTAGGCTTTGATTCCAAACAGCGGTTGTGGAGTACATGATGCAACTTCTCATTGTTTCGGACACAACTTCGCGAAGATGATTAAGATCAACTATGAGAATGAGCTTAAGGCAGCTTTCTGTGCCAAATTATGAATCCAAGGATTTGGAAATTGTACTTTTTCTATCTACAAAGAAAATTTCTTTTGATTGTATACCTCAATTGGTTTTGGGTTAAATTCGTGTGTTTTTTTCCCTATCGTTGCTTGAATTTTGGATTCTTCATGTCTTGGTTTTGTTGATTGATTTAAAATAGAAGCAAAACTAAAAAAAAATTAATAACTTGCGACACACGCAATAATTTATCCAAAGATAATCATAACACAATATTCTTTACAACTTTAAATAAACTAAACTAAATAAAATAACTAAGTCCCAAGAAAAAAACCAAAAATCATCTTTATAAATATATCCAAAACAACCAAAGAAAATTAAAACATATAAAGGAGTATCAAATTCTGACGAATCCAAAAAACATGATCAACATATATCGATACAAAATACTCAAATATCAATAAATAAATAAAAAGAGAAATACCCTAAAATACCACAAAAAAAAAAGTTTTTGCTCCAAAAATACCACCAATTTTCAAAAGTTTCATAAATACCACTAAAAGTTCTAAAAATACCATTAATTTTCAAAAGTTCTAAAAATACCACAACCTCAAAAATATAATTTAAATTTTTGGATTTGAGTTAACTATTGTACAATTAGGGTATAGTTTTAGGGGGTAGGGTTTAGGTTTGGGGTTTAGGGTTTTAGTTTTGAATATTTAAAGTTAATATTAATTTTATTGTATTTTTGGAACTATTAGAAAAAGTGGTATTTTGGAACTTTTAAAAATTGGTGGTATTTTTGGAAAAAAAACTTTTTTTGTGGTATTTTTGAGAATTACCCTAAAAAAAACACCCCTAAACAGAAAAAAACTTAAAACAAAAATAACGCATGTAAAAGAATTAAAAAAATTCACTCATTGAATTTACAAAAAGAAGCATCATAAACAAGTAAAAGTATGAAATTTTAATTTTAAAGGTTTTGTATATAGTAAAAAGATGTTTCATGATTATTAAATTATAAACACTCATCTAATAAATGATTTTATGAGAAAATGAAATATATATAAATGTTTAAGTAATACAAAATCATATTCATTACCACAATATTATTTTATTCATACCAAAATAACTATGATATCGAATATAAAATCAATGCCAATATGAAACGATTTGAAGTTTTGTTACCAGCTACAAACAATGTACAACAACTTTAATGATAACCAAATAAAAATACATCACCATGAAATCAATATTTTCACTAACGCAATACAATAACAAATATGAAAAACTAAACACTCAAAAAATATTCAAAACTTTTGAAGAATAATTTACAAAATAACAAATATAACACTATCAAACAAAATATATGTTACAAATAATAACATAACTTTTGAAGAATAATTTACAAAGTTTACCACCCAACCCACGCGTAGCGTGGAAATTCCTGAGTTTTATATATAATTAGGGAGTTATCTCTCCATCTAGAGTGTCCACATAGGGAAAACTACTTTTTAAACTATTTAATTTTTATATTATGTTCATTAAATACATGCTAAATTATATCAATTATCTTTCTAACTAATAAATAATTATGAACTTAAAAACGTGAATAACTAATTAAAATGAATGAAAATGAAAATTAAATGTTATATATATGAGAATATTTATGATATTATATTCAAGCATATTATATTTTGTTTTAGTATGTGTAATATATATTTTTCGTAATAAATAAATTAATACTATTAATTAAGTGATATACTAAAAAATAAAATGAGATAACCATAATTATAAAAACATAAAATAAAAAAAAGTATTTAACTTTAAGATTTATAGATTCCATAAATATGTAAAGTTTATTTCTTATTAAAAGGTTTTCACCTCAATTAAAAAAAGTCTCACATTAAATTCAACTTATAATTTTTTTAACCACACATGCTAAACACATGCTAAATCAGATTAATTATTTTTCTAACTAATAAATAATTAAATTAAATTAAAAACGTGAATAACTAATGAAAATGAATGAAAATGAAAATTAAATGTTATATATATGAGAATATTTAAGATTTTATAAGTAATAATAATATGAATTTATTTCTTATGAAAAATATATATTACACATACTAAAACAAAATATAATATGCTTAAGTGATACAAAAAATGAGATAACCACATTTATAAAAAGTTAAAAGAAAATTAAAACAAAACAAAAAAATTTAAATTAATTTTAATATTTATATATTCCATAAATATGAAAAGTTTATTTCTTATTAAAATGTTTTCACCTCAATTAAAAAAAATCCCACATTAAATCCAACTTCTATTTTTTTCAACCATACATTATATTTATAAATTAACTTAACTCCTTGATTTATGACCTTATATATTAGGAAGAACAACGTTTACAAAATAATATTTTAAAATCTTAAGTATATTTCTATGATGAACGAATATATAGTAGATTTAGAAGACAATACATACATATTTGATGAAATACAATAAAATAAATTATAAAATAGAAGTTTTGTTAATGAATAAATTAGATAGAAACTGAAATCATTTTTAATTTTTTTCAAAAAAACCCTTAAATGGCTAATAATAGATAGGAGAATAATAAAATGTGATAAATTTATATGAACATGAAAAATAAAATTCAATGTCCCAACATATACATTCTCACTCATCAAAAATTTTAAATTGATTTTAAGATGATGAGGATACTCCTGCATACAGAGTATCCTCATCATCAAAACAAAAAATGGTAGTATAAAATTTATAGTAAAAAATCATGAATTTACATTTATTTATATTTATTGCTATTGATAATTATTAGAGATTTAAATTATATTAAAACAAAAACAAGAACAGTATATACAAGAATATGAAATTTTTTAGGAAGACGAAACAAAAGTAGATGTACAGAGAAAAATGAATTTAGGTTGAAACATGACGAAAGCAATATTAGTGAAAAGGTGTACAAAGAGAATTTGACTAAACCGTAGAAAACATTAATTCACAAGACTAACATAAAATGTTTTAGATTTCATTTATTGAAATTTCATAATATATATAACATAAATTATGGGTCAGTGTAATCAGATTTTAAGATAATTAAACAGAAAACAAAATTTATCTAATACAAAATTCACTACAAAACTTAGCTTCAAGATCGCTTGATGAAATCATAGAAACCACATGAAAATAATTGAAAACTCTCGAATTGAAATACTAAAGTAAGCACAATCGCAAAATAAACTTAACATTACATGAGCTAAAAGGAACTAACATTAAAAAGGTTTCATAATAAATACAAACAAAACAAAAGTGTTAGCTAAAACTTTTTAACAACAAACCCAAAAAAACTAAATACATGAGTGATATGAACTATGAAGTATTGGACTGTTAGGTGTTGGATGCTCTTCGTAAAATTAAAGATATATGACATGACATAAATAGTTTTTGGTGCAGCTAAAATATTAAACCAACATAGCTTTTTTCTATTGATCTATTACAAATTATAAATACATATATTATGGTGTTTTAGAGTAATCTGAAATGTATGACAAGTTAACAACTATTTGTACCCACTAATATCAGGAAATGGATTTGTACAATCAAAATATTATTAGAAGCTAATGTTAATATATCATCTACAAATAAGTAAGGTTTAAAGTGTCGTAATATATAACACTAATTATATTTGATAAAACTATTAAATATGTAATTTATAATTAAATTATACAAGACCATATTCCAAATTGATTAGTTACAAAAACATGAAACACATTACGCAACTTACAAAAATACAAACAATATATAAACTCACATATCGCTTGGGTCAGTCTCTAGTTAATTAAATTATTCATTCAGAAATTAGACTTAGTGAAAATATTATGTTTTCTTTTTCTTTCAGTTGTTAGTAAAACTGATTATTTTATCATGCTAAAAGACAGAATTACAAAACAAAAAACGTTAAATCGTTTATCACACAAAGTACGTGACTAATTTATTCGATTCCAAAGCCTTAGTTCTACGTCATCCATGTCCATTGCATCAAGCAACTTCTTATTCTTTTTACTCACCAACAAGTTCCCCTTCATATTTCAACACTTTTCATAACAACTTAAACCCATTTTGTATTTGATCAAATCAAAACCTCTCCAAGTACTAAAAATTATGTTCGTAGAGATGTTTCAGCTTCTATTCGCCATTGTGGCAATAGAAGTCGCCCTGATTTTAACACTCGGATTTGGGACTCCATTGAGAAGAGCGGTAGTGAAATTGGCAGACCTATTGAAACGAGGTCGAGGACCTCTTGTTACAAAAACGGTTGCAACCACTATGCTTGTGTTGTTTGGTTCGGTTCTGTTCAGCCCGATCCAAATCAACACAAGGCTCTCTGAATCCGGTGGCGTAGCTAACTCGACTGATCAAGTTATGTTTGCGGATCGCCTCCTCGAAACTTTTCTCATGCGTAAATATATCTATACTATATAAAAGTTGATGCTATAGCGCTCTAAAGGCGTCCACATGGGATTAGAAAACGCGATGCGATTGGTCCACGTAAGCAATTAGAATTAAGTTAATTTTTATTTTGATGTTGATAGAAATTTTCCTTTAAAAAAAAAGTTAGTTTCCTTTATCTATTCACAAATTATTCCATTATGCTATGTATTTTGTTATTAGGAATTAGTTTAAGACTTCTATTTATATACATATATATATATATACCCTCTCCATCATCACAAGAAGCACCACCGTACGTTCATTATTTTAGTTCATAATTATCTGTTTGTTATTATTCATGTTTTTAGATACGTTTTCTTTAGTAATAGTTTGATTTGGGAAAGCTATTTGTGTTAATCTTCTTCGAAAAGTCTTTCATGTTATATATTGTTTTTAATTTAATTTTCTTTTTTTAATGATATTGTTGAAACTAAACTTATATCCACAAATTTTCTAAATTGATGGAGAAACTTTTTCTTTTGTTTTGGTTTTGGTTCATAGTTGAGGTCGTCTTGGTGTCGTAACGAGATAAGTTTTCTTATTTTATTTGGTTCAATGGCTCCTAGTGTAACACCTGCGAACCAAAAAGAAATCTAGTTTGGGTTTTTTGGTCGTGTCGATCGACAAATCGTGTCTCGGGTGTTATTTTATGCAAGATGCAAATATAACGAGTGAAGTGACCGTTGTATAAAGGAGCATAATTTTGTGAGTGGTGTAACACCCGTGAACCCAAAATGGGATTTTTGGGGGTGTCGATCGACGCGATGGGTGTATGTCGTTCGACACCGGGTCGTTTCCTCGAAAATTTGGGCAGGGGGTGTCGTGTCGATCGACACGGTGTGTCTGTCGATCGACACGAGGCCATCGTTTCTCGAAGGTTTGGGCAGAAAGTGCCCCGTCGATCGACACAAGGAGTGTCTGTCGATCGACACGGGCAAAAATAAAACCTAAATTGTAAAAATTAGGGTTTTCCTATAAAAAGGCTTCCACACTCTCTTTCTCCGGGGTGGCCGTGGGAAAGGAAAGAAAAAGGGGAAAAGAGAGAAAAAAGGGAGATTTGAAGGATTTGAGAAGTTTTTAAAGGAAATTCTTGTGGATTCTCCTTAGAACTCAATCCTAGATTGTGTGCCTTCGTGGGGAGAGCTTGGGGTGTTGGATTCGAGCGGGAAATCGGAGATTGAAGCTCGTGTTCTTCGTGTTCTTCGTGTTCTTCCTCTTATTTTCTTCAGATCTAAGGTGAGTGCGCGACCATAGGTTCTTGAATTGAGGATTATACGTTGTACGTTGTTGTTGTGTGTTTGGGTGGTTCTTTGTGGATTGAATTTGCAGGTTTTGGTGTTGATTTGGGGAGATTTGGCCATGAGAGGATAGGCCAAACTCGGACAGAAGGCTCGCTGTCGATCGACAGGATTGCTTCCTGTCGATCGACACGTGGTTGTGAGCCGTCGATCGACAGGGTTGCTCCCCGTCGATCGACACGTGTAGTACTGTCCTGTTTTCTCCGTTTTCTGTTGTTTGCTTGTTCCGTGCATTGTCTGATAACCCTGGTATTTCGTGTATTGTTTAATTCAAGTAATTGGCCTGTAGATGGGACGACCGTCTCACTAAGTATTTGTTAAATACTTACGCAACTCGTTTTTCCCAATTGTGTTGCAGGTAAAGATAAGGTTTAATCGCGGAATCAGGGCCGGAGGAGGGGATGATAGGTTTTTGTGCGTACAGTCTAATTCTAGAAAAAAACCAGTGTTAGGTTGCTAGACTTATTTTGAGTAACTCCGGATGTAATATTGACTCTATCATCTGGATAATTGTACGGCTTTTTGTGTGAATGTATGGTAAAATGGTTGTTAACCTTTTATGAAAAAAAAAAAAAAACTTGTGCGTCACATTTTGGTATCAGAGCCCTTACGGTTCTAGGGCTAGTGGTGGTTGTGTTGAGCTGAGACTATGTGTGTTAATTGATTTTTGTGTGTTTAATCAATTCTAGTCTTAGTATCATCCTCTCCGGCCTTCAAAGAGATTCCGCGGTAAGTTGTGGTGTTTGTTTGTTTTTCCTCGGGTACTTATCTGCTGTTGTGTTGCAGTGAGATGGATACCCGAGCTAGAGGTCGGGGTAAAGCAGTGGCCCGTAGGGGCAGAGTGGGTGGCCGTGGTCGTGGTCGTGGTCGTGGACCAGTCGCAGAGTCGGCAGAGAGCGCGGCGCAGAGTGCATCCTCGGGTGGGACAACCGCGTCAGAGTCCCAGTCGCTTGGTGCCGGTGGAGGCGAGGGAGTTCCAGTGGGCCCAGGTGAGGGTGCTGCTATAGCTCCAGGTCGTGATGACCAGGTTGTGGGATTGCTGACTCAGTTGTTGGCACGTTTTCCGCCTGTGGCTCCTGAGCAGGCTCTAGGTGTTCCTCCAGAGGCAGGTTTGCAGCAGGGGGCTGTAGTGGCTGAGGGGCAGGTGCCGTCTTACCTAGAGATTATGGGGCACATGCAGAGGATCGGTACGCCGTCGTTTGAGGGTCGTGTGGGTCCTGCGGAGGCGGATGAGTGGCGCTTGAGAGTGGAGCATAACTTCAGATCGATTCGTTGTCCCGCGGAGTATCAGGTAGAGTTAGCCATTCACTATCTGTGTGGTGATGCGCATCTGTGGTGGCGAGCTATCGAGGCTCGGAGAGCGGTGTGGACCTGGGGAGAATTCTTAGCCGAGTTCAATGCTAAGTATTTTCCTCAGGAGGCTCGAGATCGTCTACAGCTCAGTTTCATGTCGCTTCAACAGGGAGGCCGTTCTGTACGCGAGTATGATGCCGAGTTTGGCAGATTGTTGGTGCATTCGGGCCGCGATATCGAGGATGAGAGGACTCTCATGCAGAGGTTTTTGCATGGACTTCGGTTGAGTATCCGGTCTCAGTGCAGAGGTGCTAGTTATGCCTCGAGGGCAGAGCTGGTAGAGCTGGCGGCAGCGATCGAGGAGGATCAGCGCGAGCAGGCTGGTTCTTTAGTGGTTCCGCGTGTGGTTGCTCCTGTGGCTCAGCCGAGGGGCCAGCAGCAGCAGCAGCAGTAGAGTAGTTCCGGTTCTGGTTCTGGCAAGGGCGGCAAGCCTGCGCAGGGACAGAAACGGAAATGGGATGGTGCTTCTAGGTCCAGTCGGAGGGGCGGAGCATGTTATGGTTGTGGCAGTATAGAGCATCGTTTGGCGAGTTGCCCCCGTAAGGGTGATCAGCAGCAGTTGTCTCAGCAGCCGCCGCAGTTGCAGCAGCGGGACTTGAGGGTATGTTACCACTGTCGCGAGCCGGGGCATATCAGGATGTCGTGTCCCAGGTTGCAGCAGCCGAGTGTTGCAGCGATTCAGCCAGTTGAGGTGCAGCCTTTCAGTCAGGTTGCGGTAGTGCAGCAGCCGATAGGCCAGATTGGACCTGCACCGCGCGTGTATCCTTCGTCAGAGTCCGGTCAAAGCAGTGGAGCCGGGCAGATCACAGGTAAAAATTCTAGACTCAAACTTCGTGAAATTCTTAGAAGTAGAATTTTCCTTGTTGTTGTGGTTTGTGTTCTGTTATTTATTTGTGATCGAGTCTCAGGGTTCCCAACGCATGTGGTATGTGTAGGGACCTTGTTAGTGGGCGGCTTTGAGTCCCACGTGTTGTTTGATTCCGGAGCATCGCATTGCTATATTACCCCGGAGCGTGCCGAGCGTAGTGGCATCCGGAGTAGCGCGGGTGAGCGCGCAGGCGTGGTCGAAGTGGCTGGAGGTGGATTCCTGGCTACTTCGGGCCGTGCTAGGGCAGTGGATGTACGGATAGCTGGGCATTCGATGCCAGCGGACTTGGTGATTAGCCCAGTGGTGTTGTATGACGTAATCCTAGGTATGGACTGGTTATCGTTCTACCGGGTTTATCTGGATTGCTTCAGGGGCAGAGTGATCTTCGAGCGGGAGGGCGGCAGGTTGTCGTTTCAGGGTTTGAGGCCGGTTTCTGATAGTCTCGTGATCTCGGCTATTCAGGCGGAGCGGATGATAGAGCGGGGTCGCGAGGCTTATCTGGCGATGATTGTGATGTCGGAGTCCAGTGGTGAGGTTGCTTTGGAGGATATCCGGGTTGTTCAGGAGTTTGAGGATGTTTTTCGATCGTTGGAGGGATTGCCACCATCTCGGTCCGATCCTTTCACGATTGAGCTTGAGCCTGGAACCGCTCCGATATCTAAGGCCCCTTACAGGATGGCTCCAGCAGAGTTAGCAGAGCTGAAGAGGCAGTTGGAGGACCTTTTGGGTAAGGGTTTCATTCGACCGAGTGTGTCACCGTGGGGAGCACCGGTGTTGTTTGTGAGGAAGAAGGATGGGAGTTTCCGGTTGTGCATCGATTACCGGGGGCTTAACCGAGTCACTGTGAAGAACAGGTACCCTCTCCCGAGGATTGATGAGTTGTTGGATCAGTTGAGGGGTGCGACCTGGTTCTCCAAGATAGACTTGGCTTCAGGTTATCATCAGATTCCGATTGCTGAGGCGGATGTGCGCAAAACGGCTTTCAGGACGCGTTATGGGCATTTTGAGTTCGTGGTGATGCCTTGTGGTCTGACGAATGCGCCTGCAGCTTTCATGAGGTTGATGAACGACGTGTTCAAGGAGTTCTTGGACGTGTTTGTTATCATCTTTATCGATGACATCCTGGTTTATTCGAGGAGTTCCGAGGAGCATGAGGTGCATTTATGTTTGGTCCTCAAGAGGCTTCGGGAGAAGAAGCTGTACGCTAAGTTGAGCAAGTGCAGGTTCTGGCAGCGAGAGATGGGTTTCCTTGGTCACATTGTGTCTGCAGAGGGAGTTTCTGTGGATCCAGCTAAGATTGAAGCTATTCGGGATTGGCCTAGACCGAGCAGTGCGACCGAGATCAGGAGTTTCTTGGTTTTGGCAGGTTATTATCGGAGATTCGTCAAGGGCTTTGCGAGTATGGCGCAGCCAATGACGAAGCTGACCGGTAAGGATGTTCCGTTTGTTTGGTCACCGGAGTGCGAGGAGAGTTTTGCGAGACTCAAGGAGATGTCGACTAGTACGCCGGTGTTGGCACTACCCGAGCCGGGGAAGCCTTATACCGTGTATACTGATGCTTCGGGAGTTGGTTTGGGTTGCGTTTTGATGCAGGAGGGTCGAGTCATCGCGTATGCTTCGAGGCAGTTGCAAGGTAGTGAGCGTAATCGGCCTACGCATGATCTAGAGCTGGGAGCAGTAGTGTTCGCTCTGAAGATCTGGAGGTCTTATCTCTATGGAGGGAGAGTTCAGATCTACACGGACCACAAGAACCTGCAGCACATCTTTACTCAGCCGTTACTGAACATGAGACAGAGACGCTGGGTCGAGTTGTTGGCGGATTATGATCTGGAGATCATTTATCATCCGGGCAAGGCTAATCTGGTGGCATATGCCTTGAGTCGGCGGAGGTCCGATTCAGCCCACGAGCGGGTTATCGAGGAGTTGGTAGGCGAGATTAGCACGTTGCATCTTTGTGCTTTCTCGGAGGAGCCGTTGGGCTGGGAGGCAGTTGATCGGGCAGATCTTCTTAGTAGGATCAGAGTGGCCCAGCAGAGCGATCAGATGTTGCTTGATTCGTCGCGAGCAGCAGGGTCTGAGTATGTTGTCTCTCCGAATGGGACGATTCTGATTCGTGGTCGAGTGTGCGTACCACGGGATGAGGTGTTGAGGCAGGAGATTCTGAGTGAGGCTCATGCGAGCAAGTTCTCAATTCATCCGGGGGCGACCAAGATGTACCGTGATCTCAAGCAGTATTATCACTGGGTCGGGATGAAGAGAGACGTGGCAGCTTTTGTGTCTAAGTGCAATACGTGTTCGTTGGTCAAGGCCGAGCACAAGGTTCCGAGTGGCAAGCTGCAGAGTTTACCCATCCCGGAGTGGAAGTGGGATATGATCACGATGGATTTTGTGGTCGGGTTGCCTACGTCGCGGACGTACGATGCTATTTGGGTGATCGTGGACCGATTGACCAAGTCAGCACACTTTTTGGCCATTAAGAAGACCGATGGAGCGGCTAAGTTGGCTAAGAAGTTTGTGAGAGAGATTGTGAGGCTGCATGGAGTGCCAGCCAGTATTGTTTCGGATCGAGACCCCAGGTTTGCATCCGAGTTTTGGGGAGCCTTTCAGGCAGAGATGGGCACTAGGGTGCATATGAGTACAGCTTATCATCCGCAGACTGATGGGCAGTCAGAGAGGACTATTCAGACTATGGAGGATTTGCTGAGGATGTGTGTTTTGGATTGGGGTGGTCAGTGGGCAGATCATGTGGGCTTGGTGGAGTTCGCGTATAATAACAGTTTTCAGGCGAGTATCGGTATGGCTCCTTTTGAGGCTTTGTATGGGAGGCCATGTAGGACGCCTTTATGCTGGACCCAAGTGGGGGAGCGCAGCATTCATGGGGCCACTTATGTTCAGGAGACGACCGAGAAGGTTCGTATGGTGCGTTTGAACATGAAAGAAGCCCAGGATAGGCAGAAGAGTTATGCGGATAAGCGTAGGCGTGAGCTTGAGTTCTCACTGGGAGATCGCGTGTATCTCAAGATGGCTATGTTGAGGGGTCCTAACAGATCCATAGCAGAGAACAAGCTTAGTCCAAGGTTTATGGGTCCGTTCCGGGTGGTGGAGCGAGTTGGACCAGTGGCTTATCGGTTAGAGTTACCACCGATCATGAAGGCATTTCATAAGGTTTTCCATGTGTCGATGTTGAGGAAGTGCCTGCATGAGTCGGAGGAGCTAGTGCCAGAGATCCCTGCGGATCTTCAGCCGGATATGACAGTTCCGGCGGTTCCTGTGAGAATCCTGGAAAGGAGGATCAAGGAATTGCGTCGGAAGAAGATCCCGTTGTTGCGTATCCTATGGGATTGTGGCGGTTGCCAGGAGGAGACTTGGGAGCCGGAGGCGAAGATGAAGCTGAAGTTCAAGAAATGGTTCGACGAGCAGGTCGCCATTTGAGCATAGTTTTCCTTGTGGTTCCAGTATCGTGTAGGCCTTGTGCTTGTAGTGTTTTGGTTCATGTATTTTTCATTTCGTTGTACGATATACATTTTCCTTGGAGATTTATGAGATGTGTTTTCTTATATTTCTGAGTTATCAGATCGTGTTTCTGATTTATCGTTTGTGTTGGCCAGTGAGGTCGTGTTTTGTGGCGATATTCCGGGTCTAGGAGTATCGAGTTGGCCACACGAGGTAGTTCAAGTCGATAGATGTTTATAGGCGTTTTGCAATTTACTACCCTAGGGACTGCGGTCTCGAGTAACTCATTCATTTGTTTTGAGAGGATGCGTCCTCTCGAGGGATTGTTTAGCTTTCCCTGTGTACCCGGAACTCAAATGATTCGTCCTGAGAGTGGAAGGGGCACGTAGCATCGATAGCTCAAAGGAGGCGTCCTGCGAGTGGGATGCTGCGCACCGATAGCTCAAGGGATTCGTCCTGCGAGTGGGGTGCGGGACACCGATAGCTCAAGGGATTCGTCCTGCGAGTGCGGTGTTACGCATATAGCATCGATAGCTCACAGGAGGCATTCTGTGAGTGGGATGTTGCGCACCGATAGCTCAAGGGATTCGTCCTGCGAGTGGGGTGTGACGCGCGAGACACCGATAGCTCAAAGGTTTTGTCCTGCGAGTGGGGTGTGGAATGAGTTAAGGGTAATAGATGTGTAGAAACGGGCTTGTAAACATGAGACTGAACAGGAGCCTCGGGGATCGAGTTTCAGGATCTCGGATTGTTTCGACCGGGATATCGGATGTAGTGTCTTGGTTGTGCATGTTCTTGTTTGATTGTTGCACAATCGATCGATCCAATTCTGGGTCTACTGCTGGTTGTACATGTTCTTGTTTGATTGTTGTGCGATCAGTTGAACAGACCTGGGCAGGGTTATGAAACATTGCATCAGTATTTCGGGCTAGAAACCTTGCGAGTGTATAGTGTGGATTGGTTGTGGAGCGTTGAGATTGTTGTGTAAATCTCTAATGGTTGGCCGGTGCGGGCCAGAGTGGAGTCTCGGGTAGACTTGTGTTTTGGGATTCGAGGACGAATCCAGTTTAGTGGGGGAGAATTATAACACCCGTGAACCCAAAATGGGATTTTTGGGGGTGTCGATCGACGCGATGGGTGTATGTCGTTCGACACCGGGTCGTTTCCTCGAAAATTTGGGCAGGGGGTGTCGTGTCGATCGACACGGTGTGTCTGTCGATCGACACGAGGCCATCGTTTCTCGAAGGTTTGGGCAGAAAGTGCCCCGTCGATCGACACAAGGAGTGTCTGTCGATCGACACGGGCAAAAATAAAACCTAAATTGTAAAAATTAGGGTTTTCCTATAAAAAGGCTTCCACACTCTCTTTCTCCGGGGTGGCCGTGGGAAAGGAAAGAAAAAGGGGAAAAGAGAGAAAAAAGGGAGATTTGAAGGATTTGAGAAGTTTTTAAAGGAAATTCTTGTGGATTCTCCTTAGAACTCAATCCTAGATTGTGTGCCTTCGTGGGGAGAGCTTGGGGTGTTGGATTCGAGCGGGAAATCGGAGATTGAAGCTCGTGTTCTTCGTGTTCTTCGTGTTCTTCCTCTTATTTTCTTCAGATCTAAGGTGAGTGCGCGACCATAGGTTCTTGAATTGAGGATTATACGTTGTACGTTGTTGTTGTGTGTTTGGGTGGTTCTTTGTGGATTGAATTTGCAGGTTTTGGTGTTGATTTGGGGAGATTTGGCCATGAGAGGATAGGCCAAACTCGGACAGAAGGCTCGCTGTCGATCGACAGGATTGCTTCCTGTCGATCGACACGTGGTTGTGAGCCGTCGATCGACAGGGTTGCTCCCCGTCGATCGACACGTGTAGTACTGTCCTGTTTTCTCCGTTTTCTGTTGTTTGCTTGTTCCGTGCATTGTCTGATAACCCTGGTATTTCGTGTATTGTTTAATTCAAGTAATTGGCCTGTAGATGGGACGACCGTCTCACTAAGTATTTGTTAAATACTTACGCAACTCGTTTTTCCCAATTGTGTTGCAGGTAAAGATAAGGTTTAATCGCGGAATCAGGGCCGGAGGAGGGGATGATAGGTTTTTGTGCGTACAGTCTAATTCTAGAAAAAAACCAGTGTTAGGTTGCTAGACTTATTTTGAGTAACTCCGGATGTAATATTGACTCTATCATCTGGATAATTGTACGGCTTTTTGTGTGAATGTATGGGTGAATGGTTGTTAACCTTTTATGAAAAAAAAAAAAAAACTTGTGCGTCACAAGTGGAGTATTGTTTTTTCTAATTAGTGGGTGTATTTTAATCAGAGAGATTTTTTAAATACAAAAAGAAAAATAATACAAGAATTTTTTTTTATGCAAAAAGAATTAAAATTTGGCAGCTTTTGGCATGATTGGAGCGTGAGTTTGGCTTGAGTGGTGAAGTTAGGCAGCTTCCTTTTTCTGTCCATAAACTCTGAAAACGTGATAAAGGATTTGAGAGATTTTGGTGAGTTTACAAGAAGAGAAATACGTTTTGAAAGGATGGAATTCTGATTTGGTTTGGTGGAAGGAACAAACGGACAGGAAGATCAAAGCGGTTTGAGCTGAAATTTTGTAGGTATGATCTCCTACCTCTTAGCTAGCCGTGAGGCCAATCTGTTGGTCATTTGGATGTGTAGTCTAAGAGTTATTCGTGTTTTCGTGAAGGAGGTTCTGCTGAATAGTGTTCAGGAATCAGTCAGATTTCGGGGTGTTTTTCCGGAGACTCGGAGAGAATTAGACAACAATCTATAGGGCGTTGGAAAGCTCTGTGTGTTTAATTTTCGGAACTGGGTTCAGATCAAATATCCGAGGTAAACTCCGTCCTCAGTGATGTTTTTAGCAAAACATGTCGGCTCTATTTTGTTCAGAACATCCAATTTTGGTTTGTGAAACTCTTGTGGTGATGTTTAAGGATCCCGAAGGAGTCAGGTGACAATCTATAGGTCGTTGGAAAGATCTTCTTGTCTAGTTTTGGGATCAGTTTTCGGATCGAATTTTTGTGGTCGGAGCTGTTAGAATTTCGATCGGTAGGTTTGCTAAATTTTGAGATTTTGTCTCAATTGGATTTGAATCCAACCGGTTCTTAAGAGTTTAAGACCGGTTTTGGGTTTGTACAACATCTTTTAGTGATTACTAGAAATTTTATTGCAATTAGGTCATAATTTACGTTTGAACCGAGTTCAATTTGGACCGGTTCGCTAAGTTTTAAACCGGTTTTGGAAAAACCGATTCCATTGTCGGATTGGTCTAGTGCAAATCTTTCCGATAGTATGCTGATCATATTTTTGTGACCAACAGTTTATTTTAGGTGAATTATTTGGTGTTTGAGAACGTGTGTGTAAGTTCGTCTGAAACGCGAATTTTCTCGATAAGGTGAGTGCATAACCGTAGGCTCATTTAAGCCAACATCAAGTGTTAACGAACGATTTATAGTGGTTCCCGTGATTAAATTGTGTGGTTGTTTGTGTTTAATTATTTAATTATTTAATTATTTAATTATTTGTGTCGATCGGCAGTGTTGTTTGAATCGTGTAAGCTTTTTAATCGTATTGGGTTATTTGTGTGTTGATTGGTTGTGTTTTATTATTTAATTATTTAATTATTTAATTAATTGTGTCATTCAAAAGTGTGGTTTGAATCGTGTGGGCATTTTAATCGTATTGGGTTGCTTGCGTGTGGGTTAAAATGCACTTAAGCATGTAAACGGGATGACTGGCTCACTAAGTATTTATAATAATACTTACGCAACTCTTTTTGCCATGTGTTGCAGGTAAAAGAATTATTTGATCGCGGAATCGTGGCGTAGGAGGAAGATGATTAGGGATGTTTGTGTCTTTGCATTTTTAGTAGGTTGCTAGAAAATATTTAAACAATATTATTCGTGGATTTATTATTTAATAATGAAGTTGTGTGAATTCCGCTGTTTGTTGTTGTTGAAATTAATCTTTGAGAATTAATAATTATGGGATTATTAATTCGGATTAATTAATTAATTAAAAAAAAAAAAAATCGGGTCGTCACACCTAGGGCGTCCACGTGGGATTTTAGAAACGCGATTCTATTGGTCCACGTAAGCGATTAGAATTATGTTAATTTTCTTTTGTTATTGCTAAGATTTTTTTTCCTTTTTTTAAAGTTAAGTTTTTATTTTATTTTTCCAACAAACTTTTCCATTAAAGATGCTAAGATGGGAAATCTGTGTGTTATTCATCGTAAAGAAAGCCTCTATTATATACAAACTCTAGCCTTGAGAAGCAAGCTAAATCCCTACAAACCAGGGATTGACAATCACAACTAATTACATATATTCACATAAGGTAACATAATATCTCGTCAATAATATCGAATCCCCAATACTCCCCCTCAAGCTGGAGGGTGAAGATCTCGAACACCCAGCTTGCCAAGTAAATAAGCAAATTGATCACGGCCCAAAGCTTTGGTGAAGATATCGGCTACCTGCTTCGTCGTCTTGATATAACGTGTACCAATAACTCCGTCTTTAACCGCATCTCGAACTCGATGACAATCCACTTCAATATGTTTCGTTCGTTCATGAAATACCGGATTAATAGCTATGTGAATTGCCGCTTGATTATCGCAAAAGAAAGGAATCGGATGAGCTTGAACAATACCAAGACTTTTCAACAATGATATTGTCCAAATAAGTTCACGAAGTGTATAAGCCATTGCTCTATATTCGGCCTTTGTCGATGAACATGAAACCGTGCGTTGTTTCTTTGTCTTCCAAGAGACAATAGAATCACCAAGCATAATAACATAACCCGTCAATGACTTACGAGTCATCGGACAAGATGCCCAATCAGAGACACAATATGCGGAAGGTGTAAGATCATTCTTGGAGCTGAACAGGACTCCTTTTCATGGTGAGCTTTTGAGATATCGGACCACACGCAAGGCTGCTTCCCAATGACGTATCCGTGGACGTTGCATAAATTGTGCCAAAATGTGTACCACGTAACTTAACTCGGGTCTTGTTATTACCAAATAAACTAAACGGCCCACAAGTCTTCTATAACTAAGTGGATCAGAATAGTATTCCCCATCATCCTTAGCCAAATTATGATTCTGTTCAAGGGGTGTATCCGCTGGCTTTGCACCGCTCAAACCACACTCCAAAATCACATCCAATGCATATTTCCTTTGACATATATATATACCTTCTTTGCCACGAGATACTTCGATACCCAAGAAATATTTGAGTGGTCCAAGATCTTTCATATGGAAACACTCACTCAAATATGCCTTGAATTTGGAAATAAGCGCAGAGTCATTGCCACCTATTACCAAATCGTCAACATAAACCAAAATATAGAGGACGGAATCACCAGCACAATACGTAAACAGAGAGTAATCAGAATAATTCTGAACAAATCCAAACTTCAAAAGGGCTGTAGAAAGCTTAGCAAACCAGCAACGAGGAGCCTGTCATAAACCGTAGAGAGATTTTCGTAATTTACACACCTGATTTGGTCGGGATGAGCTAAAACCGGGAGGAAGGCGCATATAAACTTCATCTTCAAGATCACCATGGAGAAATGCATTGTGCACATCCATTTGGTGCAACTCCCAATTCTTAGCCGACGCAACACGTAACAAGATTCGAACCGTCGTCATTTTCACAACCGGTGCAAACGTTTCTTTGAAATCTAAACCCTCCTTCTGTTTGTTTCCCAACGCCACCAGTCTCGCCTTGTGTCGCTCTATTGAACCATCAGAGTGATATTTAATAGTAAAAACCCATTTCGATCCAATCACATGTTTACCTTTTGGTAAATCAACAACATCCCACGTGTGACTTGCTTCAAGGGCATCGACTTCCTTCGTTACAGCTTTACACCAAACCTTCTTCTTCGATGCCTCTTTGTAAGACGTAGGAATCTCATTTTCAATTACCGATGCAAGAAAAGCCTGTTGCAACGGAGAGAAACGAGTACACGAAACAAAATCACTGAAGGGATAAAGAACCTTATGTGGAGACTGTCGAGAGGTAGACGGGGATGCGCAAGGGGTTTCTTGATCATGCTGAGCTGAATAAAGGACATAATCATTCAAATGAACAGGTTGTGTTCTTTTCCTCTTGCCAAAACCAAGCTGTGCAGGTGGCTCAACCACTACCTCAGATTCCACCGTCGGTGTAGTAGACTCAACGAGAGGAGTTACAACTGGAGAAGGCATATCGGGTGAAGGATCACTCACTGAAACTCCCCCTGGCGCTGAAGGTGCTCTGGCCAGGTCAAGTTCCTCATTCTCTGGAGATGCGTATTCTTCAAAGATCGCAGGCTGGTGCGAGAGAGAAGAATCTTCAGGAACTGGTGTAGTGGATACCAGCATTGGGTCTCGAAATGGAAAGGATTGCTCCTTGAATATAACATCACGAGAGAGAAACTTCTCTTCCTTAGCAAGATCAAACACGATCCATCCTTTCTTGCCAAATTCGTATCCAAGAAAAACGCATTTGACACTTCGTTCTCCAAATTTATCATGATCCCGAGTGACTTTCTTCGCAAAGCACAATGATCCAAAAACACGAAGTTGAGAGTAATTAGGTGTTGTGCCATACAATAACTCATAAGGTGTCTTTCCTTTGAGCAAAACCGATGGAGTTCGGTTAATCAAATAAGTAGCTGCCATAATCCCTTCTCCCCAAAAACGAATCGGCACACTTCCTTGAAACAAAAGTGCACGAGCCACATTGAGAATATGACGGTGTTTGCGCTCGATCCGCCCATTCTGTTGTGGTATCGCCACACACGAAGTTTGATGAGCAATACCCATCGTTTGAAAATAAGGACGAAGACAAAGAAACTCCGTTCCATTATCACTTCGTATTGTTTTAACCTTCTTCTCATATTGTCTTTCAACAAACACTATAAACTTCTTTAATATCGAAGCTACCTCAGATTTTTCAAGTAATAAGATAGTCCATACAGCCCGTGTATTGTCATCAACGATTGTTAGAAAGTATCGTGCACCATTTGTTGTCGGAGTACGATAAGGACCCCATAAATCGCAATGAATTAGCGAGAAAGGAGCATTGGCTTTATTAGAACTTTCAAAGAAATGATCACGAACATGTTTGGCTCTAATACAAACATCACACGATTTTTCCAAATCGCCTACATTATTCGGAAAACTACCAACACCAGTTAAAAAAGACAACACTTTGGAAGACGGATGACCCAATCTGCAGTGCCACAAATCTCGACACTCCATCCTTGAAGCACTACCAGCTTGAATCAAAGCTCCCGTGTAGTGATAAACCCCATTGCACGCCTCACCCGCACCAATCGAAGTCGTCAAAGTTTGGTTCTGTATCACACAAAACCGTTTAGTGAATAAAACAAATCCAGCAATATCTTCCAATAATTGAGCCACAGATATGAGAGTTATCGTGATGTGTGGAGCAAGGAAGACATTTTTAAGAATCATTTTTCCACCAAGATTCAAAGTTCCATGTTTAGTTGCCCAGGAAATCTCTTCATTAGGTAACTTAATCGGACACGGATAAATGTCAATAATATCAGTAAGCAAATCAGCATCACCACTCATATGATGCGAGGCTCCGGAATCAATAATCACATCATAACGTCTATCTTTTCCAAACAAAAGTAGTTTTTTTTTCTTACCAGAGAGTTTCTCGGAAGAAGCAGATTTTTGAGCATTCATAAAATTTGCTAGCGATGCCCACTGTTCTTGAGAAAAATTCGGAATACCAGCAGAAGTCGAGCCTTCGGTGTGAGCGTGATTAGCATGAACCGATAAACCGCGACCTCTTCCACGTCCTGCATTCTCCCTGCATTTACCTCGTCCAGCACTCTTGCCTTTCTCAGTCCACCAGTCGGGATATCCATGGAGTTGAAAACAACTCGACATCTCATGACCAACTTTGCCACAGTTAGAGCATTTCGTACCTTTGTTGTTTGTACGAGCAGCCGCAGCCATGGCTTGAGTCGAAACAGAGAAACCCACGGCTGGAGCTTCCTGCCCTCGTGTAGCATTGAGATGTCGCTCCTTTTGGCTAATCTGAGAGTAAACACTGTCCAAACTCAGGTCCGATTCTTGACTCAATAGATTAGAGCGAGAAGTCCCAAAACGCGAACTGTCAAGACCCATGAGGAATTGATGAATCCGAATCTTCTCACAATATGCTTGATATTTGATCATCGCAGCACACGAATCACCACCCCAGCAACACTTGAAATCACTTTCAAACGCCGCCAGATCATCCCGAAATAAGCTTCAACCGTTTGACCATCTTGTTTACACGCCGCCAAGTCCGCACGGAGCTGATGATGACGCGTTCCATCACTCACAGAGAATCGTCTCTGAATGCCATCCCACATTAATTTTGCGCTGTCAACAAGAGAAACTGACGGACGCAAACATGGTTCAATACTGCTGTAGATCCAGCCAATAATCATTGAATTGACCATGTCCCATTTCTCGGCATCAATCTAGTTGTTGGACGGCCTTTTCAAAGATCCATCAAGGAAACAAACCTTTCTCTTTGCTCGAAGAGAGTTGAGAAAGAGTTTGGCCCATCGTTCATAGTTTTCTCCATTAAAAAGAATTGGAGATAGTGCTTGACTCGTATTATCCGAAGGATGTAGATAATACGGTGAAATGATTCCATCAGAAGTTGAGGACTTGTTTCCACCATCATTCGTAGTCGCCATCGTGATAAAACAGAGAAAAAGAAAAAAAATGTGTTTAATTTGTGTTTTTCTGCTCTGATACCATGCTAAGATGGGAAATCTGTGTGTTATTCATCGTAGAGAAAGCCTCTATTATATACAAACTCTAGCCTTGAGAAGCAAGCTAAATCCCTACAAACCAGGGATTGACAATCACAACTAATTACATATATTCACATAAGGTAACATAATATCTCGTCAATAATATCGAATCCCCAATAAAAGATAAACCTATGTATTTTGGTATTAGGAATTGGAAAAATTCACTTTTTTTAGCTTGTATATATAAAGAGAGAAAATTTGAAGGCATCATGAAGTAAAAAATCAAACAAAAATTTTCACTAAAGATAACCTATGTATTTTGGTACTACAAATTGGAAACTTTTATTTTCTTTCCTGCCTATGTATAAAGAGCAGAAAGAGAAACATTATTAGGTGATCATGAAGCAAAAAATCAATCAATTTTTTTTAAAAGAATTACGGTCCCGAACCTTAATAGTTGTTTTAAAACTTCAATCTTTTGTTTTTGTTAATAGTTTTTCGTGTTATGTTCGTTTTAAGTATCTTTTGTTTCGAGGTCTTATAGTTTTAGAACTGGGTTTCTTATATGTTATCTTGGTCTCGCAGGTTTTGTTGACGAGACAGGTTGGTATTGTAACGATTCTGGTATGATTTCGTCAGAAATTGCATGCATGGTTTCGAACTGTAAGTAATGCAAGGCTTTCGCTTCTAATATATATATGTTTAAAATTTCGAATTTGTCTAAAGAAGATTACTTTGTTGTGTTATATAGTTATTGTGACTGCTTTTGACCGAGCTTTTGGCTGGTAGCATTCTTTAAATAATTATTATTACTAACAATCAAATAATTATGCGAGTTTTGTACTCTTATGCTTACTTGTGCGCTTTTGCTTTTAGGCTAGGGTATTGAAGGTTAGTTCTTTTTATTTTCAGTCTATTTGGGTGTGTAACTTATATTCACCAAAAAGAAGGTATGTGTGGTTATACATCCATATCTCGGCTACTTCATTAGATAAATAAATCTTCGTAATTAGAAATTATTGAAGTTTTAGTGGTTTTGTTGGAAAAGACGTAGAAACTATTTGATGATATACTTTTATTTTGAAGAGGAAAAAGATTATAGAAGAATACAAAGAGGAAACGGGAGAAGAGAAAAACATCGATTTTGATGTGTCAAAGCATCACAAGGAACTTATGCGATTGGTTTTTTCCAGATATTCAAGCATTAATCCATTGCTAACAATTCTTTTGTTCTTGCTTCTCTTCTTTTGTAGATTCATCATGGTTACAGGTATGTAATTTATCACTTCTTCTATTGTACACAAACTTTCAATTTAATATCGTTTTGTGTTCTCTACTGAACCATAATATCCCATTTTCGTTTTTTGCTGTTGAAAGTAGTAATGATCTTTTGTTTCCTTTTAATTCACCTAACCCTCGGTTATACTATAGTTGTATATGGTATGCCATGTTTTAAACAGTGCAGACCAAGATCCATCACCACCACCTCCTTGCTGATCGTATTCACTATTGTTTCTTAAAAACTCTCTGTCATCACAATCTAAGTTAGAGAACTCAGATCAAGATACAATTGCTCTGTAACCAGCAGCTACGATTTCCTTTGTGTTCTCTTTAGGAAGAACTGATTGATCCGCCTTGATTTGTGTATCCAACAGAACATCTTCCCAGTAAACAACTGTTATGTTCTGCTACAGGATGTAAGTAATATCAAGTTAATATACTTTTCAAGAACCTTGCTTAGTGTACGACCAAGAGGAAAAAGAAAGATAGAATTGATCGCATGATCGGTTTTCTAGCAGCATGTGATAACTTCATCTCCACTCTCCCATGGAAGAAAGGTTCTGGAAATTGCGTAACAAACGTCTTTTATGATGTTTTTAACAACTTCATATGTTTTTGGACCAGTGGATTAAGGAGGAGGTTAGTCACATGTTCATTAGACAAGTCAGGATTTCTAGGTAAGCTATGTTCTTGTGCAAAAGCAAAAGAAGCATTGACTCACCGTGAGTGTCGATTTCAAGAAGAACTCTAATGTCGGGCTCAAAACCAAAAAATCTTTAAGACGTCTTCGAGAGTATATACAGTGTTTGGTCCAGCATGAGCATCGGTGACACTCGTATGAGTGTCTAAAAACCTGAGTGTGTAAAAACTTTTTAGAATTAAATATATTAAATTTTATGACTTTTGAGTGTCTAAAACTAAAAAAGGGTCCTATATAAGATCTTTTTCTGGTTTTAGACACTCAAGGGTCCTAAAATTTAATATATTTAATTCTAAAAAGTTTTTAGATACTCATACAAGTGTCTCCAATGCGGATGCCCTTAGGGCACTTTTTTTTTTATTTGAGACATTTAGGTGTCTAATTTTTTTTTTTTTTTTAATTATAAAGAAAATGGTGACACTCATGAGAATGTCACCATTGTGATGGCCTAAGATCCTTTAGCAGCAAGTGAAGGTTCATAAGAAAGAACCAATGGGAAAGATTATGAATCAGTGATATGCCCATAGAACACATTAAGTTTGTGTGCACTGGTTTTGATTGTTCTCATTATTATATCATCTACCCCATAGTAATTCCTCGAAACATTCAATTGCACCTTGCATGATAAATTTAGTATTATCAATTTCTATGTGATAAAGAAATTGATTAATTTTGTTGTTTTGTTAATGTGCATGAGTTTAAGAAACAATGAAATTATGTCATGGTCTCTACGAATAAAAAGAAAAAGAGTTAATATTAGATTAGGAAAATTTCTCATTTATAATTAATTCTCAATTTGTATATATATAATTAATAAAGCTTTTCTTATTATTATATATATAAAATCTCATTATTAGGCCTTATGTATTTAGGTTCATCTTCCTACGAATCAATTTCCAATCATATATATGAAAGGAGAGTTATCCTTTTCCATCTATCAGATATGTGTTATTTCCACTTTATTTATTAAATTAGTTAAAAAACAGATTATCTACATAAACTTAATTATTTTATTGTTTTTATCATGTTTCTTCATGTCTTAATATTCTCTCATATACGTCCATGTTATATTCCTTATTATATTGTCCATGTGTTATCGATTATGATCTACATAAACAAGAACAAATCTGGATTTATTATATTACATTACGAGATTTGATTTTCATGAAAAAACCTGAAACTAAAGATCAACCTTTTGGAGGCAAGACCATACTACTAGGTGGAGACTTCATACAAACTTATCCCACAAGGTTCCCGAGCCGATACAGTCTTATCCTCAATTAGACAATCATACTTATGAGCTCTTGCAAAGTTTTCACTCTCAAACAAAACATATGACTTCAAGAATCTGAAAAAAAATTGCAACATTGATACTAAGTACTGGACATGGAAATGCGCCAATAAGTAAACCAAAAGATGCTAATGAAGATGACAGACAAATGGTGGTGGCCGATCCTAATTTCCTAATGCAATCAACTGGAAATCATTTAAAAGGTATATTTGAAGCCATGAATACGGAGAACAATCAATCAGAAAGTACCTATGCAAGTATTATAGAGACATCGATCCTTACTCCATGAAATGAGACAGTTGATGGGATTAACGCATATATGTTAGCTCAACTAGCTGGAACAGCAAAAGAATATCTTAGCTCATACAGTATAAGAAAACCTGACACAATAGGTAAAGACTACCATACACTATACACAGTTGAGTATTTAAACTCTTTGGAATTTTCAGTATTACCAAAACATAAGCTGATTCTAAAAGTAGGAGCTCCAATAATGCTCCTTCGTAACTTTAATCAAAAAGAAGGTGTATGCTATAATTACGTTTGGGCGAAAGATTGATAATATATCTACGCGTAGCGTGGGTGTAAAATCTAGTATATACTATATAAAAGTTGATGCTATAGCGTTCTAAAGGCGTCCACATGGGATTAGAAAACGCAATGCGATTGGTCCACGTCGTTATTTAAATTTATTCAACTAATATTCCTTTAATTTGTAAAGTTGATAATAACAATTAAATGTATATATTACTTTTATACAATATAGATTTCCTAATTCAATTCGTGTTTTGATATTTTAGTGGCTTTGGATCTTATTAACCCATTGAAAAATAGTATACTATAAACCCGTATTTTGATAGTCCAACAAATATGTCGGCAAGAAAAAACCTAGCCACAAAATAATATTTTATAAATATCAACCAACGCCATTACTTCGTTCATGCTTTTCTTTCATAGTTTTGATATTTTGTTTTTCCAGTATAATAGATCATGAGTTTTGATCTACTATGCTCTCTTGTGTTTATTTTTCCGGTTCTCTTCCTTTTTCTTGGTTATATGTGCGATCTATGATTTTTAATGTTGAATATTTTGACTTTTTGTTAAATCTACCGTAGAGATTAGGTAAGAGAGGTTTGGTGGCGCAAAATCTAAAGAAAACATGACTGGACTTTGAAATAGAGAGAGAAAGAGCAAGTAAGGTTTAATTTATTTGTTTTTTTTTACCGTGCTCTGTTTTGCTCTTTTCTTAATAAGGTTTTATGAATAGATCATCAGTCGATCAGGTATGAATTCTTTATTCAGTGACTACAATAAATATATTTTTATGATTTTTTCATATTTGATCTATAATTGTTTGCATAATCGACAAGTGATAGTTTTGTCTTGTGTTCTTTTTTGTTTTTTGGTACTAATATAATCTACTTAATCTTATAGGTTGCAGTATTGTTTCCGATTTTTCGTTTTCGCTTACGTTCTATTAGTCATGTATATTCTTCTTGGATTTCATATGAAATTGGTGTGGATGTTGTTGATAGCAAATTAGCAATCATCATCATCTAATTTGTGGTTTGATGGGCAACAACGAGTAGTTATATACGCGATTTGGTTATTATTATGTTATATTGAGAATTTGAAAGATCCATGTTTTAGAATTTTTATTTTGCTACCATGCTATATTTAATTTGTTTAAAACCCTAATGTAGTTTGATTTTCTTATCAGATTTGTTTCATCCTATACTCTTTTTTCCGGGAGGAGTTCGTTTACTTATCATCAAAGGTAACGTGTTGCTTTTCCTGTAGGAGAATATTGTCTATTAAAATCTTCATGTATATGTTTCGTTATTAACATATGTAAATTCTAAGAATCAATGTGTATATATATATATATATGTTTCGTTATTAAACAATCTTAACTCTCACTTTTCTTCAGAATCTAATTTTGTTGTATGTTTCTGTTTTTTTATTCATATAATACTATTTATTCATCACTTTGGTCATAAGATTTGTATTTTTTTATCATATTAAGATTTCGTTGCATTTGTTTGTTCGATTATATTGGTCTGACTACATGTTCTAATGTTTGCTGTGGTTTCGCATATTGTTATAGCTTCTTAGATCCTTTTGTAAATTTTGTTTTACTATATTGTTTAGCATGTATATTAACTATTTTGATTTTAGTGTTTAGGTCTGTTCTATTTTTTTTCCCATGACCTGGTCGCATATTTTCGTTGTAAGTTTTTGCATGTTGTACTCTTTCTCTTAGTTTATCTCCTATTAAAATTCGTATATACTGATGATTTAAGTGATTTTTATTTTAAACGGATATGTTTGATAGTTGATTCGTACATTTTGTAGACTTTAAATAGTTTATATTTTTTCCAACACATAAACAAAATTTTCTTCTCTAATTATGGTTTTTACGAGTTTGTTTTCCTTGATCTGTTATCATCTCCAGCTCTAACTATATAAATATACATCAGCTTCAAATAATTTATAAAATAATAATTCTAAATATATATTAGAATATAAATTATTTAACCGAAAATCTCAAAAACAAAACACAAAAATCGTATGAATCAACGCTAGAAAACTTATAAAATAAACAAAGAGAAATTCCCTTGATACCACCAAAAAAAAGTTTATGGGACACATATACCACCAAAAACTTTATGGGACACATATACCATTAATCACTATGAAAAATGACTAAAATATCCTTATTTTAAAAAAAATTTAAAAAAAAAAAATGGGTTTGTATCTTTCTCTGTCTCCGATATCGGAGACGACGATGAGACTTTGATGGCGGAGATCGGAAATCGGAGACGGCGGAGAAGAATTCTAATCGGAGATTCAAAATCGGAAATCCGATATCTATCATCAACGACGACGACGTCTCTCGAAGAGATTTGAATTTGAATCTTCAATTTCTGGGTTCATCGACGACGACGTCGAAGCTAGAACGTCGATTCTTTCTTCCGATCAGATAGTTTCCGTCGCCGGTGAAGCTGTCTTCTTCTTCTTATTCCGGTACGTTTCCAGAATTAGTTCTTTAATCATCATAAACGAAGATATTTGGGTTGATATATTGCTCTTAAACTCTCCAATTTGGTTAGAATCGAACTACTGTGTATTATTGTTCGTCGTGTTGCTTTGGTGTATGAGTAGAATTTGGATCGTATATACAAAGAGAGAGTTGAAACGTTTCTCAGTAATTGATCAAATTTTAGAGTAAATTTGATTTGCTTATGATCGCTTACCCAGTTGGGTGCAGAATCCGAAGGATCGAAATTGGTTTCAATCCGGGGTCGTGTTCTTAGCTAGTGACCTTCGAGCTTAGCTCAATTTCTGGTAATCTATGATCTACATATCTCTTATCTTTCGCAGATTCGTTTATGTCATTCAGTTTTACTGATCAGAGACATGTTAATTGTGAAACTTTGGTTTAGAAGATTGGAAAAGAAAGTTTTCTTGGATGAGGTTTGCTAGGTCGATTATGGTTTATCGTTCTTTTGATCGATTTGGGGAAAACAAACCTTTTAATCTTTGCTTTGTATTTGAGCTCTTTTGATTCATTACTCCTATTTTGTCATGTATAATTTGCTGTGATGATTGTTCTTTAATAGATATGCATTTTTTGTTTCTTTTTCAGTGGAGAATGCAGATATATGTGTGTTGTGCTCTATGGAAACAAAATAATATGCTCAAATGGTCGTTTTCTAATAATAAAAGAAGAAGTTCACTTTGTGAAATCGATGAGGCTGTCACATTGAAAGAACTCGTCGAGATAGTTGCATATGAAGAGGAGTACACAAGAGAGAGATATGAAGAGTGATTCATTTTCCAAAAGAGATTCAGTTTATTACTACTTGCAAATGGTTACATTTTTTTATACACTTTTACTACCTTAATTTTATGATGATTAAGTTCTAGATTTTACGTTAAATAACAACTGCTTATGGAGTGAACTATTTATATCTTTGTGTAATGCATCATGTGCTTGCAGGTTACAAGTTTTACCAAACCTTTATGTCTCTGTCTGTTGCACGTTTTAGGAAACCCTTCCCGAATAAGTAGAAATCTTTCCTAAATGTAGATAAATACTTCCTAAATTTGTATTTAGGATGGGTTACCACATGTTTAGTAAGACCTTCCTAACTTATTAAGTGGACATTTAAAATTTGGGTTTGGGTTAACTATTCCAAATTAGGGTATAGTTTTATGGGTTAGAGTGTGGTTTTAGGGGTTTGGGGTTTACTTTTGAATTTTGAATGTTGAATAATAAGTAGTTTTCAAAACTGGGAAGGGCTTTCAAAATATGTATTTATGCTTCCTAAAACAAATGAAATGTTTCCGAATAAAATAGTAAAAAAAATTTAATTTTTGATGATTCCAATGATTTCAATGTATTGTGGTATAAGTTTTTGTGTTTGGGTTAACTATTCCCAAATTAGGGTATAGTTTTAGGGGGTAGGGGTGAGTTTAGGGTTTGATAAAAAAATAGAACCTTTTATATTTTTGGGTTTGGGTTAACTATTCCCAAATTAGGGTATAATTTTAGGGGGTAAGGGGTGGGTTTAGGGGTTTTGTGAGTTGGGGTTTAGGGTTTACTTTTGATTTTTTAAATGTTGAACAATTATAATGCCTTAAAAACTTGGAAGGGCTTTCTAAATATGTATTTATGCTTCCTCAAATGAAAAAAAACTTCTGAATTAAATAGCTCAAAAATTATTTTTAGCGATTCCAATGCATTTGTTGTTTTAAATTTCAAATTTGTTTACTTTTGTGTTTAGGGTTAAGGTTTAGAGTTTAAAGTTTTGTGTTTTGGGGTTTAGGTTTACTTATGAATTTTAAATGTTGAACAATAATAAAACCTTCATAATTAGGATGGACTTCCGAAATATGTATTTGTACTTCCAAATTAGGGTTCCAAATGTAATATCTTAAAAACATTATCCCGGATTTTGTTCAACAAAATAACAAACTAAAAGTTAGACATGAAAACAAAATAAAAGTCAGACTTTACATTTCAGCCCGGTCACCATACAAAATTATCTGATAAAGAATCTCATAGGCTTTCATGTAAAGTGAAACCACAGCTCGTTTTTCTTCAATGTCTCGAGATATCTTCTCAGAATACAATGCACTATCTTTGCAAAAAAATTCAATTCATCTCTCCTCAACGCCATCTTGATCACATGACCCAAGAAACTTTTCCTGACACGCAAAAACCCCATCGGCGTGAGTATATTTTCCACAACAACTACAGAATCGAAGACCATCATCTGGTTTATAACAACAGATTTTGACACAGGTGGAGGAAAGCCGAACTTCGGAGTAATCTTCACATGGTATACTTCATCTTCCATATTTTCTACATTTGAGAACACTGAAACAAAATAGTTAGTGATTACATATTTCAGAAAGGCTTCCTAAACATTCATAAATGCTTCCTAAACAAATAACATTTCTTCGGTGTGTTTACATATTTCGGAAAGGCTTCCTGAAAATGTATAAATTCTTCTTAAAAATGCATAAATGCTTCCTAAACAAATAAAACTTGCCTGTGTATTTACGAATTTCGGAAAGGCTTCATGAAAATACATAAAAGCTTCCTAAACTAATAAAACGTGTTATGTCTATACACAATAGCTTTGATATCTCTCCAATAGCAACAAAAGAAGTTTTAGACAATGAAGAACCTGAACAGAGAAATCTACCAAGTTTTAGATTATTCAAAACACCACAACACTAAGCAAAAGAATTTTCTCAATTTCATTCGCTAAAGTCCATCAATTTGTCATTTTAAACCCATGTTTTGTTCATGAATAAAATTAATTCACTAGATTCAAACAGTCCAATATCCTAATCAAACACTAGCAACAACAACAACAAAAAATTGAGAAATCAAATCGTTTCAATGGAGCCTATACACAATTCCAACACAAAGCAAAAGAAGCAAATCTGTTCACAATTTCATTCACTAAAACTCCATCAATTTATTATTTTAAACCCAGATTTTGTTCATGTATTTGTCACAATTTTTCATTCACTAGATTTGAACAAACTCTAGCAACAACTACAAAAAACTAATCCGGCGTGTTGCCTCTACAAAAAACTCTACCAACCTTACACCGCCTCGAATCGATTGCAATTCTACACAAAAGAGAATCATCAATTCCTAAGAGCTTTTTCCAAAGAATCATCATCAATTCTACTACAAGCTTTGTACAACCCTAAACTGAAACTACTAATTCATCAATCAACACAGAGATAAGTCAAATAAACATCAAAATTCTCATACGATTTCAAAATTTCTAGAATCTTAACATCAAAATTCTCAAACGATTCTAGAACTTTCAGAAACTTCAATAAACCCAGAGAGAAATCGAACGGTTCTTAACACTCAATCACACAAAATCAAGCTCATAAGTCGAGAACTAAGAAATCTAACCTAGAAAAGAAGCTTCGGAGAAATCAATGAAGGAGAGGAGACCCAATGGTCATATTGGAGATATTGGAGAGGTTTAGCGGCGGAGAAGGCGGTGAGACGGTGAGATCGGAGACTCAAACGCTGGAGACGACGATTGGACAGTGAGATGGAAGAGGTTGTTTTACTGGAGAAGAAGATGAGATCATGAGATCGGAGTTATCATCGTGCGATGGAAAAGAAGATTATATGGTGAGATCGGAGAAGAAGAAGAAGAGACGGCGAGATCGTGAAAAGGTTTGTGTATTTGGGTTTTTCATTTTTTTTTTTAATCTGAAAACCCTAATAAAAGTGAGAACATTTTAGTCATTTTAATCTTTAGCAAGTGATATATGTCTCCCATAAGCTTTTTGGTGGTATATGTGTCTTGGGTGCCACTATTTAGCAATTTTCCCATTTACTATTGTTTTGGTTTTACTTTCGCTTTATGTATTTTATTATATGCTCTCTATTGTTTCTCTCACATTTCATCCATTGTTAACCAGTTGAATTATAAAGAATTTGGAGTCAAACACTTGCGTAAGATTGGTGAAAGAGCGATTCATTTCATGCATGGTTGTCGATTTTGTTTTTTTTTTTTTTTTTTTTTTTTTACCAAAAAAGAAGGAAAGACCATTTGGGAGACACGACATACCCAAGTTCATTTTCATTTGGAATTATGCTAGACATGGAGTCCATGTAAATCTTAATATACTAGTACACAAATAATTTTGTAATATAACATCATAAATGTAATATATGTTGTAGTACAATATTGTAATTATTAGCTGAAATTCGCTACGGTAATTGATGAAGATCTAAGTTTCTTTTGATAATATATTTTCACCTAATAAAGGCTTAGAGATATCATAAATCATATTATTAGCTGAAATTGGCTACGGTTATTGTATCTGATTCATTAATGTTTTAAAAAAATATATGATCAATCATTTTTCTGCTTATACATCTTTCTACAAGCAAAAATAAAGTTATAATCGCATAAACAATTGAGTATTTGATGGGCTCATAATTTTGGTAAACAAGATGTTCATGCACATAGATATCATATGAATATGATTCCTGAACAGCTTGAAGATGACCGGATCAACAATATTATAGACAGATAAAATGTTAGTATCATCTATACATATCTATCAATGGAATCTATATAGAGCCATTGCTTGAATATTCATATAGAATTTAAATATATATTATGCAAATCATTGGCATTAAAAGAATTTGCATATTCCAAACCAAAATCCTATAGTATTTGGACAAGTATTTAAGCAATGACCGAATTTTTTTTTCTTTCCGATATGATTGTTGAATGAGAGACTCATGGGTTGCTAGAAACATTCAACACAATTAATTGTTTCATTCAGTACACAGCTGATTTTAGAAATCCATGTAATATGTATTTTTTAGAATTCAATAAATTTAAAATCAAACATGTGCAACTAACTAGTACTTAAGAATATTAAAATGAATAGCACAAGATTATGACAAAAATATTTAAAACCGTAAATGTGTAATAGTCTTCCCATTACACATGATTATATATAGGTAGATCTTAAATAGATTTTGATGCACAAGCAGAGCATGTTTATAGTTGGATAATATGTTGGGGTAATATGTGAATTTTATAATATATAGTGTATTGGGATTCACATATTACCCCAATTTATTTTTTGTTGGTTTTTGTGTGATTATAGGTAGTATATATAGAGAGGTTTTAAAAAATAAAAAATTATGAATTTGTATTTTTTTTAAGTAAAGTTATTTTCTCCAAATTGATAACATAGTAGATTCGATAAAAATTTGAAATTTCAAATATACATGAAACAAAAACATTTAAAACACATAATTTGAAATCATAAACGGAAAAACTTGCATTTGTCTATCATGAAGTCGAGTTCGAACGCCTCGCATATCGATATTATTTGTAGGTCAATTGCGTATGAATGTGGAATGTCAAATTGAAAAGAAACCACATCTCATTTTCTTATTTGGCATAAACCAATACACATAGATACAAATGAATACCAATAGCTTAACATAAGACACAAAAAAAGATAAGCAGATGGACCATTTGATGAATCAATCACTATCAGTTTAAGTTAAAAGTTATTTTCTTCTTCTTATTATTCTTCCTCTTGTTCTCTTTGTTCAACATAACAGACAAGTTTGCAATCCAAATCTCTTCCTCTTCCCACTTAACCTTTTCTCCTTCTCCTTCCTTTCATTATTTCCTTCTCCATTCTTAGTCTTTCCAAGAATCGAACCCAACGACACTCTCTCATTCATCATCATCGTTGACTCATTCACAAGAAGTAGTTTAATCATTGAATCTCCTTGGATATGTAGCTTCAAGTTAAGCTCTTCAACAATGGATTTAGTAAACTCTAGTGATTCTAAGACCTTTATAGTTCTCCTTCTTTCTCAGTCAGTTCCTTCTCTAACTCACTCGCCACCATATTAGCTCCGTTAACATCGTTCTGCAACCAAAAGTTCGAACATTTAGAACACAAGAAACCAAGTTGTAGGCATATCTTTAGCCTACAAAACCCAATGTCTCATTAGCTGTTTAACACACAAATCAATCATTGCTTCTTTTCAGCCAAAATTGTTGTGTGCATTATTACACTAATGAAATAATGAATCGAACATTTAACAAATATTTGCATCACTAAACACTATCATGCAACAAAGAAAGCGAATTTCTCATCAAGATATTTGCAATTAGGAGAATCTAAATCCAGATCGATACAACGAATAACTCGTAAAACAGCAATGCATGTGAAAATTCCGTTCTTTCCAATTTAAAGTAATCCAAGGCCACACACACAGAACAACAGCAAAAAGAGATCGAATTTTGAGTCTTATTTCCTCGAAGAACAAACCCAATTCCTAATTTCTATCACATCAAAAAATCCCAATTTTTATCACATGCAATAACCCTAAATCATAACTCTAATTTCGATTAGATGAAATCCCAATTCTCTCAAGAAATTCACTACGATCTAAACAAATAATCAGAGATTTCGTACCATGACAGAGACTTTGGAGAAGACGATTTGATGAACCAAGTTCCGACTGATTTTTCATTTTGATGAAAATTCAGAGAGATCGATCGAGAGAGAAGAGAGATCAAGCGATGAACACGAGAAGAGAGAGAGAACGATGAACACGAGAAGTCGCGTGTTTTTTTTTTTTTACGTTTGTTCAGAACGATGAACACGCTGCCACGCAGCTTATTTTTACCGTAATTATGAGTTGCACTGTTATTACCGGTAATATAAAAATAAGCCCATTTACAATTAAATTTATGGTTTATACATAATAACCCACTTATATTTACTCTAATTTACCTTCTATAAATATCATATTAGATGGTAAATACACAAATCAATTAACTGCTCTCAACTTTTATTACTTGAATTCCACATTTACGGTTTATCGAACTACCTTTCTCAAAAGAATCTTACATTCTCTCATTTATTGAACGCTCAAAAGTACTCAGAAACCTATAGTTTTTACTAGTTCTGGGTTTTCGGCAAAAACCGAACAAACCGAACCGACCGAACCGAAATTTTTGGGTTTCGGCGCTAAGAGAGTTAAAAGGAGATAACCGATCGGCGTAATTGATTTTGAGTATCAGATTTCGGTTCGGCACATTTCGGTACTCGGTTCCGATCTAAACCAAGAATTAGCAGACATATATAAATGGTTCCCTAATTCATTCTTATCTTCTCGACTCTGCCTCTTTCTCTTAAAGCGAGAGAGAAACATAAACCCTAATTTGATCTCTGCTTGTCTTTGATCAGAGATCAAATCATCATTTCGTTTCTTCTTCTTCATCGATTCATCAACATCATCTTCTACATCCTCTCGTCTCTCATGCTCAATTTTCCTCTCTTCACCATAAACACGAAATCTCAAAAGCTTTTCTTCTTTTTCTTTAATGGATTTTCCCTTCGATTCTTTCTCTCTAAGCTTAGCTACTGTCTCAAGAGCACATCGAGAAGGAGAGTACAATTCGATTTGAGACAGGCGGAGTATGTAGAATTCGGATTAAATAACCCGAAATTTGATAAATTCAGGTTTGAAATCGGATAAAAATATATACAAGAAAACCGACCCGAATAAACCGAGTACCGATCGAGCCGAACCGAAATTGATTTTGGATCAATTCGGAACAAATTTTTAATAACCAAATTTTGCATAAAACCGAACAACCAACCCGAATAACCCGGTTTAGCCGAAAACCCAGGACTAGTTTTTACTAATTTGCTGACAATAATTTTCTTTACTCGGATCTCGACTTGCGATTTAATATTTTCAGACTGGTTTTGAGCCACTAACTACTACTTCTCTTAAACAGATATAGTTTTGATCAGCTTACACACTCAAAACCGTTATAACTCTGATCTAAAAATAAACTCATTTATTACTGACTAACGATTTCAAGGTTCCAAACAGTTTCGGTCAAATTCTGAAACATCGGTATTTCATGAATTCCTCCTTCTTGAAGAGTGTTATCGGAAGACGACCTTCCTATGCGTGGCGAAGCATATTACACGGGAGGGAGCTTCTGAATCAAGGTCTAATCCACTCAATTGGCAATGGGGAAGACACAAAAGTATGGCTTGATAATTGGATTTTGGATCAAGTCCCTCGTGCGCCACAATATCATCAAAATGCAACTGTGGATCTAACGCTTAAAGTCCAGGACCTTATCGAACCACAAACTGGCTTATGGAATGTGAACAAGGTACAACAGTTGATTGCCGAGGAAGACGTACCTCGGGTCTTAAATACCAAGGTTCATTTGGCTCAAGGCGATGTGGTGGAATGGAGCTTTTCTAAAGATGGAATCTACTCGGCTAAAAGTGGCTACAAATTTTTGGAAGTTAGTAAAGATTTAATTTCTGGACACTCTCAAGTCACACAACCGGCTCTAGAGAAAGCTCTATGGAACAAGGTATGGAAAATTCCAACATCTCTCAAGCTGAGACATTTCCTATGGAAAGGTTACAATCCCGTGGTATCCATTTAGAAGCCAGCTGCTCTTCTTGCTCTTTGATGACCCCGGAAACAATTTGTCATATTTTGTTTACATGCCCTGTAGCACAAGAAACATGGCGGATCTCAAACATACCTCTTCCGGAGTCTGGTTTCTCTCAAAACTCAGTGTTCTTGAACATTCACCACTTGCTGGCTCAGTACCACAAACAGTCTCTTCCGTCATCGTCGCGTTCATGTTTTCCATGGATTCTCTGGTTTCTATGGAAAGCTCGCAATGCTCTTGTTTTTGAAAACACCCGTCATGATCCAACCGCAATCTGGGCAAGGGCCCAAGAGGAATCACAAATCTGGTTACGTCTTAACGTCCCGCCACCACCATCTTCTAGACGATCGGCTCAATCTCCCGTGGCCATTGCGGCTCCTCACTGGCGTAAGCCTCCTCCGGGGTTTACTAAATGCAATATAGGAGCGAAATGGTGCGAGAACAGTTTTAATGGAGGTGTTGCTTGGATAACTCGGGATGACAATGGTAAGGTCTTGTTTCATAGCAGGAGATCCTTTGCTAATATGTCGTCTTCTTTAGAAACAGAACTACGGGGAGTTTTCTGGGCAATTGAATCCGCGGTTAATCTCAAGTGCAAACGTGTGATGTTTGAGGCACATTTCTCCCAAGCTCGTGAAGCTCTGTTCAATCCGCATATATTTCCTCTGTATCGAGGTATCATCAACAACATCTTTCAACTGTTAAACTCCTTAGACCAATGGGGTCTTTTTGAGACCCACGCAGAAGCCAATCGGATTGCTCAATGGTGGCTGAGAGTGTGATTACGGAGGGTAGACATCAGTCGTACATTGCTCGGGACGGCCCACGGTGGCTCGAGCACATCTTCCGGTCGGAGGCCAATTAATCTCTAGACCACGGGCTGCTCTCATGGAACTATGAGACTTTCTCTCTGTCCTATGTCCCTTATAAATCCATGGAAGACTGCTCTGTTTTCTCTGGTTCTCATGGTGCCTGTTGGCATTGTTTCTCTTTCTTTCCTTCATTTTGTTTCGTCTGTACTTCTCTTTTTCTTTTATGGAATAAACTCAGCGTTAAAAAAAAAAAAAACAAAAAACAAAAATAACCTACAAAGAAAGCTATCTCGTTGAATCAAATATGAATTTATTAATAACGAATAATATAATGAAATTTCTTGGAACTATCCCAATCTCCCAAATCATGTGTTGTGACTTTTTTTGATATATAAAATATATTTTCTAGAATAAAATATCTATATTAAAAAATATGACGTGGAGAGCCAATACAACAAGAACACATCTAAGTATCATTGCTGTTTGTGCTCTAAAACCATCTCGTTTTACGAGAAAGAGAAAGACAACAGGTGCAGAAACATCATTTGAAACAAAACATAAAAGCAATGGCTACAAAAATTAGATTTCTAACCTTAACTCTCTTGATCCTCTCCGTTACACTACTTTCCTTGTCTCTGGAAGTCACGGCGACTCCGACCGAGGCCGAGGCACGGCGGATGTACGAGCGGTGGCTAGTGGAGAATCAGAAGAACTACAATGGTTTAGGAGAGAAAGAGAGACGGTTCGAGATCTTCAGACACAACTTGAGGTTCGTGGAAGAACACAACTCGGTCCCGAACCGGACTTACGAAGTCGGGTTGACCCGGTTCGCCAATCTGACGAACGAGGAGTTTCGAGCGATTTACTTGAGTAGGAAGATGGAGAGGACTAGAGATTCAGTGCAAACAGAGAGGTATTTGTATAACGTTGGAGATAATTTGCCTGATGAAATTGATTGGAGATCGAAAGGAGCAATTAACACAGTCAAAAACCAAGGAAGCTGTGGTATTATTATTATTATTTTTTTGTATGTTTTAAAATTGCGTTTGTGGTTTAATCTCTGTTTTTAGCGTTTATTTCGAGTGAATTGAGCTGATGAGAGATTTTGTTGACATATATTATAGGAAGTAGTTGGGCGTTTTCGGCGGTTGGAGCGGTTGAAGGTATAAATCAGATTAAGACAGGAGAATTGATATCTTTGTCGGAGCAAGAACTTGTTGATTGTAACACTGGCTACAACGAAGGATGTGATGGTGGTCTTATGAGCGAAGCTTTTTATTTCATTATAAAAAATGGTGGTATTGATACAGAGGAAGATTATCCTTATACAGCAACTGATGTTAACATGTGCAATGCCGACAAGGTTTGAAAAAACCTCTGATCTTATAATATGATTAATTGGTGTGTTAATTAATACCGTACACATATATTTTTTTCTTTGATATACGTTACAGATGAACATTCGTGTAGTTACCATTGATGGATATGAAGATGTTCCTGAAAACGATGAGAAGTCATTAAAGAAAGCTCTAGCTATCAACCGATTAGTGTTGCTATTGAAGCCGGTGGTCAAGCGTTCCAGCTTTACAAATCTGTAATTTCAACGAACCGACTAGATTCTCTTTATCAAGTACATCTTGGTTTCTTGAAAACTCGATTCATAAAAAAATTGTGTTTTTCGGGGTGTGTTTACAGGAACATGTGGAACGTCTTTGGGCCATGGTGTGTTAGCCGTGGGATACGGATCATCAGATGGTCAAGACTATTGGATTATCCGTGAGTCATGGGGATCGAACTGGGGAGAAAGCGGATATATTAAGCTTGAACGTAACATCAAAGATTCAACAGGGAAATGCGGTGTTGCGATGCTGGCTTCTTACCCTACTAAATCATCTCCACCAGTTGTTTGTGACAAGTCTTACAATTGTCCAGCTAAGTCCACTTGTTGTTGTGTCTATGAAGACAAAGGTAAGTGCAATAGCTGGGGATGTTGTCCGCTCGAGTCAGCTACTTGCTGCGACAACGGCTCTAGCTGCTGCCCTCAGTCATACCCTGTATGCGATTTGAAGGCCGGTACATGTACAATGGTTAGTTTTAGAATCTTTCAGTGAGTGTTTTCTTTTGCTTTCTTTTTGATTGTTACTTGAATGATTCTTTTTGAAACTTGGTGTGTACAGAAGGGAAAGAGTCCGTTAAGCGTAAAAAGCCTTGACGCGAGGACCAGCGACTGCGACCACCAAGGCTACAAACATGCTTGTAAGCAGTGCATGAGGAGAGACCGATATGTTTTCATCCCACGTTATCAAGATTCAGTCTTTTGTCTTTAGACACTTCCAAATTTGGATTATAGTTTAATTACTCTCGTCGATTTCAGTATGTTTATCTTTGGATTTGATATAATGTTTAAGATGGAATCTTAATATTTGCTTCATAGCATTATTGTCACAAATCTCCTTGAATAATAAACTTTTAACCCGATCGAAGTTGAACTTCCATAAGGCTCAAGTCAACAAAGTTAACCACGTTTATAGTATATCAACCGAAAATATCATTACCATTGATTGAATACATGTGAATATATGAATCATATGATGTGATTTTTTGAAACGAGAACAAAAATTAATTAAGCAATTGAAAATACACAAAAATTGCTTTCTATTATTATTGGGTTTGTTTGACAGCGGGTATATTTCACAACTCTCTTCCTTTTAGCGTTACTTATTCAAGATGGATTTTGAATCCACGGTACCAGAGTCATTAATCTCATATCTTAGCATTGGAATGTCATCAAAGAACATCCTCAAGAGAGGGGATAAGTGAGAAACACGCTTACAAAGTTATCACTTCTGGGGAGGCGATAGGACAAGCCACAACAAGAAAACTGCCGATTTGCGACGCCCAAAACAGTCACACATCCGTCGCGAAAAGGGCCTTTGCGACGCTTTTGAGAGGAAAATAAAGCGTCGCTAATTTTTCGTCGCAAAATCAGGGAGTCACAAGTTCGTCGCTTATCTGCGACGAAAACGTGACCAAAAATTTCGTCCTATATGTGTGACGGAACAGCGACGTAAGCATTTGGTCGTAATATTGTGACGTAAATGCGACTAATTGTAATAGTCATAAATAAATGACTAAGTTATGGCGCTAATGTTCGTCATACAAGTGACCGATATGCGACTGTTTTAGAAAATCGTAACTTGTAATTGGTAGTCTTAGATTCGTCACAATTGTGTCTTTTTTGCGACAGTAAAAGGTAGTCATAGATTAGTGACGGCACAGCGACGAATATGTTTGTCGTAAATCGCGACGTATATGCGACTTTGTATTAGTCATAAATAAACGACGAAGGTATGACGCTAACGTTCGTCATACAAGTGACTGCATACCTTCGTCATACAAGTGACTGCTATGCGACTGGTTAGGAAATCGTTACTTTTAATTGGTGGTCGTAAATTCGTCACAACTGTGGCTTATTTGCGACAGTAGTAGGTAGTCATAGATTAGTGACTACTATGGGGTGGGAAATTAGTCGTAAAAGAGTGACGAATGTGCAACTTAAATCCGATTAAAATTTGATATAGGTAAGGATAATGACGCAGTTCCGCACAAATTGGCGACTCTTTTATAAGGAATTTGTGACGGACTGATTCGTCACTGAATTTATCTCATTTTTTGTCATAACTCCGACAAAGTTATATTGTGTTTTGAAGACAATATTAAAACACTAAAAGCCATAGATTAATATACTAACAACATACAAATATTTTACACCAAAATAGGATTGTATGTTCAAAAACTTACTAAAACAAAAGCTTAATACTAAAAGTTCAATTTCTAAAACGAGAGAGAGAGATTGGAATTAAGCAGTGGGTTGTGGGTCGAGTGGTGTGCTGCCTGGTTCTTTGTCTGCTGCGGTTCCTTGTGGCTGGGTCGAAGTGTTCTGTTGGTCATCTTGTTTAGACATGTATTCGGCGATGAGGGGATCGGAGTTCTTCAGGTACCTTAGAAGCTTTGACATTTCAGAGAGCTTTTCCTGAGATATGCGGTGCTCCTCAGCACGTTGAGCATTTTCTGCCTCTTGAGCATCAATCTTACGCTGCGCTTCGTCTTGGATCTGTAAGAGTTCCGGCGCAGTGGAGCTTGCAAAGCTCTCATTCCCCTTTCCGCTGTTAAACATCAGAGGTAGTTCCCCAAGTCCAAAGACGACTCCTTTCGGATCAGTCTGTGTACACTGAAAATGAAACCAAAACTCATCATCTATAAGCAAGCAGTTAAGCAATAAAACTCAAACCAGAAGCAGCAATTAACCAAGTCAAACTCTAAAACCAGAAGCAGCAGTTAAGCTAAAACCAGAAGCAGCAGTTAAGCAATTAGTTAAGCAATCAAACTCAAACCAGAAATAGCAGAATCAGCAGTTAAGTAAGCAATTAAGCTAAAACAAGAAGCAACAGTTAACAAAGTGAAACTCTAAAACTAGAAGAAGCGCTGTTTTGTACAATTATTCAAATCCAAAGAGAGAAGGCATCACACTCTCAAAACCAGTAAACCAATCAACCATGCTACAATGATTCTATGCTAAAGACAAGAGGAATCAAACTCAAACTTTTACACCAGTAAACCATTCTACAATGATTCAAAATCAAAGACAAGAGGAATGAAACTCAAACTCTAAAACCAGTTGACTAAATACGCTCAAACGCTCAAACTCAAACCAAAGACAGGAAGAATCAAACTCAAACCAAAGACATGAGTAATCAAACTCAAATTGCAAAACCAGCAGAGAGCACAAGAGAAAGGAGAAACCAAAACACAACATCTATAAGTAAGCAGTTCAAAGCAGAAGCATCAATCAAAATTAAACCAGAAGCAGCATTCAAACTTAAAACCAGAAGCAGCAATTCTAAAACTTAAACCAGAAGCAGCAATCAAACTCAAAATTTAAAACAGCAGAGAGCACAAGAGAAAGGAGAATACCTTGCAGAATATCTCATTCTTTTCCTCGATGGTTAGTGTCCGCTGAGTAGACCGTTGAGAAGAATTCCCTGAAGCGTCAGGCCCGTGAAGATCTTCCTCAGACATAGCTTCATTCAGTTGCCTCTCATAAGCCTCATGAACTTGTTGAGCTTTGAAATCAACAAATGTTCCATCTGGCTTTGTGTGAGTCCTTTGAAACACTTCTCCCCACGATACAGGCCGACCTAACTCCTCCTCCTGTAGTAGTAAAACAAAGACAGTGTTAGTGTACATATGAAGAATAAAGCAGAGAGAAAGTATAGAGGTTTTACCATTTCTAGTTGCACTCTCAAGTACGACTTCTGACCACAAACGTGCTTCGCGATGCCTAGCCCTCCACGGTCTGAATTGCGGCACTGTGAAGCAGTAGCACTCTTCTCCTTGGCCTCCGGAGTCTTCCAATACCGGTTCATCTTTTTCCAAAGCTTTGGCCCAATCCAATATGGCCTTTTACGCCCGTGTCTAGCCTGACTAACAATGCCTCTCAGTCTTCTCTTTGCAATAACCAAGAAGTGCCTCCTAACAGTTGGAGTGAGTCCAACATCCCAGTGGTACATCCGCTACAGAAGACATGAAATTGTGTTAGTGGTGATCTGTCAAAAAAGTAACAAGCTAGAAAGAAGATAAAAGTAACTAAACACTTTACCGCAAAGGTTCTGAAAATCCTTTCTTGGACGTGTCTAGGAGTAACCTTCCAACTGTAGTAAGGTCCATCAAACTTATCACGCAGAATTCCAGGGATAACACGACCCAATTCAGCATTAATATCCCGATCAAACCTTAGACAAACAAATATTGATCAATGAGTATACTACGGAAAGTCTAGGCTATCCAGGATCTGTTCCAGGTCAAGAAACACTTACCAAATAGACTTGACGGGTGGAATTGGATGCACAGACAAACGCGTCAGCTGCTCTCGTCCAGGAAGCTGCATCAGTTCATCCAGGAGCTGGTCGAAGTCTGCATCCTCTGGAACCGGAGCATCAACTTCATCTTCATCTTCTTCATCATCTTCTTCATCATCATTTTCTTCTTCAACATGTTCTTCTCTTTCTTCCACTTGGTATTGGGGCATCTCGTAATCCTCTTGTTCTTCTCCAACCTCCTGGGTACTCGCTTCAGGACTAGGAGAGCGAAGCTGCAACGGTAGGGCACGTGAAGGATACTGAGCCGGAATGCTTGTCCGAGACAGTGAGGCGGAGGTTGTCCGACCAGAGTTGGTACCACTTGGCTCCACACCACCGGCGTTGGATGTAGAAGCTCCGCCGTCGACTCCACTGCGACCACCGGCTTCAGGGACGATGGATTTGCGTTTGGAGCCAACTCCACTGTTTGGAGAAGCGGCAGGTCGTTTGGAGCCAACACTGGCTGGAGAACCCGTTGAGTTTGGAGACCCAACTCCGCTTCTACGAGTTAGGATGCCTCCTCTTCCACGAATTGCGACACCGGTTTGCCCTCCCTCGAACCGCCGCTTTCTCTTCCACTATCTACGGCGGTTGGTCTTCCAATCCCGCCGTTTCCAGCTGCGACGGGTCGTCTTCAGCAATTAGAGACGCCGCCTCTTCCACGAGTTCCGACGCCGGTTTGTTTTCCCCGACCGATCCCAGAACCACCAGATGTGTCTCTTCCCCCACCAGATCCGTCGTTTCCTCTTCCAGAACCACCGCCGTTGGGTTCGACGGATTTCCCTTTCTTCTTAGAAGGCATGTGTTTACAGAAATTAGGGTTTGGAGAAATAGAAGAGAAATCGGACCGATTTGGTTCGATTAAAAGAGAATGAAACGATATGAAAGGAAAAGAGAGTGAAAAGAGAAGAAGGAGGCGATTTGAACGGAAGAAATGGAGGAAATCGACGGTGAGGCGATTTGTATCGCCGTCGGGTCGAGAGAGAAAAAGGAATTTTATTTTTGGTAAAATGAAATTAGGGCTCGGTAAAAGAAATTTTCGATTATACGAATAAGACGATGTTCAATGCACATTTCACGGTATCTTACGTGGTGTTTTTATAATATAAAATTATTAAAACACATACTTTCTCTTTCTTTTAATCAATTTTATACTTCTCTTTCATCTTTTTACTCAATTTTTATTAATTTTATATTTAAACACTCTTTTTTTTTTTAAACACACTCTCCAAAAGATCCAATATTAGATCCCTCTCTCTTCATTTTAAACACTCTCTCTTCTTTTTACTCAACTTTTATTAATTTTATATTTAAACACACACTCAATATACCCCACAAAAACACTCTCTTTCTTTCTTTTACAACCATTTTAATAATTTTATATTATAAGAACACCCCATAAGATCCCAAAATATCACCATTGAACATGCCCTAACGGTGGAGTGGCTAATCTGTCGCAAAATCGTGACAAAGTATGTTTTGGACGGAATTTATCCCACCCAAAGGCCCAAAGTTGTACGCAAAATCGGCTTGATTTTTCGAAACCCCAAATGAAAAAGGGTCACAAAAGAGTCACAAGAATATAACGGTCACAATTACGTTGCTCTAGCGTCGCAATTTTGTGACTATTTCCTCACTCCCTTTGTCGTCACAACTCGATACCCTAAACCCTAAACAATTGAAATTAAAATTGTGTGCCAAATCCCTTCCCAATCTCTTTTTCATATACTTGTAATCCTATTGGAATGTATCTTGAGTGATATTTAACCTTGTAAAGTAAATTTTCATCAAAACCTAATGATTTGAAAATGTAAGATTGAAAGTATATGAAACATTGTGATGAAAGTAGTGTAACCAATGTGAGATTTTTGTAAATTTCGAAATTTACAAATTTCAAATGTCGTACTGGTAAATGTAATGCTCCTACTTTAATTAATCAATTTACATTCGGCATTTTTCATCCGCAAAGTTTGTAATTTTCTATAAATTCATATCGAGGGTTGCTGATCCGTGGGAATTTCGTCGCAAATGTAGAAGCAATTTGTGACCACTAGTAATGCGTCATAAATTTGCGACTCATATGATACGAAATTGCGACGCTTACACTACGAAAATAAAAGTGTAAAATGAGGGGTCCTTCATTAGAACCCCGTACATGATTCTCTGATGGCATGGTCTGTTCCAGTGTGCTAAGTTGTGTTTCGTGTTGATGACATCGTATGATTTGTATATAAACCTATGTGGAGAGTAAAATAAAAATTTGTGCTGCATATGCAACAGCCAGGATTCGAACCCTGGACATGTTTCTCTGATGGCAAGGTCTGTACCAGTGTGCTAAGTTGTATTTCTTGTTATTTGTTCCGAAATATTTGTATATAAAACCTTGTGGAGAGTGACGTAAAACGTTGTCGTTTAACAAACACGTTTTCCCTTAAACGAATTCGATTTATCGATCTCGAAGAAGAATCAGATCTCATCTTCTTCTTCGACAAACCTAGAACCACGATCCCAAGCTTAAATTTTGTTGACAATGAGTTCGAATCAAGAGACAAGAGAACCGCTTTAAGATTGAAGTTTTGATCTAAAGACACATCATACGCCTCAAATCCGTTATTCCATAAATCCTTTAGCTCCTCGATCAGTGGTTGGAGGAACACATCAAGACTAGCCCGTGGATGATTTGGTCCCGAATTCAAAACCGTGAGAAACAAATACTCACTGTTCATGCACATATCTGGGGGTAAGTTGTAGGGTGTCATGATCACATGCCACAACGAATGGTTTTTTGACATACCGAAAGGATTAAACCCGTCTGTACACAATCCAAGATAAACGTTTCGCGTTTCCTCTGCAAAACTCGGATACGTCTCATTGAAAATTTTCCACTCCGCCGCATCAGATGGATGACACATAACTCCGTCTTCTGATTCGTGTTCCGCATGCCATCTCATCAATACTGCAGTCTTCTCTGATTGGTACATCCTCTTCAATCTGTCAGAGATAGGTAAATACCACATACGACTAACCGGCGTTTTTGATGATCGTCCTCGATTTTTCTTGTATCTTGATTTTCCACAAAACTTACAATGCTCCAACTCCTCATCTTCTTTCCAAAAGAGCATACAATTATCTACACATACATCAAATGTATGATACAGCAAACCAAGCTTCCGCTTCAACGATTCTGTCTCGTAGTAAGACCCAGTGGCATGATTAGGTTCAGGTAGAATATCCGTCAACAATTCCGCCCATGAATCCATGCAAGATTCGGCCAAATTATGGTCTGCCTTAATGTTCATCATCCGGGAAGCTAACGATAACTGTGAATGACCTTCGAGACAACCATCATACAGTGGCGTATTTGCAGCTTCTAACATGTCATAGAATTGTTGCACCTCATGGGTAGGTTCTTCATAAACATGATCATTTCCATTATGACCATGTTCATCATGATGATGATAATCATTAAATGGAGTAGAACCATGGAATGCATCGTTTACCATCCCAACAAAAACATTCCCGCCATCATCATTAATTTGTTGACCAATACTAAAATCAGCATTTCCGTACTGGCTAGAGCCTGCCCCAACTACATCATAATCTTCCCCATGTGCATACCATACATGATATCCGAGCATAAATCCTCTACTATGCAAATGATTCGACACAGTTCTAGCAGGCTTTAAACCCTTAGATTTTTTACAATTAACACAAGGACAATATATTTTACCTCCACTGCTTATAGCTAAGTCCTGGTGGCTAGCAAAATTGATGAATTGTTCGATCCCTTCCAGATACTCGGTTGATAGATTATTTGTGCGCGGATCCATTCATTTATACATCCATTATCGGGATGAACTCCACATTTTTTCTCTCTTCTTTATTTTTAAAAAAATTTCTCTTTTTTTTTTCCCTCCTTGTTTTTTTCCTCTCTCAAATCAGATTTCTGAAAAATGAAGAGAGGATCGGTTTATATAGGCAGATGGTTGTCACGAATTTGCGACGAAAACTTATTCCGTCGCAAATTTGTGACGCTTTTGCGACTAGTTTGTGACAACAAAATTGAGTTAGGTGAGAATTAGGTGAGAGTGACGTGGCACTTATTTATCTCGTGCAGGAATACTGTTCTGCTGCCGACATAAATTAAGAAGGAAATTGTGTCGTTTTGAATTCGTCACAAATTTGCGACTTATTTACGACGATCATAATTGAGTACACGGTCAGTCGCTAAATAGTCGGAAAAGCGTTCCAAATTTGTGACCACTTAAATCGACCGATATTTGGTCTTAACTCTGTCGCTAATTAGCGACGGATTTTAACCAACCGATTTTTTGTCTTACATCCGTCGCGAATTACCGACGTGTTTACTACGATATGTTTCTGTCGTTATTTTGTGACGTAGTTGCCACGATTTATTTCGGCGTCACAAATCTGTCAAAATAACGTCACAGAGGAGTCGCAAATTTTCTGTGACGAAAAAACAGTCACAACGAATGGTCACAGATTGACAGTTTTCTTGTAGTGAGCAACCCATGTCATCGAGGACAAACATATAATATTATAGGTGATATTCATGAAGACCATAAGGTGTTTCCTTCCCAAAGACTTTTCTACACCTAATTCAAACATAGTAAATTTGATCGGAAGAAAGGTTTCAGTTTAGTTTGGTGTAACTCTTAGACATCGTTTTCTCTTTCGTGAAGAGATAAAGAAATAGATAAAAGATACTTCGAAAAAGGGTTGGAAATCTCTCCGGGATAAATCCCTCTTTCGTTCACATGGATCGGGATTCCCCTTGTCATGTTCCTTTGTTATTTAACAATCATCTTTCTCACGATTGTTCATCCTTTTTATAGAAGGTATCTCTTTGTATTGTCAGTTGATTTATCTTCTTCTTTGAATTTCCAACAATTTTCGGATGGCGGCATGTAAGGTCTATTATATATCTAAGACTATCTCCAATGTATTTTTTTAGAACTCTAAAATAGAGAAATACATTAGGAAAATACATTGGAGGAATACATTTGTATTCTAAAAATACAGCAAAAACAAATTATTCTTAGAAAAAAATAGTCTTTTGGAAATAGAAGTGGATTTGAGAGAAAATAGAAAAATGCTATTTTTTGCTCTATTTTCAAAGAAAGAAATAGAGGTGAGTTGGAGATGCCCAATGCTGCCCTGACTACAAGCTGGTGAAGCATGTGCTTGGGGCCGACAAATATGTTATTAATTTTTGGGGCCATTACTTTGTCAAAAGTGTAACTAGTTCTACGGGTAGAAGTCACCCAGTAAGAGGGAGGAGGTCACATGTTTGAATATGTAGAGTGGGTACTTCTGTATTTTTTTTAAATTGAAAACTTAAGGGGCCAAAAAATTTATATGTTTGAGGCCCATATAAAGTCAGGGCCGGCACTGGAGATGCCGTAACCCACTTGACACATCCGAAATAGGTTTGCCCTTCCTCAAAAACCTAAAAGCATATCAGAACCAATTCTCGATTGAAAGATCCACGCAAGCTAGTCTTATTTTGTAACCACCTCTATCACATTCCATCTATTTATAACATTTTAACTAAAAAAAAAATGAAGCTAGATAAATGTTGGAGCTAGATTTCACACAAGAACTTCGGCCCATTAAGCTTAATTCTGATTAAGTTTGTCCATAATCATAATCGGGCCCAAGGCCCAGCTAAACTTAGACGAAAGGCCATCATATTCTCTGAATATGTTGGGCCTAACGCTGGCCCGTTTATCATCCGAGCTGAAGATTCTCCTAACCATATTATCCAGCGAAAATAGACCGAGTCAGCGCCGTTCTAGCGCCCCAGCTGCAATCCCCGATATATTTGGAGGATAGATCCAAACGTGCCCGAGATCTCCCGCGACGAGGAAGGATATGCGGAGGTGAATTGTAGTTCATAGGAGGATAAATATGAGGATTCTAGAGCCGAATTGGCTAACTTTACCCATAAGTTTACACCGAGTATCACTTTAGCTCTCACAACTATTTTAGCTAAATCTCTCTTTGTATATTCGATCATCCATCAATATAAATCCAATTTCGTTACTTTGTGTTCGAGTTTAGTCGGATTTATTGACATTTCTTAAAACTAAAGTTTTTTTCCCGAATTCAAATATAAATTCTTAGTGCGGAATCTAGCTTCCACAATAAAATAATGCATTTTTTCATTTCTAGATATATATATATATATATATATATATATATATATATATATATATATATATATATATATATATATATTTATCTATGAACGTAAATAAAATATGCAGTAAATAATAAAAATACATCATATAATTTAGTCAAGCAATTTGCTCGTGCGTGACATTATGTGTTGTTTTTCGTTTCGTTGTGTTGTGTGATTGTGTTTGAGTTTGAGTGTGTGCATGCAATTTCTTTTGTGTTTTGGTCATTCTTTATGTCGTGATTTGTATTTGAGTTCTTGTTTTTGGTGCTCTTTAATGTGTGTTTAAGTCTGTTTCACTACAAGAAAACATGGGGTATTCCGACGACCAAAACCGTGGGAATTCCGTCGGAAAAAGGCCTATTCCGACGGGACTGGTCCGTCGTCTCTATATCGTCGGAAAATAAAATCCGTCGGACAATTGCGACGGCACTCCGACGCTTTAACGTCGGAGTCAAAAGGCCGACGGAATTCCGACGGTTTCGGTTTTCCGGCGATAACCGACGGAATTCCGACAGTTCGTTTTTCCGGCGATAACCGACGGAATTCCGACGGTTGCTGATATATCATGGTTTTTACCGGTTTTCAACCATGATATAAGTCCATGTTTTAGTGTCTTTTGGTGTTTTTGGTATTGTTTTAGTGTCTTTACAGGAACTGGACCGTCTGGAGCATAAAAGATCTTTACTGGAGGTTTTGGAGCATTCACGGAGTGAAGTGGCAAAATGCAAATTCGGAACCAAGATTTTGAATCTGTGTCGATCGACACTGATGAAGCGTGTCGTTCGACACGTTAGTTACTGGAACAAAAGAAGCCGATTTGAAGATTGGTGTCGATCGACACCACCATGAGTGTCGATCGACACCCTGTTCCGTCAAGCCCGAAACTTATTCAAAGAATCCCGTTCGAAGCCCGAAGACTCCAGATGTTTACTTTTGTGATCTATGACGGTTCGGAACCCTATATATACGTATTTACAGCCATTGTTTAGGCTTAAGCTTTATTTTATTGTGTTTAGAATTACTCTTAAGAGATATCTCTAATAAAGATGTTTTGTGCTTCATTAAACATGTCTGAGTAATTTCTTTGTTAGGTTGAGGGATTTCAAGGGTTTTGATGAATTGCTAGATCTGATTTCTTGTTAGGATAATATCATTAGAATGTTCTTCATCTTGACTTGTGTTTATTGCTGATTCTTGATTAGATACCTTGAATCTGATCTTAGGATAATTAATAGAAACGAGAGTTTGATTGATTTCCTGAACTAGTCTTTGATGAGCAAAATTCCTATTCGCAAAGGGATTTGGTTTAGGGTTTTGTGAACAATTGTGCCTGATCTTTAATGCTTGTTTAGATTCATAGGATTCGCAAAGGAATTTGGCTTTCTAGGATTTATTCATAGAAAACATTCGCAACGACAGCTGGTTTGTTTTACTTTCGTGTGCATGTTTAGGAACAAGAGCATTAATAATCCTAGCTTTTATTTATCATCTGCAATTCTGATTCTCCTGAGATTTCCCTGAACCTAGCTTTTATCTTCATTGATTTAAAGCTTATTATCCTGCTTGCTTGTTTTATTTGGTTTTTCATACATTATAGTTTGCCTAGCTTAGTCTGAAAGTAATAATCTATTGTGTCCCTGATTCCCTATGGATTCGATAACCTTAAGTGCTACAATTGATCTCTTAATTTGAGAGAATAGTTCAAAGGAAATTTGAGCATATCAGTTGCGGTTTTCCAGCGGAAACCGACGGAATTCCGACGGAAATAGTAATTTAAAAATTATTTTTTTTAAATAATTAAATAATTTAAAATAAATAAATAAAATAAAATAAAATATAAAAAAGCATTTAAAAATGTATTAAAAATTTAAAATAAAAAGTAATTACATTAAAATTGTTTTAAAAGTATTTTAAAGTTTTACAATAAATTTTAAAAATCTAAAAGGCCTATTCCGGCCTACGGGTTCTCAGGAACTCGGACATCTGCCGTTCCAACGCTCGAAATCGTTCATCGGCTGCCGCCTGATCCTTCTCTCTTGCTTCCTGGGCTTCCGCCTTATCCTTCTCTCTTGCTTCCTCCACTGCCTTAAGCCGCTCGATCAGCTCTCGGTTTTCTGCCTCCAATCTGCTACCACCGCGATGTCGAACCGACGAAACAGACGAGCAACTATCTTCAGGAAGGCCGAATACACGGCCTCTGGTCTTGGGAGTCGCCTACAATACAAAAAAAATTAATGGTTAGAACTTAGTTGTATTAAAAGTTAATTTGAAATTTGTTAAAAAGTGACACGATTACTAACCTGGAAGGTGAACTCGTTGATCTTATCGGTTGGAACTACAGTGAGCGGTGGAGTTCCTTCCTCGACCGGTTGCGATTGGAGGTACTGCTCCCCGAGCCTCTCCACGGTTTCCACGATTTCACGAGCGATCGGATCTTGAATTTCACCGGTCTTCTTGTTGGTGTGCGTAGCTTTGAGCAAAGCAAGATTGGAAGGAAACTCACCGGTCTCCTGAAACTGTTAACATATACAATTTTGTTAGCGAATTATAAAAAAAATATGAATTATTTAAATATTTACCATTTTGTCTGCAAGTGAAGCCTTGCTCGTTGCTCCGAGGTTGTGGGTCGCGGGTCCCTTCCCTTTCCGGTCGCTACGGCGGTTTGTTGAGTTTCTCTCCGAGGTCACCCGAGTTGCCTCCAGTTCCCAATGTGCAAGTAGTCCATCCCAACATGTGTCTTTATGTTTCATAACCTTAGGCCGCTTCCCTTCTTTGTACCACGCATCTTTCCACTCGTTCATCTTCAACGAGTACTTCCTCGCAGCCTTGTCGTCGAATTCCTTTCGGACCAACGTAGTGAGCAGTGGGTCCCACGTAAAGGTTTGCTGCAAAAACACCATATTCTCGCATTAATAATTAAAATGTGAACCAAAGAGGAAAAATATTTAAAACTTATAAAATAAAATCATACCGCAAATTGTCTGAACCAAATGTCCCGGTCCTCCACTGGCATATCGGTGTATGTTGATATTTCGGGATTTATGGATAATGAAAATTATAGGAATTCCGGATTTTTAGATTGTGCGATTTAGTTATTTGGAAATTTCGGATTTAGGGACGTAAGGATATTGGGAATTAGGGTTTTTGCAATATAGAGATTAAAGGAACTTAGTTTTCAAATATTTTGTTATTTAGGAATCATAGGGATTGATAGGAATTTAAGATTTTTGTAATAAATGAATTTATTGAATTTGAGATTATGTGGTTTTGTGATTTATGTATTTAGTGATTTAGGGAAATTGGAATTTTGAAATTTAAGTAATCAGAGCTTGTTTGTATAGTGTATATTCAGAAACCGAAGTTCATGGATTTAGGTTTTGCTAGGAAATTGACATTTATAATTTGACAAATTTTATTAATGTTAATAAATTTTGAAATTAGAAGGATTTAAAGCTTTAAATTGTTAAAGTTAAAATTTAATAAATTTTTAAATTTTTAAATAAAAAGTATTTAAAGTTTTAAATTTTATTTTTTTTAAAGGTTTAAATTGTTTTATTAATGTTATTTTGTTTTAAAAATTTGATGGATGTAAAGGTTTAAATCGTTTAAGTTATAAAATTTAAATGTTTTAAAATTTTAGATTTAAAGAATTCAAAAGAATTAAAGTTTTAAATTTTATTAATTTTAAGTAGGTATAAAATTTTAAAGGTTTAAATTGTTTTATTAATGTTAAAATTGTTTAAACTTTTAAGGATGTAAAGGTTTAACTAGTTTTAAAATTTTAAAGGTTAAAATTGTTTTATTAATGTTATTAAATTATTTAAATTGTAAGGATTTTAATAGATATTCTTAAAATTTAAAATTTTACATATTAATCATTGATTAAATTTTAAAAAATCCCTTAAAATAACAAAAACATATGAAAATTAAATTCTTAAAATTGGAAATATTTATATAATTTTCATTCTATAAAATTTCCTAAATTCCGAAAAAATCCTCATGAACCCTAATTTCCTTAATTCCTAAATTTGTTAATTCCTAATTTACTAAAATTCTCATAAACAAAAACGAAACCATGATGAACAATCTATGTAACCAACGAATTCAAGAACAATTTCGCAAAAACTCTATTAAATTATGTAAAACTTACATTGGGTTTTGATTTGGTGAAAGATTTTGAGGATTCAAAGATTGTGAGGTTTGAACGGCGGCAAATCGGCGGCAAATCGGGAACGAATCGGCGGCGAAACGGAGGAGGCAAATTGGAGTAAAATTTTTTTTTGCAGATCTGTCTGCGGGGAAGACGAAGACTGTGGATTTAATAGACTCCCCGACGGAATTCCGACGGATACTAAAACTCCGACGGAATTCCGACGGTTTTCCTGTTTTGACGATGATCACGAAGTTGTTTGGCGGCAAGTCAAATTAGGTTTTTCATCGGGATTCCGTCGGAAATTTAAGACGGAATTCCGACGGAAATTATTTTAAAAGATTAAAATTTCTGATTTTTAAATATTTTTCCGCCGAAATAAAATGTTTGTATCTGAAATTTTAAGAGTTTGAGATTTTAGGATTTTTTGGAAAATGGAATTTATAGGAATCTGGGATTTTAAGATTTTGTGATTTATTTATTTCGAAATTTCGCATTTAGGGATATATATAAGGATATTGGAAATTAGGGGTTTTTGGAATATATAGATTAAAGGAATTTAGTTTTCGGACATTTTGTTATGTAGGGACATATAGATTGATGGGAATTTAAGATTTTTGTAATAAAATAATTTATTCAATTTCGGATTATGTGGTTTTATGACTTGTGGACATCCGACGGATTTCCCGGTTTGACGATAATCACGAAGTTTTTTGGTTTTTTTGAAACATAGTATAAGGTTATAACCAATAACGATTTTTCAAATTGATGATGTTATTTTTTAAACATTATCATATATTTTATACTAATCTTACAATTGTTTTTCAAAACCCTTATAATCAACCTTAATTTAAAAATCAGAAAATTTAAAATAAAAAAATAAATACCGTCGGAATTCCGTCTGAAACTTCAGACGGATTTCCGACGATTTATGTTTTTTTATTAATTTAATTTGTACCGACAAAATAAAATTAATAAAAAAATAAATACCGTCGGAATTCCGTCTGAAATTTAAGACGGATTTCCGACGGTTTATGTTTTTATTATTAATTTAATTTATACCGGCAAAATAAAATTAATAAAAAATTAAATACCATCAGAAATTTCAGACGGAATTCCGACGGTATTTATTTTAAAAGATTAAAATTTCTGATTTTTAAATATTTTTCCGCCGAAATAAAATGTTTGTATCTAAAATTTTAAGAGTTTGAGATTTTAGGATTTATGGAAAATGGAATTTATAGGAATTAGGGATTTTAAGATTTTGTGATTTATTTAATTCGAAATTTCGAATTTACGGATATATATAAGGATATTGGAAATTAGGGGTTTTTGGAATATAGAGATTAAAGGAATTTAGTTTTCGGACATTTTGTTATGTAGGGACATATGGATTGATGGGAACTTAAGATTTTTGTAATAAAAGAATTTATTCAATTTCGGATTATGTGGTTTTATGATTTGTGGACATCCGACGGATTTTCCGGTTTGACGATGATCACGAAGTTGTTTGGTTTTTTTGAAACATAGTATAAGGTTATAACCAATAACGATTTTTCAAATTGATGATGTTATTTTTTAAACATTATCATATATTTTATACTAATCTTACAATTGTTTTCAAAAACCCTTATAATCAACCTTAATTTAAAAATCAGAAAATTGCGAATGCATCAACACATTCTTCGGACAAATTGTGACCAGTCTTTATGTTCATCATCCTAGTAGCAGACGATAACGGTGAATGACCCTCCCTACAACCGCTGTATAGTGGTTGCTTTGATGCGTCTAACATATCGAAAAACCTTCGAGATTCTAAATTAGGCTCTTCAACCCTATCACCCTCATACCCACCCGACTGCAAATTATCTCTAAATGCATCGTTAACCATCGCAACCGTACTTACCCCAACATCTACTCCCGCTGTAGGTTCCCCTACGCTATCCAGAAAATAAGGTGCATTGCTACTAGTACTACCATATTCATAATTGGTTTCGCCATGTAAATACCAAACCTTATATCCCGACCTAAAACCATATCTATATAAGTGAGTCCACACATTATAACGGCAACACTAATTCTATTACAACAATTGGAACATGGACATTTGATTTCCTGACCTTTTTTGGCTGCTTCTAGATTACTGGGTAAATTCATGAACTCGCAAATTCCTTGAGCGTACTCGTCCCTTAATAAGTCCGAGCTCACATCCATCATTGGCTCGTCCATCCATGCCCGAAAATATGAACTCATCTTTATAATTTTGTTTGTTACTCGAAATTTTGTTATGATGGGATGACGAATTACGAATTCTGCAAACTTATGTAGAACGGATTTCCGTCGGAAGTCCGTCGGAATTTCGTCAATACCTCCGACATACCACCCCACCATTTCCCATCGGCCACCGCAGATGATATGGTAGCCACTCAATCTTTGCCGACATCGAACACCGTCGGAATTCCGTCAGTAATTCCAACGGAATTTGTTCGTCGGAAAAACGTTCGTACACCGCGACCAATCAAAGTTTGCCGACATCGGAAAGTCCGCATTTCGTCGGTATTCCGTCGGAAATTTCCGACGGTATTCCAACGGAATGCAGACAGAGTTGGTTTCCGTCGGAATTCCATTGGAAATTACCGATGGAAGTCCGACGGAAACGTGTTGGTCGGCCAACCGTCGGAATTCCGTCAGAATTGTGCGACGGATTTCCGACGGAAAAAAAATCTCCGTCGGAAATTAGCCTGTTTTCTTGTAGTGTTTTCGATAACATGTAGATAGTGTGAACAACCCAAACCGGCCAATGATACTGAGCAGGCCAAGAGAGTTACTTCACTTGTTCATTGATCATTGGCCAATGGCTATATAGAATTGCCTACAGAACACACCCAGAAACAAAAAGACATAAAAGAGATTATTTCATCGACCTGATCCTCCATTTTTTTCCTTAAGCTGCAGAATCAGATGCTAGAGAAGTTGTTTTTCTGCTGAAGGAGCACCTTGAGAAAAAACTTGGAACAAAGTTATTACAAAACGAATTGAAAACACAGAACAATAAAATAAAACTACAAAATTAATGCGAAGAAAGAAACTTACTTACTACGGATTTTACCGAACAAGTGCAAGTACTTCTTTTGTCGATGTGAACTTCGTCAAATGGCTTCTTGTTACTGATGTCATTTAGAAATAATTCACTAGAGACAAGTAAAACAACTTGATAATCATAGAAATAATATACACACTGCAAGAGTATCCCAAATGCTGTAAGAGAAGACAGAGAGGATAATTAAGTTACCTTTGTACTGAGGAAATATTTGACTGTCTCATGTTGGAAATACTCTCCCGTGATCTTTTGATCGTTGGTATTATATGCCTTATTTCTTCCTGCAAGAACAAGTCACCTAGACACAAAAAAATTGAAACATTGTACAAAAGTACACATTACATATACACATATTATAGGATGATGAATACAAAAAAAAAAGCACTGAAAAAAGATAATTTAATTTACCTGACTCTCCTTTTTGGGTTGACTGAACCGCCGTCTTAAATTTAGTTCTTTTCAGCTTAAGAATTGTCTATCTTGGTACAAGACCATATGAAAGAAACATACAACAAGAGAAAAAAAGACTAAGACTTGCTTTCCAAATGAATTGCTTTCTTCATTTTAGTTCAGCATAAGAAACCTCTATCTTGGTACAAAACCATTCTTTTAGCAGTTACTATATACATAAAACTTTAAAACAAAAACTACAAAAATAATGCTAATGTAGAAAATTACTAGAAATCTAACTAAGTCTGATCCAAAGCTCGGCTTTGACTGCTTTCTCAAAAAGATCTAACAATGTCCATAGCTGGAATATTTGAACAGGTTTATTAAGTATAAGAAAAATCAGCTTTTACGATATTTGAACAAAGTTTGTTTGTTTACCTATCCCTTCATTTTTTCCTTGGCTGCTAAATCTCTTCCTGAATTTTTCTTTTTCAGCGTAAGAATCCCTTCTTCAAAGAAAACTATTATCTCAGCAGAAAACTATGAGCTGAGTAATCATGAAACCAAATTGTCTAATTGAAAACAGAGGACAAGAAAATAAACCTCAAAAAATTACATGCGAAGAAAGAAGAACGTCACTAAATAAATATATCAATTACCCTTTTCTTTTTGTATGCAAGACACCATTTTCGCTTGTGGCCTGAATTTCTCTTTTGGAGTAGAATACATAGGAATTTTGTATAACAAAAGTCGAGAAAGTTTACCAGCAAAACTCTAGCTTTAATCATCACTGAGTTTCCCTTCACATTTTCACTTGTAGAAACCTGGATTTCTCTTTTGTAGTAGCATAAAAAATGGTATAAAATAGTTAAGACAACGATTGATAACTTCTCGAATACACCTTTGAGTCTTTGACCAATAAAATGACTAATAGATGTAAAAGACTCAGAAAATAAAGAGAAATGGGAAGAGAATGATACTTCACCTGAAATATACTCGGCAATAAAGCAATAAAGAAAGATAATATTTGGGAAGTTATTGTGTTTTTGTTTGCTTTTCTATGTCCTGTGTTTAATTTGTTTGTTGTGATATTTGCATGTGAAACTTTTGTGGAGTTTGGTGATTGTGTGTTGCTTGTTTGTTATGCTGTGTTTGACGGTTTGAGTGTGTTTTGAGTTTTATTGTGTGGGATGTGATTGTGTTTTTGCTTATTTGTTGTATTTTGTTTGTTTTGTTGGGATGAACCAGAGGAATAGACCAGAGAATCTAGGGAGAGATCTACTTTACCTGAAAAAATCACCTCTCAAGAGATACGAGAAGAAATTCGATACCATTTACCTGACCCATTATTTGCTATTGGTTATAGAATCCCCTCTCGAACGTTCCTTCTTTGTAGAATACGGATCCACTCTCTAGCATCCAAAGCATTTTGTTAGCATGACACTAATACAACACAAACGATAAAATAAAACTTCAAAATCAATGCAACTAGTTAAAATCTTACAGAGCCAAAACAACAACTATTATATATATCAAAGTTAGGAAAAGAATCTCACTCACATTTGACCGCGTCTCCGAATTGAGATATGCAATTGTCACTTAATTGCTGCATCATATGACCACAGGATTTTCCAATGGGTTTGAGAATAAAATAGAAATCCTTCCAAATCCACTAAAATCCATTTTAAAATCAAATCCATAAGTAAATATGTATGATTGAATAAGAGGTGATTTTCATTTGTATTTGAGAATTACAAATTGAATAAGAGATGATTTTGATTTGCATTTGAGAATCACAAATTGAATAAGACATGATTTTAATAAGGATTTTAAAATGATTAATTGAATAACATAGGATTTAGTTAGGATTTTCAAATCCATCAAAATACCAAAACTAATAAACAAGCAAGGGTATAAGTCTGGCCAACCTAGGAGTCGACTCAGGAGACAAGCCACATATCAAATTGAAGATATTGAATCAAGCCCATTGGACATCTGAGACCCGAAATATGACTATTTTACAGAAGACATGTCATTCTGGCAGATTTTACAAGCCCGGCCCGTTTCACTCCAATCAAGCCCAACTAAAGTTTTAAGGAGGTTATTACTTCTACCCTATGGCCGACCTACACAAGTATAAAAGGAACCCCAGGAAGTAGAAGAAGCCATGTTCTCATAGCTATTCACAAAGAAAAAGTTTATAAGTTTCATTGTTCTTTTGTTCGTAGTTCTAGGGTTTTTATTGTTCTATGACTCTGAAGAAGTGAAAGAGGGTGCTCTTTATTCATATTGATACTGAGATATCACGACCCTCTGAGCTTCTATTGTATATTTTCTACCTAGAATGCAATTCATTAATCAAACAATGTTTTGTGTTACCGTTACCATGTCTGAGTAGTTTCATTATTAGATCTAGGGTTTTCTAGGATTTTCAATGGATCATTAGGGATACGTCCCTTGGGTTTTATGAAAGTGAACCTTCTCTACAGAGTGTTTTAATACTTAGGAGTGGAGTATTTAACCAAATGTAGGTTCATAGGTCGTTTTATGCAAGGACACTTGGTAAATTGCTTGGAAAATATCTGTAGTGAGCAAGACGCTTCTTTGTGCAAAGAGATTTGACTTGGATGCCTTGTGAACAGATTCAGCTTATTCATTAAAACTTGTTTATAGTCATCTAGATGCAAAAGAAATTTCGGTCTAGGGTTTATACGCAAAGGGGTTGTCGCTGTCGAAAGTCAAGGCGATCTGCATAGTAGTGTCTGGAGTTCTAGGTTTCACAATCATAAACCATTGATTTTATTGTTTCCTGATGAATTTCCCTCAGATCTAATGTTTTAAGTCTTGCATACAAATCAATCATAAACTCAGTAGTCATAATCAATCATCATTCATCATCATTAGCTAGTCATCGCATAATCATTCACTAGGGGTTTTCATTAGAGGATTCAGTCACATCACAAGCATAACATTCATAATCCATAACTAGCCTTAACTCTCTGTGGGATCGATAACCCCAGTTTTACAACACTGTGCACTTGCAGTTATTGGGTGAAAAACTTCACACATCAACCATCACAAGGCTCACTTACACAACTCACACACATGTCACTCTTTTACGGCTGACAACCTTCTCATTATTATCTAGGGATCCAAGTGATTCAAAACGGTTACACATGACAAGAGGAGCCTTCCTAGAACTTTCCTTTTACGCTCTATGTATGTTGCATACAATCAAACCGTTTTACAATAATTGCAAAGCTGGACTGATGGGCTTGGTGTTTGATTCGTCAAGCTTCTGACAAGATACAAGGCTCGGGGGTTTTCACCACGGATGGCTCGATGATCCGTTTACCGGATGGCTCGGTGAGTACTCGGCGGTTTGGCTTGGTAGCTCTCTTACCGGATGGGGCAACACTCGAGTAATGGCTCGTCGGTGGGTAGCTCTCGTGGTAAACCGACAGCCTGTCGGCAGAGCATCCGAATGAACCAAAAATTCAGTTTTACCCGAGTATTTATAGAGAACTCGAGCCATCAGACTGCCTGTCACGCCCACCAACACACGGCAGCTCGAGTTTTTGCCTTACTGCTACCTGCCCACCACGAGTCTCATCCGTATTAGGTTAACAACAACTCACCCGACCGAGTTCTGGGAAATCCGGAGTTTTCTGCCCACCCGGCTTAGTTACCTAACCCAACCACCCATCAACCCAATATCCAAGCCACCTGCCAGATAACTCGCATATCCACCCGACCGCCCAACCGCCCGGTTGACCCACAAATCTAAGCATTGATTACAAGGATGAGAGAGGTCGGCTCTTATAACTCGAGTCGATTTGGTGCTAAAAGAGTAAGAGTACAAAGATCATTAAAGTTTTCTTCTAAGTGCTTCTTCTCTTCTAGCGATTTTTGGATGCCCTCTTCATGAAATGTGTATATGCACTAGGGCGGTTCCAGGTCCTATGGGATTTTAATCAGAGATAAAGAAAACCTTTTTTTTTCCTTTGAGATTTGCTCTTATTAGATATATTCCATTTTTGATTTAGTCGGTTCCGATAAATTTATCGATCCATGTGACACTTTAAATTTATCTTTAAAAGTGGATATATTCCACTTTTAAAGATTTTCTTTTTACGCGGGAAAAAGCTCGGAGACCCTTTTTTATTAGGAATAAGCGTAGTTCGGTGCAAGCTTCTTTTACAAAGAGAGAAGAGATTATAGGACTCCGAGCTCTTGACTAAGCGAGGGGATCGGCTTAGAAGCGCGTCGGGATTAGGAGATGAAAAGAAAGAAGAAAGTGAGAGAGAAAGTGTCTTCTCCGAGTCTCAGATGTCTCTTTTTGTTGGGAGTGTTCCTCCTTTTAAAAGGTGAGGTTCCGATAAATATGTCGATCCATGTGACATTTTAAATCTATCTGCCGACTGCCATTACACTTACCTGCCTCCATTCACCCGGATGAAGTATATGCCAAAAAATTTATCATTTGTGTTCTACACACTAACGGTGCCTAACTCATCTAGATGTGTCATCTTGCAATCTCATTATCTGCAAATCCGTGTTTGGACAACAAAACGACAATTATACCCTCAACTTCTTTCGTCAATTGTCAAATAAAAGGGGGTTAAAGTTAAAACTTAAAAGGATTCTAAAATAAAATAGGCCGAAGCCCAGTACGCAGCCATATTAAAGCGTATTTGGAATTCGATGACAAATATATCTCATTTCACAAAGACACGGCGAGGATACGTTGCCGTTTCCTCTACCGGCGGCTATGGGAAAAAATCAAAAGTCGTCTCTTGGATGCCGAGCGCATTGTGTTGGACCAAAAGGTGAGTGAAATTACTTCCTTCTCCTATCATTGAAAATGCTGTAATTCTCAAACATTTTTGTTTTACTATTGCAGCAGAAGAAAGAGCGAGAAGAAGAGGAACAAGTAAAGTTTTTAACTCTTAAATTTAGCTTGTACCCTTTAGAAGAAGTCAATGTTGACTTGGCTTCTTTTATTTTCTTCTTCTTAATAGATCCCATGTTGTTCATGAACATATTTTCCCACTTTTGTCTTACGATTTTGCAGAAGAAGGCAGAGGATGAGGATGGTGGTACCTGGAGAGAGGTTTCGGTTCCCCGCACGAGCAGGTAAATGAACTTTTTTTGTCCAGAGGGTTTTGCTTTTGTTGAATTAGTGCTTGTTTAAACCAGATATATGGAACCTATGAGTTGTGACCCAAAATCAATATATTTTGATCTTTGTTGTTTTCTTGGCTTGTTAGCTACTATTGGAGTTCGACACTAGGACTTGAATCCTTTATCTCTTTATCACTTTTTGTTGTACCTGTCTTGGATCTTGCTTAACCAATCTAAGACTTGACTTTTTTCAAATAGACATGAGAAACAAGAGAATGGAGCATCAATGGTGCGTGTATTCACTTCTGCTCCTCTCTTCTTCTTCTTGCCCCATATTGTTTATTTTAAATGCTCATGATCTTCTTGCAGTTGAAATTGGAGAGAAATTTCGAGACACGAAAGTCTGAATCCTTGCAGATAAAGTACGAGAGATTGTGGCTTTTCAACGAGTAAGAATAACTCTCCCTCTTCTTGCTCTGCAAAAGCCTAAATGTTTTTTATTTTCATTTTGGGGTTGGTCTTGTTCGCAGGAGAATGAATGGTAGAGAGATCGAGAATATGACTTCCCAGGACTTGCTCTTGCTTGAGTCTCAGATATTACAAGCTATTCGTTTTTTGAGGGACCAAATGATGAGACCACAACTGGAACAACTTGCAAGGGAGGGCCTACTGTAAAGAGCTATCAATGTTAACCTTAGATTCGCTTTTATGGATTTACGGTCTAAGGAAAAACCAACTGTTTCGTCATAACTTGTAGTCTCCTATAAGAGAAGATATGATCCTTTTGTGACAGATAATCTTCAAACTGCATAAGCAACAAAGATATTATTGCAGACGGTCACTACCATAAATGTTTTTGGACATATAAATTTGAGATAATAACTCAAATAACCTTAGAAAGTTCATTAATAACTCAAATGACCTTGTAGAGATGAGACTAATTGAAAAGTCTTATAAACCTTGTGTAAACCTTTTTATTACAGAATTGCCATTAGGAAAAAAAAAAGGTTTTTGGTCACTGTTCACGACACACGTATAAAACTCTTTTCTTCCATTTCTTTTCATTCATTCGACGGGAAAGAAAAAAAAACTTCCGGCGTTGTGATGGTGACGAAAGCCGGAGGTTGCGGCGGAGGAAAAGGAGGAGGAGGAGGAAGGAGAAAATCGACGGCGGAGGAAGAGGAAGAAGAGCAACAGAATCAACAACAACTTTCCCTCGGCGACTCGAAACAACCGCGTCTCTTCATCTTCTCCGGCGATTTCCTCGTCTCCGGCGACTCCAAAGGTAAGTTTCGGGCTTCTCTCAACTTCTCTTCTCTTTGTTTCTTCTTTTCTTCCCTTCGTTTCTCTTTTATTCGACATTGAAGCTTTTTTTGTTGAATTGAAGATTTTGCGGTTGTTGCGGCGGAGGCGGCGGCGGAGAGACTTGAGGTTTAACGACATGGAGATTTCGGAGGTGGTGGTGAAAGAAGCGGAGGTCATGGATCTGTTGGATTCAGCGGTGGTGGTAGTTTAATTTGGTAGACTTATTTGCATTTGATGATAGACTTGTTTGCATTTGATGATAGACTTGTTGGTATTTGATGATAGACTTGTTGGCATTTGATGATAGACTTATTATTATGTTACGATAGACTTGTTATTATGTTACGGTAGACTTATTCTTTTGTTATGGTAGACTTGTTATTATGTTACGGTAGACTTATTCTTATGTTATGGTAGACTTGTTATTATGTTACGGTAGACTTATTCTTATGTTATGGTAGACTTATTGTTATGTTATTGGTGAACATGGAGGTTTCAGAGGTGATGGCGGAGAGACTTGAGGTTTAACGGCGGTTCTTGTGGGTCGAAACCAAGCCGGTCTTGAACATCGTAGAATTGAATCGCCTGTGAGCAAAAGTCTTAAGTGTTGATAGATTTATTTTTATTTGATGGTAGATTTATTTTAGTTTGATGGAGATTTGTTTCTCTTTGCTGGTAGATTTATTCTGGTGGACGTGGAGGTTTCAGAGGCGGTGGCGAAAGAAGCGGAGGTCAGCGGTGGTGGTAGTTTAATTTGGTAAAAAATTTGTTCTCTCATGGTAGATTTATTTTAGTTTGATGATAGACTTATTTTAGTTTGATGGTAGATTTATTTTAGTTTGATGATAGACTTATTTTAGTTTGATGGCATGATAGATTTATTTTTATTTGATGATAGACTTATTTTTATTTGATGGTAGATTTATTGTAGTTTGATGGTAGATTTGTTTTTCATTGCTGGTAGATTTATTTTGGTGAACATGGAGGTTTCAGAGGTGGTGGCGGAGAGACTTGAGGTTTAACGGCGGTTCTTCTGGGTCGAAACCAAGCCGGTCTTGAACATCGTAGAATTGAATCGCTGTATTTTTATTTGATGATAGACTTATTTTTATTTGATGGTAGATTTATTCTCTGTTCAATGGTATGGTAGATTTATTTTTCTTTGATGGTAGATTTGTTTTTCTTTGATGATAGATTTATTCTCTGTTCAATGTAATGAAATGACAGAATTTATGTACTCTAGAAATTTGCTCGCTATATAATATGTTTCCAAATGCCTTTAGCATCAATTATTATAACATTAAAACAGGAAAAACAAGTTAAAATTGAGAAAACACACATAATAATAGACATATATTTAAGCTTTACTAGTGGTATGATTATGATCGTATTGACAACAATTAGAACACTTGTGTTCTTTCCTTGGCTGGTATCACTCCATCTCAGTCTCCAATGCACTTTTTATCCATGAGTCAGATAATAAGTCTACTACAACATTATTTAAAGAACCTAAGTCAGATAATATGTCTACCACAACATTATTCAAAGAACCTAAGTCAAATAATAAGTCTACCGCCACATTGTTTAAAGAACCTAAATCAGATAAAAAGTCAACCACAACAGTGTTTAAAGAAGCTAAGTCAAATAACAAATCTACCACTACATTGTTTAAAGAGCCAAAGTCAGATAACAAGTCTACCACAACATTGTTGTTTGAAAAACCTAAGTCACATAACAAGTCTACCACAAAATTGTTGTTCGAAGAACCTAAGTCACATAATAAATCTACCACCACAGGGTTGTTAGAATAACCTAGGTCAGATAACAAGTCTACCATAACATCGTTGTTTGAATAATTATGTCAGATAACAAATCTACCACAACTATATGAACAACCATCGTCGGATAATAAGTCTACCACAACTATATGAACCTATGTCAGAAAACAAGTCTACCACAACTATATGAACCTATGTCAGAAAACAAGTCTACCACAACTATATGAACAACCATCGTCGGATAATAAGTTTACCACAACTATATAAACCTATGTCAGAAAACAAGTCTATCACAACTATATGACAACCATCTCCGGATAATAAGTCTACCACAACTATATAAACCTATGTCAGAAAACAAGTCTATCACAACTATATGACAACCATCTCCGGATAATAAGTCTACCACAACTATATAAACCTATGTAAGAAAACAAGTCTATCACAACTATATGAACAACCATCGTCGGAATACAAGTCTACCACAACTATATGACAACCATCTCCGGATAATAAGTCTACCACAACTATATGAACCTATGTCTGAAAACAAGTCTATCACAACCATATGAACAACCATCGTCGGATAATAAGTCTACCACAACTATATGACAACCATCTCCGGATAATAAGTCTACCATCCGAAAAACAAATCTACCATCCGAAAAACAAATATACCATAAGGTAAACAGAAAAAATAAGTCTACCAATGTTTTTTGGGAAATCGTTCCAGTAAAACAGAAAAAGATGCAATAAGTCTATCGTCAAAACTATTAAATCTACCAATTAGTATAAATCTACCACCACTAAAAATAAAGTCTATCACTACAGTCAACTAGTATAAATCTATCACCACTATAATAAGTCTACCAGTCGCAAAATAAATCTATCACGAAAATTTAGCTCTATCGTTAAAGGAAATAAATCTATCAATCTTCGGAAATAAATCTACCAATCACAAAATAAGTCTACCGCTCCAAAATAAATCTATCACTGAAAATATTAAATCTATCAATCACTCTAATAAGTCTACCATTCGGAAACAAATCTACCATCAAGGGGACAAATAAGTCTATCGTTCATAAATAAGACTACCGCTCAAAAAATAAGTCTATCGCTCAAAAAATAAGTCTACCGGTCGTAAATAAGTCTACCATCACAGAATGGTAGACTTATTTTCCTTGGCGGGAACTTTTCCCGCTGATTCATTAATGGCAGTTTCGTAAATACGTTTTTTGTTATCAAGGCAAATAAGGGTAAAACGGGCAAAAATTCTCGAAAACACAACTTTTTGAGGAGAAGGTTGTTTTAGTGCAAAACCAACTTTTCAAGGTTATTTGAGTAAACCTCCCTTATTTATATGGTCCAAGTGGGTTTAAGTTGGAGTATGCGATCATGTGTTTCATCTCAAGAAATGCACCAATGATTATTTATATGTTCACTAGAGTAAACCATTTTTAATTGACGTCAAATTTGAAGTGTAGAGTAAACCATTTTAAGAAATTTACTCTAGCTTTACCGAACAATTCAAGAGTGGGTCTTGTTGTCATTTAAAGAAAAAAGTTGTTATAGAAAAATAGAACTATTAGTTACAAAAAGGAATATGCACAACAAAATAGCATATGGATGAAATCCATGTACGATATATTGTATCTCGAAATAAAATATAAGAAAAAATGTCGGCCTAGTTTTCATAATAAATCTACAATTTTGATTAAAATTTCCACTTTATATCAACAAATAATGTTACAGCCGAAAGACTCCAAAAGGATTAAAACCCTAGGGTTACCGTCGTTACCAATCAATGACGACAATCTCTAATCTATAGGTTCCTTCTGTTGAAGATTGATTCAAACATGAATTAAGTGGAATTAATGGAATAAGTAACGTTTGGGAGTTACACGATTTAAGTTTAAATTGGGAGTTTAATTTTGTGTTTATGATAAGACATAATAAGTCCAATGGTTAATGGGGTAGGAGTTACACTTTTATTTTCATAAGTTTATGTTTTTGTTTCATTGTTATTGATCAGATTATATGAGAATATATATGTTCACCAGATCATTCAGAATCAGTTCATCAGAGAATATCATATCAAGAAGAAAAGTATTATTCATAAATATTCTTCTATGTTTCTCTGCTCGTAGTTCTTCTGGCGTACCTAGTGTATGCGTTACTCCAACATTGTGGTATCAGAGCAAAGGTTTCGATTCCCTTTTCATCCTATCTGAAGTAAGCCATGTCAGGCAATGGATGCTAAGGCGTTGTTTTTTATCCAGATAACACTGGATGAAGACATCTTATCTCGAATCTCATCAGTGAATACATCTAACGAAGCATGGGAGATTTTGAAGCTAGAATACATGGGAGATAAGAAGGCGAACACTGTCAAACTGCAGACTCTGCGTCAACAATTTGAGACACTTCTGATGAAGGAGAAGGAGACGATGCATGAGTATTTGGCGAGAGTATCAGCCATTGTCAACGAAATAAAGTTGTATGGCGAAGCTTTGTCAAATGAAACGGTTGTGAGTAAATTTCTTAGAAGCTTAACTCCAAAGTTTGAGTATGTTGTTCCTGCGATAATAGAGGCAAAGGATATGAGTTCATATTCATTTGACATGATGATGAGGTCGTTGATCAGTCACGAAGAATGAGTTCGTTGAAAACCTTTGATATCTGTCAAGTTTTCATGTCTTTTTTCTATTATAATCTCATGAGGTTGCTCTGTTTTGGAAACTGAAAACACACCAAAGAAAACGAAAGCATTTATGTAGGTGATGTTGTGAAGACCATTGAACTCCTATAAATGTGTGTGTATCTTGGTTTGATCTTATTTTCTCGGTTTTTATGTCTTTGGACAACTAGATTTGGATCCGCGTCAAACGCGGGATTATAAATTTTAATTTATTTATTTCTTTAGTTTGAGTTGCATAAAATACATAGGACCAACATATGAATTGAGAAAATAATTTTATGAAAGTTCAAAGCCTATCGTTAAATGTTAAATAAATATTGTATGCGACTTATTTAGTTTAAATTATTGAAACAAATTTGGTACTACATTTGTGTGTAATGTTAAAAACATTTATGCACACTTAACTTAATAACATTATACATGTATTTTGACCAAAACATGAATAAGTAAACAACATTTAAATTTTATTTTAAGTTTATTGAGTTGGTTCGCACATACCAAACCGAGATTTTCATATTTAAAAGTGCAACTACAAAATTGTAGTAATACCAAAAACAAAATAAATAAAAAGTGCAGATCGTTATCTATTTTTCTTTGATAACAAATCAATTTTTGTTTCTATTATCTTTAGAACTAATGAAAAGTTAGATATTTTGTAAAATTAATTACCACAATATCCATTACCTTCTCTAGATAATTAGTGGGTCCCGTATGATGTGTATATTAAAAATCATTATGATTTTATAGTTTTATACTCCCTCTATTCCTTAAAAATTGATTTTTTAGCATTTTTCACACAAATTAAAAAACAATAAATTGTGTTTAGTTATTAATGCAACTTTTTGTAATAAACACTTTTTCATAACAATGAACTAATAGTTATTCTTTAGATTTAAATAGTCTCATTAAATATTTACTGGAACTTACAATTTGTTAAATATAAATTGATTAAAAAATAGAAAAAATCTAGAACATCAATCTTTGTGGAACAACAAAAATATACTAGAAAATCAATTTTCAAGGAATGGAGGGACTAAATGTTGGCTAATTGTCCCCCATGACACAAAGAATTTTTAACTTTTAATGTCTTCTCAATTAATATTAATATATATATATATATATATGATCTTTCAGTTTTTTTTTTAATCAAACTTATTCATTGATTCCTATAAGTCTCGGTTAAAAGGTTTGAGATGCATAAAAAGTCAAAATCACATTTAATTTTATGGTAATTTTCTATAAATTTATCAATGTTTTTAAACCCGACTGAGATATCGAACGAGACTACCTATCAGATCACCGGGTCGTTGGTCCAACTGTGGGTCAGCCGCGGGTTAATAAGTTATTAAACTTATATATATATATATATATATATATATGTTTTTTAAATATATAAAAAATAAGATCATACTCTAATTATAAAATACAACAAAGTTTTAAAACGTTTTCATCTTTGATTCAAAAACCAACGAATAAAATTCTTTAGCTTATAAAGTGGAAGAAAAAATAATACTAATATCAAAAAGTATGAAATGTCTAACTATAACCATAAGTGAACATTCAAAGCTTAAATTAAACCAAAAAAATATAATTGTAAATCATGAATGCCATAGTTATATGATGGTGTATCACATCATCCAATAGTTTCTACGATCGGCTTCATCTCCTTCAAATTCTTCAGGTGTCATAGTGAAGTCTTCATAATCAAGATCTAAAAAATTACATATCACATATATGAACAAGTCAAAACAAACCATATATCAACAAGTCAAAAAAACCCTCTAATAAAAGTTTTAGGATTCTTTCAAAACCCAAACCGCCGGTTTGACCAATCGATTCGCGGGTTAATAGCGGGTTTTTCCAGATTTCTACTTGTTTTTAAGTAGCCGATTTTACCATCAAATCCAAACCGTATTCAACCGGGCGGTCCGGTTCGGGCCTGAAAACATTGAAATTTATACATAAAAAGTCAAAGTCAAATTCAAAGTATGTTATTTTCTTAATTAATGTGAACCTGTTACTTAGGGAGTGTTATTGGAGAATGAATTTGTAAAAAATTCAAAACTTCAAAAATCCATCGTTATTGGTTTATATATTCTTAAATTCTAAGTAAAATCCATAATTATTGGTTTCAAGATTCTTAAATTCCATTTGAAATCTCTTGTTATTGGAAAAATCTAGTTGTTATTGATTTTCTAATTTTATTAAAGTCTCTTGTTATTAGGACATAGATTCTACACATGAGATCTATGACATAAAAAACACACACACAACACAAAACTCAACGAACAAAACAACTCTTTTTGCTCTTCATTATATTGTACATGAACTTTCAAAACCCAGATTTCGCAATACATATATATAACAGACAAAAACAATATAATATATTATACTTGAGGAAACTGAAAACTTCATGATAATATATCCTTATAACACCACTAACTCAACATCTTTAAAAAAAGTTTAAAATGCCACTAATACCTAATTAAAAAAAGTGCACTTAAGGTTACTGTGTTTGAAGAACAAAACTTGAAGAACAATGATAGAAATGGTTTTTGCTCACGTCTTATAAAAAATAAACATGCCTAAAATCAAATTCTAAAAAATTGGAAACTATACTATTTGAATACTTTATAAAAAGAAAAAGTACCTTATATAGAATAAAAAAGTTAATACAAATCTATATCAATCTATAACAATCCACAAAAGTATTTGATAATAATCAATGATAATCCATGGAGATTTGTAAAATCTCACAACTTTTAAAATCCACAAACTCTTCATAAATCTTATGCAAGGTAGGCTTTTAAATAGAGAATGTAGATTAATTAGAAAATCTATCTAAGCTTCATAAGCTTAATTTTTTACATACAAAATTCTAAAAAAAAAAAAAGACAAAAGTCACATTCTTAAAAGAACGTAATTCAAACGTGACATTGTTCTAATTTCCCCTATTCAAAATCATTAGGATTTTATAATTTTATAATTGTTTGGCTAATTGTCCCTTAAAACCCGTGACACATAGGATTTTAATTTTAAGTGTCTTCTCAATTAATATATATGAGATCTTTACTTTTTTAAAATCAAACTTATTTATGGATTCGTACAAGTCTCGGTTAAAAGGTTTGAGATACATAAAATGTCAAAATCACATTTAATTTTTTGGTAATTTTCTTTAAATTTATACATAAAAGTCAAAGTTATGCAAGGTACGCTTTTAAATAGAGAATATACATTAGTTGGAAAATCTATCTAAGCTTCATAAGCTTAATTTTTTACATACAAAAATCTTTTTAAAAAAAACAAAAGTCACAAGTATGAATCATCTTTTTGCTTTTTTTAGTGTTATTGTTTTGTATGTCGGATCAAACAATGCTGTCAGAATTATACCAAAAAATTTGGTGGCTTTTAAAAACTCATTTAGCCGGAATGAGGGTCTCAAAGTTCATTGTAGATCTGAGAAAGACGATTTTGGGCGTCACTATTTGCGTCAGAACGAATGGTACGAGTTTGAATTCAGAGATGATATTTTGGGCAGAACAAATTTCGAATGCCTTTTAACGAATGAGAATGGAGTTAAGAGTAAATTATTTACAGCATATAAGGCTCCGATTGGTAGCATGAGTTACCAAAGTTGAGTTGCAGTAAGTATTGTAATTCGATGTATACTTGCAGTACAATAATGTGGTAGAAACTGCAGATTTATGTGGTGAGTTTGCTGTGAAAATCTGAATTAACGTTTTACTGATACAACTGACTGGTAACTTTTTTGATGTATAAGTTGTAGTATGTGTTGTTAAAAACAATTAAATTTAAAATAAGTAATATTAATATTTTTATTATAAATTGAAGAATAAAATAGATTATAATTAAATAATAAAATAGATCAAATGAAATAAAAATAACTTATATATTGTATATTTAAGAAATAAATAATTTTCTCATAAAATAAAAAGAAAAAACTAATTGGATACATTCCATATCATATTTGCAACCTCATCTCTAATGTTATTCATATATTGTCCATCAGTTGTTGCCTCTTCTTCCTCAAGTCGATTAAGTTCTTCTTCTTCAAATCGTCGCCTACAATGATCTCGACTGATAGATGATTCTTCTTCAAAATCAGCATCTGGAATTTTGTGAAGTCTAATAAAATTGTGAAGAACCATAGTAGCATGCACAATTCTATTTTGGGTCTTGACATCATAGCGAGGCAAATGAATTTCTTCTTCGTGGTATGGGTTTCTCCCGACTTTGTAATACATCTTTCCCTCGACTTTTTTCATATGGAGTCACTCGTGATTGTTTTCTGGTAGGACGCTTTGATGTAACAACTGTGTTTGAATTATTCAAATAGAATTTATAATTTATAAACTTTGTCTATTAATTGTAGGGGTCAAATCTCCCCTAGAAGAATCGATAAGCCTAAATCGACTAAGTATACGTTAAACGGCCCAACGGTCAAGGACAGAAGACAGAGGCCCATTAAAAGCCCAACACTGTTTGTCCAAACCGACTTGTATTTTCTATAAATAAGCATGTACCCCCCTCATTTGAGGGGATCCGAAAATTGAACTTGTAATAAGACAAAAACAGCTCTCTGTTAGCTAATAAACAAGAACAGTTCAAGAACCCTAATTCGTCTTCTGTCTTAGTGTTTGAAACCCTAAAGGAGCTCTCTTACGAAGAATCTTCACAAATTCAATTGTGTGAAATTCCAGCTCGCACAATTTGGCGCTAGAAGGAGGGGAATACTCGCAGCACTAGCTTCTTACACGAAACAAACACTCAGGCGAATTCGCAAAATGTCAATAACGAACCCGCAATCTCCGCCGTCCGACGATGGCTCAGATCCGAGGGAGCCCGCGGAAGATGGGCAAACCAACGTAAACAGCCAGTCCGCTTTGGAGGTGGAAGCTGGCGGATCTGTCCCAACGAGAGCCCAGACAGTCACAAATACAGATCCGGCCGACCCAGCCACACCGGAAGCCTACAGTCAGCTCAAATCGATGCTCAAGCAGTTGCTCAGGCAGTCGCGGAACCAGGAAACCATCAACAGCAACATGACCACCGAAATCAGAGCCTTGTCGGCAGCCCGTCAATCTCAAGAAAATCTTCAACGCGCCGCGCTTCACATCACCCCTACCACTCTCAGCTTTTCGCCAGTGGCCTCGCCTTCAGCTCGCGGGGCTCGCGTGGATCGTACGCCACCGCATCTCAGAGATGGAGGCATCCCCGTCGCAGTCGCGACTGACGACTTTGTTGAGATCGCAGACGATCCGGAGAATGGTGCATTCGGAGTTGCACCGCCCAGTCGACCAACCAGTCAAATCCAAGGTCAGGATGAAGGCAAAATTGCGGCTAATATGCGATGGACGGAGCTGGCCGAAGCCCCGACCAAACACAGAACAATTACTACGCAGCAAAGGGAGATGGACGAGCTCAAAGCCATCATGCAGCAGACAGCCCGCGATCTCAAAGATATGCGATCACAAGTGCATCGCGCGACCAGCAAAGCACCGGAAATCGAGCGTGTTCTTGAAGAAGCTCGTACTACTCCTTTTACCGATCGCATAACGAAGGCGCGCCTATCCGACCCAGGGAAGATCAGGGTCCCCATCTACGAAGGAAAAGGCGACCCCACGGAGCACATTAGAGCATTTTCAATCGCTATGGGGCGAGCTAATTTCCGACACGACGAAAGGAACATGGGTCATTGCCTCCTCTTCGTGGAGCACCTCAAAGGGGAAGCTCTATACTGGTTTACGGGAATGAAGAGAAATTCAATCGACAACTTCGCGCAGCTCTCTGAAGCATTCTTGAAGTAGTATACCATTCTAATCAAGCGCAGGTCGTCGGAGGCTGATCTTTACACCATGTCGCAGGCAGCCAGCGAACTTTTGGGAGTTTTCATCGAGCGTTTCAAGATGATGCTTACTCAGGTAAAAGGGATCGATGACTAGTCCACACTGAGCGCAATTCGGATTTCCGAAAGGAAATGACAATAAACGAGCCCTCGTCAATTCAAGATGCACTCCATCGCGCTAATGGCTTCGCAAAGAGCGAGGATGAAACCAAAATTCTGGGCCAGAAGTATGGGACGGCCAGAAATTCTAATCCGGAGGAAGCCCCGACTACAGGAAAGAAGAAGCATAGCGACTTTGTGCAGCACGAGGGAGGTTTTAAAGGTGCCCATAACTATCAGGTGGACTCGCCCGGCTATGGTCGAGGAAGAGAGAGAGGCCGCGGAAGTGGCACTCCGGGCCGTAGTAATGGCAACACATGGACGAGGAACTCGCAGTATGATGAATCCGCCTATTGCGACTTACACAAAATGGGCGGACATTCAACGGCAAACTGTAGAGTGCTAGGTATGCGACTTTCAGCAAAGCTGGCGAGCTCAGTTGAAACATAAGCGTTAACGATTTCCAACTCGAGCAATTCGACGATGCAAGAGAAGGAGACAAGCCGTCTTGAGACAATAACAGGAATAACAAACGAGTCAGGCGGAACGATGACGAGGCCCACCTCGGCAGGCGATACGGTAATGAGGGCCAAGGCGGATCGAAGCAAAAGGTCTGCGACATGATCATGGGCAGCTCGCGGTATTGCTCCAACACCATCTCCTCAATCAAAGCTTATCAAAGGCGAGCCGAGACAGGGGCGAATAAGCCAAACTCTTCCAAGTTTGCAAACGATGTCATCCAGTTCGAAGAGCAGGAGGTTGATGGCATTGACAAACCTCACGACGACCCGCTTGTCATCCGACTCTCCGTCGCAGGTTGGAACACGGGTCGCGTTTTGATTGATACTAGAAGCACAGTGGACATCGTCTTCGTAGACGCTCTTAAGCGTATGGAAATCGACCTTGCTCAAGTCGAATCCCATCCCAAGCCTTTAACTGGGTTTAACGGCGAGACGACAAAGATACTCGGGACAATCAAGCTTCCGATACGTGCGGAAGGGATAACTAAAATTGTGGAGTTCGCAGTATCTGGCAACCCGGCGATCTACAACGTGATTATGGGAACCCCTTGGCTTAATTCGATGCGTGCCGTCACCTCGACATATCATCTCTGCCATAAATTTCCGACCAAAGACGGGATCAAAACAATCAGAGGAAGTCAGGCGGCATCGCGGTCTTGTTTCATGGCCGCGCACAAACTAAGGCGTCTGGCGGTGACCCCGATCCCAAGCGAGAAACGCAAAAAAATTAAGACTGACAAGGAGCCCGTCAAGGAGCTCTCAAACGCTCTATAGCAATTACAGGTCGCAGAGTCCCGTGAAAAGGAAGGTGCGGGACAGACCTACAAACCCGTCGAATCGGTCTGCATCGACCGCGAGTCCCCTGGGAAATGCGTGGAGATAGGCACATTGCTAGACGAAGCAGTCAAGCTCGACCTCGTCGAATTCCTGGAGAAGAACGTTGATACTTTCGCATGGGCAGTCGAAGATATGCCCGAGATTGATATCGATATCGTCAGTCACGAGTTGAATGTCGATGCGACCTTCAAGCCTATAAAACAAAAGCGAAGGAGACTCGGTCCAGATAGGGCTCAAGCGGTGAATGACGAAGTAAACAGACTCTTGCAAGCCAGATCGATTTTTGAAGTCAGATATCCAGATTGGCTCGCCAATCCAGTTGTCGTGAAGAAGAAGAGTGGGAAATAACGAGTCTGTGTGGATTTCTCGGATTTGAACAAGGCGTGTCCAAAGGATAGTTTTCCCCTTCCGCATATCGATCGCCTCGTCGAGGCCACAGCTGGGAACAAGCTATTGTCCTTCATGGATGTGTTCTCTGGCTACAATCAAATCTTCATGCACCCATGCGATCGCGAGAAGACATCTTTCATTACAAATCGCGGAATCTATTGTTACAAGGTCATGCCGTTTGGCCTTAAGAACGTTGGGGCTACTTATCAGTGATTGGTGATCGGCAAAACAATGGAAGTTTACATAGACGATATGCTTGTCAAGTCGCAGGAGGAGAAGGATCATGTCGATCATCTCGCGGAGTGCTTCGCGCTCCTAAACAAGTATAAAATGAAGCCTAATCCGGCTAAGTGCCGTTTCGGCGTGACATCAGGCGAGTTCCGTGGCTACATGGTAACTCGTCGCGGGATCGAGGCAAACCTGAAGCAAATCCATGCGCTCGTCCCGATGGCCTCGCCGAAAACGAAAAGGGAGGTCCAGCGATTGACGGGAAGAGTGGCGGCGTTGAACAGATTCATCTCACGTTCTACCGACAACTGCTTGCCTTTTTATGACACGCTCAAGGATAAAAAAGGGGCAGCTCGACAAGAGTTCGAATGGACAGAAAGGTGTGTGGCATCTTTCCAGGAATTGAAACAATATCTCGCGACTCCGCCCGTTCTGACAAAGCCCGTCGCCGGCGAACCGCTTTATCTGTACCTTGGGGTTTCTTTGTCGGCAATCAGTGGAGTTCTAGTTCGCGAAGACGGCACTGAGCAGAAGCCCATTTTCTATGTCAGCAAGTCGCTAACCGATGCGGAAACAAGATATCCGCTAACGGAGAAATTAGTACTCGCGGTTATTACGTCGGCTCGCAAGCTTCGGCCTTGATATATTAGGATTTTAGCCTATTCTGTTTATTGTTTTCTATTTGTTTTCGGTTCTTTCTAGTTCTTTTTGTGTCTTTTCAGGTTCTAGGAGGCTCTCAAGCATGGATTGGAGTCATTGGGGGTCATTGGAGCAAAAGGGACGAATCCGGAGAAAAGATGGCGTTTTTCATAACCGAGCACCTGCTCGGTCTGGAGCGAGCACCTGCCCGCCTGAGGACTCGAAGATTTAAAGGTCCATGGAAACTGGACCGACCGGTCCAGGGTGGAGACCGACCGGTCCGGACCTTAAGAAGCCGAAGCTAAAGCTCCTGGAATCGGGACCGACCGGTCCCATGACAGGACTGACCGGTCCTGTCCCCAGATCTGATTTTAACCTAATTTTTAGTATAAATAAGTCAGAGCCGCCTCTGACAAATTCATCCACAAACACTTTCTTTTCCTCAGTTCTTTTTGACGCTTCTTTTCAGAGCTCTTTTGAGACTCTTTTCTATTGTTCTACTTTGCTTTTGGATTGCTTGTGATATTTGGAGAATCATTCCACATCATCTATTGAGAAGAATTCTAATCCCTATTCTCTTTTTTATTATGAATTCTCTTGATTGTATTGCTGCGTTTTTATTCATTGCTAGATAAACCATTGGTGAGCAATTGGTGTGTAACCAACGACAGTTGATTGTTACCATCAATTGTGAACAAATTGAACCCATTCGATAATGCTTGTCAACATCTCTGAATTCAAACGACAGTTTAGGCATTTAGGTTGTTAGATAAAGATATTGATGCATCACGACAGTAGGGCAATATTACATTTATGTTTGAGTTCTAGACCGCGCTTAAATTGAATCCTGAATAGTTGCTCAGTCTTTAATCCGAAATCACCGGCGAATGACCTTGATCTAGTGCTTTTCTCTTATTGAATTTACATTGCTTAATTTGCTGTTTCGTTCATTGTTACGTTACAACCAATCCCATTTTATCTTAGCTTTAAATTAGAATCTCATAATCTCATAGTGTAACCTTGGTCTCTGTGGATTCGATACCTCATATATTACTGCGATTGTCTGTGCACTTGCGGATTTTATTTGTGGTTAAAACTTAGCACATCAAGTTTTTGGCGCCGTTGCCGGGGACCAATTACGTTACCTTTGAGATTTGATTTTATTTATAGTTTAAGAATTTTGCCAATTTTGTTTTTTTTATTTGTTTTTGCTTTGTGTCAGGTGAGATCAGTCAGAACCACCGGCGAGCACCTACTCCGGACCTTATGGTTAATCTCGTGATTTTGAGTCAGGATAATGCTGGTGTTCTCAGAGACCAATATGGTCACTTTTGCAACGAGCAAGGATATATACTGAATGAGGATGGATGTTACTCTTTCATGAAGAACTACGATGCCGGTCGATATCAGAAACCCCCTCAAGTCTCTTTTTACCAATCACCCCCTGCACCGACTGGACAGAGCGAGTTAGTAAGTATGCTGAAACAGATGATTGAAGAACAACAGAGGACCGCAGAGTACTGGGGTGGGAAATTTGAAGCACAAGGAGTTGGACATTCAGGTTGCGCAGAGTGCTAGTGGGACATTTGCATCAATCGATGCAAGGGTGCATCGATCGACACAACTCGAATTCTCAGAATCCGTGGAACACGAAACGGACGTACTGATCGATACCCCAGCTGCATCGATCGACGCAAATTCGTCACAGGAGAGATTTAGCATGGAAAACCCAAAACCAATTCTGGAGCGAGTCCACATGCCTAACGTATCGCACCCTCGACCACTTAAACATCTCATGAACCCCATATCTCCGAAGCAGCTGCTTGGATTTCAGAAGATGGTACGAAGGATTCCACATGCACTAACCTTTGAAAAAGCTATAGAGTACCGCCCTCTGCTAAGTCACTTCCGAGATTGCAGAAAAAGTATAGAAGAGATCAAAATACTGTTTCTCGAAGCAAGACATACACCACCGCTGAAGAAATTGGACACGCAAGTGGCTCAAACGACTGAAGCTATTAAGAGACCGGCTGGAACTCTTCCCGGACACGGTGAGGTGAATCCTAGGAAGGAGGATCAGGTAAATATTGTTGAGTTGAGGAGTGGACAATTGTTGGTACCGCCTACAATCACAACCTCCCACGCGAAGGCTAAGGAGAAAGTTACCGAGCATCAGGCTCAAGAAAGTGATTTTTCCGAGGATGATATGCATAAGGAGATTGGTTCAAGCTCAGGGACACACCAGGATGCTGTTCTAATCGATGTTGAGGAAAAATCCCAGCAAGCACCTGCTCCTTCTGCCGAGCACCTGCTCGCACAGGGTGCTCCCACGAAAATTCCAGGAACTTCGCCTGAGCTAGTACCTAGAGTGCCTTACCCAGTACCTCCCAAGAAATCTAGGAAAGATTTGGAGGATGCTAAGTGTAGGGAGATGCTGAAAGACTTGACGGTGAAGCCCCCTTTGGTTGATGTCGTGCAAATGAAACCATCACCCAAAAGGTACACGAAGGAATTGGTTGCTGGTAAGATTCTTAAAGAGGAGAGTGTGAAGATGGCTTTGAAGGAGTATAGTGCCGTACTTCAGAATAAGGTTTTGACAGGGAAAGATGTCCCGGGAAGGTCTACAAAGCTTCCTGTAGGCATCATCGAGGATTTGCACGTCCCTGATCCTGATTCCAAGCCTCCTGAACACAATGAGACAGAAGTAGTTGAGATGTCAACTAAGGAAGCAGCTACACCTGGTAGTTGCCAAAAGCGGAAATTTCATGACATAACACTTCATCCACCTCTCAAGCGGATTAGAGCCGACTCAGGAGCTGTTTTCATCCCCACCGCTGCATACGTGATTGATCCTGGAGATACTTATGGGGTGTACTCCAGAGGACCGAGACCACCACCTGAGCAAAAAGTGAAATTGGATGAGCTTTACGAAGAAAATCCAACTTTGACAAGGAAAGACCTAGCAATGATGATCCGAGTGAATATTATCTCACACCGGGCATCACTTGAAGGAAGGGAGCTCACGTCCGATGAGACAATGGTAGCTAATGCTCTTGAAGAGGTAATATATTGGGTTCCACCAACTCAACTAACCCAATTAGAAGGTACATACGGCTCATCTTTTGAATTTTATGATAATGAGGATATTCACATGCCTTGTAGTGAAGATGAAACTTCTAATTTGGATACTCTCGAGCTCATTGATGAATGTTATGATTTGATAGGTGAAACTCAAAGACTAGATACTCTAAGAGTAGAAAAACTTGCTAGGGACTATCATGAAGTATGCTTTGATATCAATTCTTTGTGTGCTTCAAGTGTTCACGATCTCGAGTTTAGGTTTTCAATGCTAGAGGAACCTAGATCATTTCTAGAAAAAATTGATTTAGGGGATATGGTTTATGTAAATGATCTCTTGAATGAGATGGAGGACCCTGAGGTAGAGATAGATTCTAGGAATGAGAACTTTGTGTTTTACATAATAGATGGGGATGAAGTTAACTATTTTGTGAAGAACTCGTTTAAACCAGAAGTTAACTTTATCTTTCCATTTAATGCATTTGATTCGCATGAGCATCTAACCAAGGAGGATTTCACGATATATGCTACATTTGCAGTAAAATCCCTTGATGAGAGTTTTACCTTTTTACCATGGATGTGTTCTCTTGCATTCTTTGTTCATATTCATAATAGGAGAAGGACCAAATGTGCATTGGCTACACCTTTTGATTCTCATTATTTAACCTTGTGTTGATCAGTCAAGCTAAAGACTTAAAACAAGCGCTTGATGGGAGGCAACCCATCGGTAAGGTTTCTTGTACATAATTGGATTTTTATTTTCTTTTATTTCTAACATTTTACTTGTGTTTTCAGTACTCGAATTCTAAAAAAAATAATAATAAAAAAAAGGAGGGTGAAGGAATAATCTTTGAGCACCAGCTCAGTTTCGGAGCAAGTCCAGGAATTTCCTCTGGGAACCAGACCGGTCGATCCTAACCCAGGACCGGTCGGTCTGGCAGCAAGACACGACCAAGGTCCCTGGAATTGGGACCGGTCGATCCTCACCTAGGACCGATCGGTCCGTGTCGAAGTACAACACCCGATTTCCCTCTGGAAATCAGACCGACCGATCCAGTATCAGGACCGGTCGGTCCTGTACACGGGGCCCACTCCGAAATTTACCTTTTTCCTTAAAAAAAAAAAAATAATAATATAATAAAAAAAAAAAAAAAAAAATTTACTAACATTTCCTCTTTTCTTTTTGCAGAGATCGAGAACCCCCTCCCCTCATCACGCCGCAACCCTAATTTCCCATCGCTTTCATCACTCCCCATCGCCGAGCTTCTAATCGGTGATATTTTTCCTACCCTTCTATCCATCATTGTTCTATCCATTTTATTTTTTATTGTGTCGCCAATCTCTTGAACTTTTTCACACCGGGGACGGTGTGATTTAAGTCCGGGGGAGCGGTCTTGTTGTTGTGTCTGCTTTTGAGTTTACTTTTGATTTTAGTTTTTCTTTAATTTCTTTCTCAGGGGTTTGACGTTCATTGGGCAAGACCTATTCGAACCGTATAAGACACCGCAACTTTCCAACAAGTATACTCTTTACTCTCTAACTTTTGAACCATTTAACTTTTTAATTCTCCCCTTATAAAAAAAAAAAAGAAGAGAAAAGATAAATAAAGGGGGAGAAATTCAAAGCAACATGCCCAAGTGACCCTGAGGACTATGCGTAAACCCGTATATCTTTAGTGACCTCAGGAGAGCATGTTGTAAGTGAAACTAAAAGGATCGAAGTGACCCAAGGGACTATGCGTAAACCCGTGTATCCTTTGCGATCTCATGGAGATTCGTCCCATAAAAAAAAATAAAAAAAATAAAAAAAACTTCAAAGCAATATGCCCAAGTAGCCAAGGGATGATGCGTAAACCCGTGTCTCTTTTGTGACCTCACGGAAAGCATGTTGTAAAGGAAACTAAAAGTTTCGAGTGAACCAAGGGATGATGCGTAAACCCGTATCTCTTTTGTGACCTCATTAGATTCGTCCAATAAGAAAAAAGTAAAAATAAATAAATAATAAAAAAATAAATAATAATAAATAAAAAAAAATTGAGAAAAAGAGTATACGGGAGAGGGTCTTGGTTAGGAGAAGTCGGCACCCCTTGAAACGATTCCCCTTGGGTAAGATCACTGCACTTTCATTTTCATTAATTGATTAAGAGATGATATTGAGGATTCCAAAGTTTTGCTAAGTTGTGAGTGAATAAGGTTAGGTTGTGGTACATGTTCTAAGGCCAAGTGATGAAAGTATGAAGTCCAGAGATTTTTCCAACAAGCGAGTGAATTCCATGTGATTTTCAGACACTCTTCTATTCTTGATCTTGTTTTGTTTGAGGACAAACAAACGTCTAAGTCCGGGGGAGTTGATATATTAGGATTTTAGCCTATTCTGTTTATTGTTTTCTATTTTTTTTCGGTTCTTTCTAGTTCTTTTGTGTCTTTTCAGGTTCTAGGAGGCTCTCTAGCATGGATTGGAGTCATTGGGGGTCATTGGAGCAAAAGGGACGAATCCGGAGAAAAGATGGCGTTTTTCATAATCGAGCACCTGCTCGGTCTGGAGCGAGCACCTGCTCGCCTGAGGACTCGAAGATTTAAAGGTCCATGGAAACTGGACCGACCGGTCCAGGGTGGAGACCGACCGGTCCGGACCTTAAGAAGCCGAAGCTAAAGCTCCTGGAATCGGGACCGACCGGTCCCATGACAGGACTGACCGGTCCTGTCCCCAGATCTGATTTTAACCTAATTTTTAGTATAAATAAGTCAGAGCCGCCTCTGACAAATTCATCCACAAACACTTTCTTTTCCTCAGTTCTTTTTGACGCTTCTTTTCAGAGCTCTTTTGAGACTCTTTTCTATTGTTCTACTTTGCTTTTGGATTGCTTGTGATATTTGGAGAATCATTCCACATCATCTATTGAGAAGAATTCTAATCCCTATTCTCTTTTTTATTATGAATTCTCTTGATTGTATTGCTGCGTTTTTATTCTCCATGTTCGAGTACTCTCATAGCTAGATTAGGGGATTTCAATGGTGATTTAGGATTGATTAGTGACTGAGCCAAATAGGATAGATTATCATGTCTTCATCAATTGGGATTCGTAACGCGTAGATTAGCCTGTACACCTAATCTATGATTTCAAGTTGAACTTATTCACGACAGTGCTCTAGGTTGCTAGATAAACCATTGGTGAGCAATTGGTGTGTAACCAACGACAGTTGATTGTTACCATCAATTGTGAACAAATTGAACCCATTCGATAATGTTTGTCAACATCTCTGAATTCAAACGACAATTTAGGCATTTAGGTTGTTAGATAAAGATATTGATGCATCACGACAGTGGGGCAATATTACATTTATGTTTGAGTTCTAGACCGCGCTTAAATTGAATCCTGAATAGTTGCTCAGTCTTTAATCCGAAATCACCGGCGAATGACCTTGATCTAGTGCTTTTCTCTTATTGAATTTACATTGCTTAATTTGCTGTTTCGTTCATTGTTTCGTTACAACCAATCCCATTTTATCTTAGCTTTAAATTAGAATCTCATAATCTCATAGTGTAACCTTGGTCTCTGTGGATTCGAACCTCATATATTACTGTGATTGTCTGTGCACTTGCGGATTTTATTTGTGGTTAAAACTTAGCACATCAGGCCTTATTTCCAATCTCACTCGATCGTAATCCTCAGTACTTTTGCACTACGAGCTGTTCTCCATAGCCCGACTCAATCCGGGCGACTCGCAATGTGGGCCGTCGAACTAAGCGAGTTCGATATCGAATATCGCAGTAGAACGACAATCAAGGCACAAGTGTTGGCCGACTTTCTAATCGAATTACCAGAGGCGGCGGGCTCGTCAGAAAACAAAGACCCATCCTTCATCTGGCAACTACATGTGGACGGCTCGTCAGCTAAGCACGGATCGGGAATAGGCATTCGACTGTCGTTGCCAGACGGAGAAACTCTGGAACAATCGTTCCGCCTTGATTTCAAAGCATCAAACAACGAAGCAGAGTACGAAGCTTTACTCGCGGGTCTTCGATTGGCTAATGCACTTAAAATGACAAGGATAGAAGCTTTTTGTGACTCTCAACTTGTCGTGAATCAGTTTAACGGCGAATACGCAACAAAGGACGAGAGCATGGAAGCATACCTCACCCTCGTCAAGACATTGACAGCGGAATTCGAACTTTTTTTCTTAACAAGAATTCCTAGATCAGAGTACTTACAAGCGGATGCCCTCGCTTCACTTGGCTCATCGGCAAAGCCAGATAAAGATCTTCAAAGAATCGTCAAGGTTGAGTTCATTGAACAACCGAGTATCGCGGCCGCTAAGGAAGTTAATGTGTTGACGAGATCTCCAGCCGCGAAGCGAAGAGCGAACCAGGGCAGCGGCTCGCCTGCTCATCCAGTTGCAGATCCAATGGACCTCGACCAAACCAACAATATTGTCGAACCTGTTTCGATGGATCTCGACCAGTCTGACACGGTCAGGGCGGATGAAACGACAGATGTAATGGCAGAAAATAACGTTCCCGATCCGAATAATACAACTTTTGACCGCGGTCTTCTCCCAGAACAACTCGAAGAAATACCAGAGGATGATTATCCGTGCAACGAGGAACTGCCGCCACTGCATGAAATCAACGATATACCCATCGACGACGCGACCACGGTTCATGGTTGTGATACAAAATGGATGGACAACGTTCGTGGATATCTTGCAAACGGCGACGTCCCGGCGGATAAATAGGCGGCTCGCAAGTTAAAGGCACAGGCGTCGCGTTTCGTTGTAATGGACGGAAATGTCTTCAAATGGCGACTGTCCGGGCCGCTCCTCTTCTGCGTCGAAGGGGGAGAGGCTCGCCAGATAATGCACGAAGTTCATGATGGATCCTGCGGTAACCATTCCGGAGGTCGCTCACTCGCCATTCGAATAAAGCGACATATATATTTTTGGCCAACAATGATAAAAGACTGGGAGTTATTCGTAGCAAAGTGCGAGAATTGTCAATGTCACGGTCCATTCATCCACCAACCTACAGAATTTTTGAGTTCGGTCACTTCGCCGTATCCTTTCATGCGATGGGCGATGGACATCGTCGGACCTCTCCATCTGTCTCGGCAGAAACGGTACCTTTTGGTCCTAACGGATTACTTTTCCAAGTGGATTGAGGCAGAAGCGTTTGGATCGCTTTGAGACAAGCAGGTCGAAAACTTCGTCTGGAAGAATATCATTTGTCGGCACGGCGTGCCCTACGAAATAGTGACGGACAACGGCTCCCAGTTTATTTCCAAGCATTTCGAACTTTTCTGCGACAAATGGAAGATCAGAGTCAGCAAGTCGACACCTCGCTGCCCCCAGGGCAACGGTCAGGCGGAGGCGTCGAACAAAATGGTCATTCACGGCTTAAAGAATCGACTCGACGCTAAGAAGGGCTGTTGGCCAAACGAGCTCGAGGGTGTTTTATGGTCCTATCGAACCATACCTCGTCGTGCTACTGGCGAGACCCCTTTCGTCCTCGTCTACGGAGCGGAATGCGTGATTCCTCCCGAAGTCTATTTTCCAGGAGTTCACCGACGATTACTTCCTGAGAAGGCAGGTCTCAATCATCTCCTCATGCTCGACGAACTCGACCTCATCAACGAAAGATGCGATCGAGCTCTTATCGAGATGACCGAATATCAAACAGCGGCTGCCAAGTACTACAACTCCAAAGTGCGAGTTCGGCGTTTCTACGAAGGAGACCTCGTCCCTCGCGCAGTGTTTCAAAATACGGCCGAATCTAATGCCGGCAAGCTCGGCGCCCACTGGGAAAGACCTTACCAAATCACGAAGGTAGTTCGTCCAGGCGTCTACGAAATCGCCAACATGAAAGGCGAAATGATCCCGCGCTCATGGAATGCGCGACATTTGAAAAAATACTACTGCTAAAAATACTGTCACTTGACTTGAACTACGGCGCGACTTGATCCCTTCACAGGGTACGTAGGCAGCTCGTTTTCGAATGAGTTCAGTTGCCCCCCTATTCGAAAAAAGGGGGGGAGTGGGTTTGTATATCCATACTCCCAAAATCGATGTAATAAACTAGGGTTGTTAAGATTCGATCAGCTCGCAAACGACCTAATCGTCTAAAACATGATAATCGGTAAAAGACTTAATCGTCTAAACCGCGACTCCAATGTCGATTCGTCGTCATTTACTGACCATAATGACGACCTCTAACACTTCATCGCGAAGTATATCCCTTATACATCCATAACGGATAAAAGCGCTATATAAATTTAGAGTTCATTACTGGAGCTTACGTATTCACGGGAATATGTATGTAAACCAGGATGTTTGTCTCGCATACCCAGTTATACTTAACACTGGTCAAACTTGACAAATATAATCGGGTCAGAGATTATAATCGGGTAAGAGATTCTGCGGAATTCATCTATACTCCAAAATTTGCTTAAGAAACGAACTATAACAGGCCTCGCAAACGAGCTCTTACAGGCCTCGCCAAAAACGGCGAATCTAAAAGCGATAAAAAGTCGCATGAAATCCGAATTTTATGATCATTTCACTAAAATTTGGGTTCGACCAACCAGGCAGATAAAATGTCACAGGTTGGATAAAGCCGTCCAGGCATCGAAACAAAAGCAAAGTCTTAAAGCTTAGCAAAACAAAAGGAAAACAACAAATCCTAAAAACTATTACAAATTTGGATTAGGCGACCAGCTCGCCCTCTTCATCTCCTTTGTCTTCAGCTGAAACAACATTTACAGCCGAACTCGCCGCCTCGCAAGTTTTGGGATCCTGTCCTGTAGGAGCAGGATCGCGTGGAGGATCAGTTGGTGCGACTAGGACAGGATCAGCAGTCTTCTCAGTCTCGGCCGACTCGCTGTCACTCAGCTCTTCGCTAGCACCTCGCAAATGCATGCCTAGCGAACCGTCGTTGGATCCAGAAGCTACATTAACACCAACAGACTTAGCAACGATCTCGACTCGCGGAGAAACAACTATATCCCTTACATTAAAGGGAACCACATAATTCATACCTAGCACTTTCCTCAGCTCGGCGGCTACCTCATCAAAGACATCGTGGGCAGAGCCCAGCTTCGCCTTATTCTCAACAAGAAGAGCGCGTTGCGCTTTGATATCAAAGGGCTCCTCGGCAGTGGCGTTTTCCATGTCGTCAAGAAGTTGAAGGTTGGAATCCGCTTGCGAAAGATAAACCATATTCCTAATCGGTTTTTTCATCATTTGGCAGAACAACTCATTCGCACCAGTCAGCTGAGATTGAACATCGGCAGCCGCGGTTCGCCTCGCAGAAGAAACAGCCTCTTCGAGATCTCTCTCGCGACTCGCGTTTAGAGCCAGCAGCTTTGCCTCCAATTCGGCATTTTTCTCCTCGACCTTCTTCTTTTCAAGACTGGCTCGTTGAAGATGCTTCGCCAAGTCGTCAGAGCCCTTCTTGTACCTGTCGCGCTCGGATGCTTCATTTGATCTACGACTTACTTCTTTTCGGCCTCTTTTTTCTCCCTGGCCTCGTCGATAAAGGCCTGCCTAGACCTCGCCTCCTGATCATAGCTATGATTATTCTGTTGCAATGTGCGATAGCTGCAGAAGAGTTAGAAGTATGAGGAAGGAATCAAGATGAAATAGATAGAATAATTGGGATTTACCTTAGCCTGGCGAGATGCGAATTCTTTGAAGAGCTCGCTCTTTATCAACATCTCCGGTATTGGGACGTTGTCACTAGGGTATGTGATTTTGGCTATCAAGGCAGCCGCGGCAGAAGGATCGTCATAGATTTCAACGGACCTTCCGGATGGAGGAATGGGCTCATTTAGTTGCAGAGTCGGCAGCTCGCGACGAGTTTTCTTCGACTCGCCAGCGTTGCCTTTGCCTTTATCCGCGGCAGAGTGCTTTCGCTTCCGAGTTAGCTGATTCTCAGGCTCGGTGGGCTCGTCAGTAATAGTAATTGCCTGCGAAGGAACGACAGCTAAAGAGCCACTCGCATCGACAGCTGCAACCTCGTCACTCTTTGCAGCAGGAGTATTGTCCTTAGCTACACTTCGCTCCGACATTTCGGCGACAGGAATAACCGCTTTTGGATCGGCCTTTTTCTTGGCCTTTTCGGCTTGCTTTTTGGCCTTCTCGGCTTGCTTCGTGGCAAGATCACGAAAAGTGGGTCGGTCCGGCATGATTGCGAGGTCTTCAGACTCACTATTATTAAGACGATCTTCCTCGTTGTTTAGAGCTAGCCCGCGAGCCCGAATAACCCTCTGAAGGTGGAAGTGGCGAGTCCAAAAACACTTTCTACCCTTTAGCTTTTTGAACAGATCGTCGATTCCAGGGACGGGAGTGCCTAGCGGTCTGCGAGCTGTGAAAACAATCGTACAACAAGTTAAGATAAAGAATATAAAGGAGGCAGTTTGCGCGATAACTTTAAAGAGTTCTACCAAGAGTTCCCCACTTCGCCACCGCCGGGTGTTCTACTTCAACAGACGCAGTTGATATTGGTACAAAGAAAAAGAATTTTTGCCAACTATGATCTTTATTCGGGAAGTCATCAATAATCTTATACTGAGGGCGGCTCGCCAGATTATATAACTTCTTGCTGCTCGGGTCAACGTTCTTGCGAAATTCGGGAAAATTACGAAGATGGCGAACTCCAATGTGCTCGCCAAATTCGGTAGCTCGCGTCAGAAGTCCAACTAATTGACGAACTCCCCTTGCATTGATCTGCGCGAGTGCGATGCGATGAACCCACATAAACCGCAGAATCGTTGCCGGAATAGGGAGTGTAAGGTAACAAGCCCTAAACCAGCATTCATACGCAGTATATGTGCCGGCAGGCGGGTCGTCTTCTCGCTGCCCAACGGCTGGCGCAATTATCTCGACCGCATCGGAAATTCCGCATTCTAGTCGAAGGGTTGCCAGGGAATCTTCGTCGCACCATGAGGAGCCTGGAGGTGGGCGTTGTTTTCGCCTCGACTTTGTTTTCTTGACATGGGCTGCTCCGGATGCGATCCAGGCCTCCAATCTTTCTGCCTCTATGAGAGGGTTGTATGCCCAGGCGCACTCTTCAAGTTTCACTTGGAAAGGCGGCTCGGCAGAACTGAGCGACTCGTCACAAAGATGTGGAATCTCGATAACTAGCCTTCGCTCTTCAGCAATAGGGATCTAGCCAACCTGCAAAGGCTGCGAGGTGCCGACTCCCTCTTGGAAATCAATTCCTGGAGCTCGCATCGATGAAACAACCTCCCTCGTCTCGCGACTTTGCCTTGAGACGGGGGTGGGATAGGAGAATAAGTCGTCAAGGGGAGAATTGCTTCTAGCTCGGTCCTCTCGACCAGAAGTACTCGCGCCCTCTCAACCACGGAACCGACCACAACTCGAACTCGCATCAGCTAGCGACTCGCTATTGGGAGAATACGCCCAGATCAATTTTCCCCTCTCGTCGAGCTCGGCAGATCTCGCAGATACGATTGAATTCGATGACGACATGATTTTTCGGATCAAAAAGGAGGGTTTTCAGTTTTCTTCTCAAGAACACGGCGGCTATGACGAAGAACACGGCGGCGACGAAGTGATGGGACGGCTGAAAATCTAACAAAAATGAGAGAAAAGGGAGAGAGAGCAAGCCTGTTTTCGAAGAAATGAGAATTATGAGAGATATCTGAGGAGCATCCGTCCTTTTATAGGCGCGGTTCGAGTTTCGAGGTGGGCCTCATTTCAATTTGGGCCGAGAATCTGGGCTTAAAAGGATCATGGCTTCAAAAAGAACCAGATCGACTTGCGATCTCGCGACTTCGTACAAGCTCGAAATGCGACCTCGCGAGTTTGCCTCCGATTTAATTTGTGACTCCGGGGCTTCACTTTCTCAAAGCTTCCTCTTTACAATGGGACCAACTCGCGACCTCATCTCTGTTGAGATGAAATTTGCGACCCCGCAAACTTTCATGTAGTCGCCTCGCGCATATCGAGCGACTCGCAGATTTGTGGCATGTTCATCTAGTCGCCTCGCGCATATCGAGCGACTCGCAGGTTTGTGACATAATCTTCAAGCAGCTCGCAGATTTTGATCTCGATCATTTTGCGACTTCGCAAGACCGGAATCAACTCGCGACTTTATCAACTCGCGACCTCATCTCTGTTGAGATGAAATTTGCGACCCCGCAGACGTTCATCTAGTCGTCTCGCGTATATCGAGCGACTCGCAGGTTTGTGACATAATCTTCAAGCAGCTCGCGGATTTTGATATCAATCATTTTGCGACTTCGCAAGACCGGAATCAACTCGTGACCTCATCTCTGTTGAGATGAAATTAGCGACCCCGCAGACTTTCATCTAGTCGCCTCGAGCATATCGAGTGACTCGCAGGTTTGTGACATAATCTTCAAGCAGCTCGCGGATTTTGATCTCGATCATTTTGCGACTTCGCAAGACCAGAATCAACTCGCGACCCCATCTCTGTTGAGATGAAATTTGCGACCCCGCAGACTTTCATCTAGTCGCCTCGCGCATATCGAGCGACTCGCAGATTTGTTGCATGTTAATCTCATCGCCTCGCGCATATCGAGAGACTCGCGGATTTGTGGCATGTTCATCTCGTCGCCTCGCGCATATCGAGCGACTCGCAAATTTGTGACGCAATCTTCAAGCAGCTCGCGGATTTTGGCCTCGATCATTTCGCGACTTCGCAAATCGGAATCGACTCGCTCGTAACATCACACTCGATCAGCTCGCGACTTCGTCTCATCAGGAAGCTCGCGATTTAATCAAAATCAACTCGCAACTTCCTTAAAATCAGCTCGCGGCTTGATCAGAATCAGCTCGCCACTTCGCATAGTTCGTCATCGACTCGCTGATAACTCGTATCGATCAACTCGCCGAATTGGGTATAACCATGTCACTTTGGCTCGGCAAAATCGGTCAAACACGTTAACAGTCTAAACGGAAATCGATTCTTCATTTCGGACACCCTTACTTCAACACTTTTAATTAAACTGTTGAACTGGGGGGCTAACTGTAGGGGTCAAATCTCCCCTAGAAGAATCGATAAGCCTAAATCGACTAAGTATACGTTAAACGGCCCAACGGTCAAGCACAGAAGACAGAGGCCCATTAAAAGCCCAACACTGTTTGTCCAAACTAACTTGTATTCTCTATAAATAAGCATGTACCCCCCACATTTGAGGGGATCCGAAAATTGAACTGGTAATAAGACAAAAACAGCTCTCTGTTAGCTAATAAACAAGAACAGTTCAAGAACCCTAATTCGTCCTCTGTCTTACTGTTTGAAACCCTAAAGGAGCTCTCTTACGAAGAATCTTCACAAATTCAATTGTGTGAAATTCCAGCTCGAACATTAATTAAACTGTGCCGTTGGAATTTTGAAAAAAATTGTGTCATAAAAAAATATATTAAAAGAAAATAAAAAACAAAAAGTTACGTTGATTGAATTAGAAAAAAAAAAAATAGTAACTCATCTCTAATACATGAGAATTTCCATGATGTAGAGTTATTTTTTGAGTTACCAATTTTACAAAGGAGATAACTCAAATTTGTACATCAACAATGACAGATCATAATTCAAACTCCAATTCAAAAAAAACATTTTAATTCATGATTGGTAACATTTTTTACTTAACCATGAGTTACACCCATAACTCAATCTTAACTCATGGTAACTCATGCTACCAATCAAAGCCTAAATCTTCTTATTTATTTACAGTTGGTAAAGATTTCTACTACTTTGCTAAAGATGATGGGATCTACTACTCTTATGATGGTGGGAAGTTATCGTTTAAGTTTGGTTGGTAAACTATTCGTCATGTAGCTAATATTTGTCTATTTTTCTTGATGTCAATAGATTTCAAGATATAAAATTCGTGTGGAAAATAATAAAAGCTTGATTTATATATTTGGATTTTTAGTACTATATTTAGGAAAATTAGAGAACCTAAAAAGTAGTTTGCAGAAATCGATGTCATCTGACCAATCCTAATTCACAATATATCGTATAAGCAATACAATTTTACCCATAATCTCAAACAATCCGAATAAAAAGTCTTAAGAAAACAGAACAAATCATCAACAAAACATACGAATATAATTAATATCAAACTTAATATCAAACTGCTAACTTAGAAACCAAAATGTCAGAATCAAAATGTACTCCTCATTGTCAGAACCAAAAACCAAACTGCTAATTTTGAAACCAAAATTTCAGAACCAAAATCTCATAAACCAAAATCACAGAATTTAATTATAAGAACAAGCATTAGGAATTAAATATCAAAATCGAAGTCTCAAAATCTATAAATAAGTGAAGTTGAACACTAATCTGCAAACACCTAAACAATTATCAACAAAATCCATAATAACCTTATGAATAAGAACACACAGTGATTAAGAACACAGAAGAATCATGATTCTCAAAATCGAATCCGGGTCGGGTTCGAAGAAGGAAAGAGTCGTCGTAGTAGTGAGAGAGAAGAAGAAGAAGAAGATTGAGAGAAAGAAATGATGAAAGGCCACAGTTTGTTGAAAGATTGATGATAGAGAGATCGTTTAGACTCTACTATTGCTTTGATTTCACAAAAAAGAAGTTTTGATTGAAGATCGGAAGAAGAAGAGATTCAAACATGCAGCAAAAAGGAGAAAACCAAATTAATGATTTTGGGATTTAAGGCTGTGTTTAGTGAACAATAGGTGTTTGTATAGATTAGGTATAGGTGTGTGTATAGGATCGGGTTTTAGTTCGGGGTTTCGGGTAATACCCGTACCCTGCCGGGTATCCGAACCAATGGAAATCAATAACCGATCGGGTATTTTGCCTTCTCCATACCCATACCGAACCCGGTATTTCGGGTCGGGTTCGGGTTCGGATCGTCGGATCCGGATAAAAGGCCCAGGCCTACATAAACTTGCCTTTGAGATTTGTTGATTATATTTTTAAAAAAAATATTAGGCGCAACACATAACGTATTCGTTTGAGATTTTCTTTCTAAGCTGGAATGCTAAACATACATACAAATGTAATAAGCAATAAAAATGACAAACAAAAGCAACCAAACATATGTCATACAATAAAATATCATTTACAAATGAAGTGAACAAAAATTTGTAATTGATCAAAATCGTAATTCGTATATACAACAAGACAAGTTCTTATATATTTGAGTTTTTTCGGAAATTTGTAGATGCTAGTATATATTAATTGAGGAGACACTAAGTGAAAAATTGTAGATGTTACTGTCACGTAAAGAAGAATTCAAGGGACACTTAAATTAACCCATCAAACATTCTAATTAGTTCTATACACATTTCAATTAATCTTTTTACCATGAACTCACAAATACATGTGTTACAAAATAAATAAGTGTTATATCACATAATGTTTTAACAATGAATCAGTTACTGATGTCAATTACTTTATAAATGGGACAATCTATATATATAATGCCAAAATCTTATTTCCATCTAAGGTGTCCACATAAGCAAAAGATTTTTTATAATTAATTTTAATTTGAAATATCATTTAATTCATGTTTATATATATATTTATTGTCACTTATAACTACTTAATTTATAATTAAATAAAAAACGAAATAAATCAATAAATGACTACAAGTAATACTTTAAATTATTTGAGTATTTTATTGTTGTCAATACAAAATTACAACAATACATGTATTTTATTATGATAAAGAAATTTACATATTCAATTTCCAAAATTAAAGATATGTAAAATGAATATACATCAAATTATAAATAAACGACATCAAAGAATTAAAGAAAGAAAAAAAACTAAATTATTTGAGTGTCAAACTATTGTTAAGAGGTTGGTGAACCAAAGAGAAAGAAAATATATTATTTCATTAAAGAATATTGAACCATCTCACTAAATATGCGATAATAAGGTAAAAATTTAGAATATACGATGAGATAATAAGGTGAAAATGTGAAATATACAATTTTTTCCAAAGTTTTATATTTATATTTTATAGAAGAATGAATTTTTTTGAAAGTGTTAATACTATTACTTTAAATATGTAAGAGGTATAGATTTATACACATAAAAAATAAAAAGTTAACGGTCACATTATTTATGAATTGTACAACAAACAAAATGATATATCATATGTTTAGCATATCACATATAAAATGAAGTTTTACACTATAATATTTTTTTCGTTATCGCTATTGCATATGTAAATTTGAGTATTTTATTATGAGGGCTAAAGATAAAAGTTTACAAAAAAATGATATTTGATCTATTTAGTATAATACATGTGGAGATAAAGTTTTACACCATTATATATGTAATTCAACAAAATGAGAAAAACACAAATAATTGATTTTTTCTCTAAATTAAAAAAAATGTAAAATAAAAAATTGCGCATTGCGCGAGTTATATTCTAGTTTTAAAAATGTCACTGTTGAGTTATCTTTTTAGAAACATGTCACTTATAAAAGTTTTTTAAAAATATTATATTTCAAAATCTTCAATTTTAAATTTTTTTATCTCTAATAAACTTTAAACCCTAAAAACTAAACATTAATATAACATAATTAACTTAAACATAAATTATAAAATTTTAGAAAAGCAGTATTTTTAAAAAGTGGCATTTTTGAAAATTACATGTCAAAAATAGTATTTATCAAAAATTATCAACAATGTATTAATATCCATTTGGATACCATACGTGATTGAGTATACTATTATTTGATTATATATTTTTTTAAGGGGCATTTACACATATGCCACTGTTCACACGAAATTAATCAATTATGCCACTGTCTTATATTCGCTTACGCGCGTGCCACTGTTCCATCGTAAAATTACAATTTTACCCCTGAATAAACAAAGAACAGATTCAATGTTCTGAGTTCTCGTTTTCCCAAAATCGAATTAAAAAAATCTCTCTCGTCTATCTCGTCTTCTCCAATTCGATCACTTAATCTCGTCTATCTCGTCTTCACTTAATCTCTTTTCCCAGAAATCTCATCACGAATGGATTCTTCCAGAAATCCAGAAATCCTCTTGTGCGAAGGTATCACGAAAAAGTAGATCTAGATCTTATGAATTTTGTTTACGGTTCACAAATCTGGGTTTGGTTACGAATCTAAGCTTTTGATTCGATTTTGGTTAGAAATTTAAGCTTTTGATTCGATTTTGGCTTAGATCTGAGTTTTGATTAATTTTTTGTTCAGATCTGGATTTTAATATTTGTTTTGGCCAAATATAGGTTTTGGTTATTTTTGGAGTTTTCCCATTTTTATAAGATTTTTTAAACATTTTATAAAAGAATTAAAACAGTCTATAATGTTCTCTTGAACAGATGAAGAAGAAGAAGAAGATGAAAAAGATTTTGATGAACTTGTTTCACTCCTCTCAGACCCAATACAATTAGCAGAGAATGATGAAGTTTGTGGTACATGAGTTATAGGAGGAGCAGTAGAACGAAAATCATTCTTGTCTATGGTTCTATTTTCAGTGTTGCTATCCTCTCTGGTTCCATACGACCACGTTTGTCCCTGTTACAGAGTGTATAAAATACTTTATAAAAGTGTGAAAATACTTTATAAAAGTGTAAAAATACTTTATAAAAGTGAATAAATAACTTTATATTAGTGTATAAATGGATAGAATTTATAAGGTAAGTGATTATGAGCAGAAAAATACCGGATTCCAAACATGAGATATAAGAGGAGCAGTAGAACGAAAATCATTGTTGTTTTCGTTTCTATTTCCAGTATTGCTGTCATCTGTGGTTGCATTTGAGGTTGTCTGATCCTGTTACAGAAAGTGTAAAAAAACTTTATAAAAGTGTAAAAATACCGGATTCCAAACATGAGATATAAGAGGAGCAGTAGAACGAAAATCATTGTTGTTTTCGTTTCTATTTTCAGTGCTGCTATCATCTGTGATACGCTCAAATTTCCTTTGAACTACTCTCTCAAATTAAGAGATCAATTATAGCACTTAAGGTTATCGAATCCACAGGGAATCAAATTGCACAATAGATTTAGTCTTTTAGATTATGCTAAGCAGAAAGATGTAGGTAAAAACGATTGCAGAAAAGTAAATCAGGATGATTGTAAAGCTTTTAAAACAATAAGAGGAAAACGCTAAGCTTTAGGGAATTCGCAGGAAGAAATCCTAGTAGCAGAATAAAATCACTTTTGGGATAAGTTATGATGCACAATTCTTGAACTCGAAACACTGTTTTAAAGTAAATCAACTGTCGTTGCAAATACTATATATGCTTAAACCCTAGACAACCAACTATCGTTGCAAAATCAGATTGATTTAAACAAGCAATTATATTCGGGTTCGATTGTTCACAGAGATCCAAAGCCAACTCTCGTTGCGAATCGAATCTCTGCTCACCTATGATTCAGTTCTAGTTATTCAATAATGCTGTCGCATCTACTAAACAACCTAAGATATCCAATTCAGCGCTAAATCAGAATTCAAAGCAATCAAGGTGAAGAATACAAATAAATATGAATGCAAATCCCAATAGTAATTAGACTCTACAACTCTTCATTCAACCTTTGAAAAACCCTAAAACCTAACAAGGCAATTACTCAAACATAGTAATGTAAGATAAAACCCTTTTTATTAAAATCTCTTTAGAAAGTAAAGCATAGCCTAAACAATGGCTGAAAATAAGTATTTATAGAATACAAAAACATCATGGGCCCAATTGCAAACATCTGGGCTTTTTGGCGCGAAAAGGAAATCTTCTAAAACTTGGAATCTGGGTTGGTCCGATGGTCATGTCGATCGACACGATTAAGTATGTCGATCGACACTTGATAAATGTTGGTGTCGAGCGACATCAACAACCTCGTCGCTCGACACTGATCTGAATTCTTCAATCCGAACTTGCCACTTTGACTGCTCATTCCGTTAAGCTCCAAATTGCTCCAGTAAACACCAATTGAGTCCAATTCATCCTTGTACCTAATATAAAACACTAAACACTAGAAAACACCATAAGACTCGATAAAACGGACATATATCATGGTATAAAACTGGGTAAAAACCATGATATATCAACTCCCCCAGACTTAGCCTTTTGCTTGTCCCTAAGCAAAACAGTGTACTCACTCCTTTAGGAACCACATACCTTTGCAAAGTCATCCGGTGATACTTCGATGTTTCCCTAGAAGCTTAGCAGTCCTCCAGATTGAATCCAAACCCCTTAGAGAAACTCAGACTTTCAGTCGCAGACCCCTTTCATTATTTAGGTGCGGTCTCATCGAAGGAATATCGATCGCTGGACCTTCTAGATTCTTTCGCTTCCTTTAAACACTTTCCCGCATTTCACCCTCTCTCTTCCCTCTGAAACTGTTTATCCAATTAAGGATATCATAGAGATGCAATGCCTTTTTTGTTGAACTTTTTTCTTGTGATGGCGGGTGCCTCAGCAGAGGGTCCTTTACCACCGAATGCCTAATTGAATTCGGGCTTGCACTTTTCTGCAGATTTTTTTATTTATTTCCTTGGCATCTCTATGACTTCACTAGATCAGCACTCATTACTGTTGTTCTATGAGGCTTTTTGTGATGGCGGTTACCTCAGCAGAGGGTCCTTTACCACCAAATCTAGGACAGTTGTATCCGTCACTGGGAAGAAGTTTCAAGAGTGGTCCGTCCTCGCTTTCAAGTGTTTGGAAGCTGAATCAAGTCCTGCGATTACCAACGCCCTTGACAAGAGATTAGAGTTCATTAGGGTCGGGGTCTTTGACATCCTTTCTGGCGTTCTCCAGAAATCTGAACTTGCTCCGTTAAACCGATCCACTTCCAGTTACCCACCTCAGTAAAACCAGCAAACTTGCATTGGAAATGGTCCTTGAGTGCTGTTCAAAGCAAGTCTAAAGGAGGTTTTGACTCTAAAAATTTGAAAAATGACTCAAAAATCCAAAAGAAAACACAAAAGTCAGCGACTGCCTCCCCCAGACTTAAACAACATTATCCCTAGTGTTATTAAATCCGAGATTGGCGAAACAAAATTAACAGGAATCGAAACGAATGAAAATTAAAGTAAGAATTCGGACCTGGGGGTCGTGTCGAGCGACACGACCTTTATGTCGATCGACACTTATGATTTGGTCGCGTCGAGCGACTTAGTTACTGTCGTCGATCGACACGTAAAGTTCCTTGGTGTCGAGCGACACTGATGTCTCCGTCGCTCGACACCACAGTCTGAAGTTCACTCTCACTTGTTTTCGAACGTCTATTTTCCTGAAAATCAACACCAAAACGAAAACCAAACATAAAATTGAAAAAGAAAAATAAAATAAAATAAAATAAAAAGACTCACAAATGGGTTGCCTCCCACTAAGCGCTTGTTTTAAGTCCTTAGCTTGACGTGTTAGTATGGCGGACTTATGGCGGATCTTTGAGAAGTATAGTACTTCCTTTATCTAGGTGGATGGTTGCAGCAGTGTTCTTGGATCGGACCTTCTTGACAGCTCCCCCAGACTTGTCAGAAACTATTCCAGGGAAAAGTTTCTTTGTATTCTCCAGCATCTGTCGAAGGACTGCCTCTCCATTCTCCTCTAAGTCTGAAGGGATAATGATCCTGAACTTGGAAAATGCTTTGGAAGCTTTCTTCTGTCTCCTATGTCCTTCGTTCTCCTCTTTGCACTCCCGAGGAATTCCTGCAAATTCATCAGAAGAAAAACCAAGCATACTACGAGAAACTCGTTGCTTGCATGAGCGCGTAACAGCTTTTGCAACTTTTAAAGTCTGATGAAGAGGCTTGGAATTAAGAACAGGAGGTGCGTACCTTTGCTCAATGGGAGGCTTGGGGGTTGGGAGACTCGCAGGATCTAGCTTTTCTCCCTTAATGACTGTCCAACAATAGAAGTTATCCATTAAGACCGATGGGTAGAAGACTTCCTTGTTGATTTCTGTGAAGGAGATTCTCTGATTTGGGAAGTCCAGGACAGCTCCAACAGTGTTAAGGAAGGACACACCGAGAACCATTGGCTTAGTGGTCTCGATGATGTGGAAATCAGCTGGTACAAGGCAATCTCCAACTTGAATCTTCAGATTAGGAATGAAGCCTGCAGAAGCTACTGAAGTAGTATCAATAAGGCCGACTAGAGCATTTGAAGACTTGATATTCGAGATCCCCAGCTTCTTCACAACATCATGTGAGATGACGTTCACATTAGCTCCAGTGTCCAAGAGAGTGCCTTCCAATTCCATGCCATTAATCGAACAAGGAACGATAAACTGCCATGGACTATCCCTCTTGATCAATTCCCTCAGGACCAATTTTTCAACTACTCTAGGCTTCTTCTCACTGCTCTGAATGCTTGCTGACTCGCAATGCTTCACAGAAGCTCTGGGATACGGAAGAGGAGGCTTGTAGACGCGTTCGACGGTGCAAACAGAGGCTTTCGCGGAATCTAGTCGAATTTGGGTCTGGTGTCGAGTGACGCTGTAAGGGTGTCGCTCGACACTTGAAGGTTCCTCGCGTCGATCGACACGGTAGTCTACATCGATCGACATGCTCTGTTCCATCGTGTCGATCGACGCTAAAGGTTTGTCGATCGACAGATATGCCCCTGTTCCAAAAATCTGAGCTTCTTCTTCTTCCGTGAACTGATCGATTCACCTCGAAGCTCGTTTCTTCTCTGTTCTAGACCTTAAACTGAGCATATTGGAGTGGAGCTTTGTCACTATTGCACTGGTTTGCTGCACTTGAGTATCAAGCTTCTTTACATGGATGTTCAAAGACTCGATCTTTCCATTCAAGTCCGTGTAGATGGAATCCAGCTTTCCATTTAAGTTGACAGTCAGTGTATGTTGTCCTTCCAGCATTCGCTCCATCATAGACTCCAGTTTACTCTCTGCAGATGGCGGTGGGTGTAACGCCCCAATCCCGGATCTAGGCCCAACTTAACTGTTCGGTCACCCTAACACGGGCAACCAGCCGTTGGCCCAATCCCAAACAGAGACGCCACAATCCGCGTACTCGGCCGAACGTCCCGAGGTTCCGAAAACTACAATTTCCAGAACATCAGAACGGACAACCGAGCACACGGTCTAACCTACCACTCAAAACCTCGAGGCCTGCAAAAGAGATTGAGTCGTGAGCACTAGTTGCCCAGTGAGTCTAAGCTCCCCTAAGAAATTCATACTCAAAAGAACAATCAACACTCAAATGCAATGGATAATATAAACATGACCAGTTTAATGCATTTAACATTCTCCATTCTCTTAAGGCCCTACGCGTTTGTCCATTCCCATCACCAATTCTCCCTCACGCGTAACCAAGGCATCGTACAGCTCATAACCTTCCCGGTCTATGACTTACAATCCTTAGCCGATTCCTGTGGCCGTACTCATACGATACCACATCTGGAATCATGTATCCCTATACAGTACATGAGCGTTTGACTAATACTCCGCAAGTAATTAGCCAAGTTGCGGATAGAGAATGACAAACCACGCACATAACAAGTCTTATAACCCATAACCATGTATGCATATGAACTTGTAATTAAAGACACGTAGATTCATAGAACAAGAACCTCTACGGTCATAAGCATCCTAATAAACAATCACGTGTGCTCTACTTATCTAGCACACGGCAAAACATCACCAAGACTCACACTCAACCAAATTCTTAAAACTCTACCGTGAACCTCTACGGCAATAAACTTAACATAATTAAACTCGTGTGTTCTACTCATCTAACACACGATAAAGTCCCCAAGACTCACCTCTAAGAAGAAGTATGCGAGTCGGCTCAAGACTCTTCTCGGATTCGCCTTAGATTCGTTCTTGCCTTTCTATACAAAATGAACCAATGTTTACTAAGGACATACTTAGGGATTTCCAAGGAAACTTAAGGAATCAAGCTTAAGGAACTTTAACTAGATCGGATCAAATGATACCAACCTTCCTGAAACTCCTAAGATCGCTAGAATGGACTTTCCGGCTCGGCAAAGGCTCGGATCGTCTCTTCGGACGGATCGGATTGGTCCCTTCTCTCTATAGGGTCTCTTGGCTCGTACGGATCAGTACGCTCTATCGGATCACGGTACGATCGGATCAGTTCGGATGATCGGTTCTTTCTCTATCGGGTCTTGGCTCAAGAATCACTCGGATGGATCGGGTCAGTACGTGCTTGGTACGTACCGCTATCGGGTCGTGGTACGGATCAGTACGCGATCGGTACAAACGCAGTACGAGATCAGTACGGATCGAAACAGATTCGATAACTTCTCTTTATCGTGAGGATTTTAGGGTTTCCGAATGATAGCTCACGGTCCCAAGGGTCTCTAAGGGTCCAAAAGAACTAGGGGGTCCTTCCTTTTATAGGAAAATGGAAGCTAACAAGGACCTAGGTGCGTCACGGTCCTTGTGGCTCACATGCAAGCCGGAACTCACCATCGGGTGACACGTGGCATCGTGTCACGGTGAAGGCATGCAAAAGGGACTTCTCGCTAGGTGACACGTGTTTTTCACGTCGGCAACTCGTTGCCGACATGCGGCCGGCGTTCTCCAAGGCCGAACGGTGCCAAAGAGATGCGGCCTTGGCGCGTGGACTAGTGCGGGCTCGATCCGATGAGTGCACGATCACAGGTCGCGCCTAAGGCAAAAATCCTTGCCTGGCCGGTCGCTTCCCCTATCTGGACTGGCCGTTCCGCGTGATCTGGGCCGGCCTCGGCCTAGATCGCGGTATGGGTCACTACATTCTCCCCCCCCTTATTTAGAATTCGTCCCGAATTCTTATCTAATTGAGGGTCCAGTTCATCGGTTTGAGGTTCAATAACATCACCGGTTAAGATTTCCCAAATCTTACTTCTTCTTCTCATGAACTATCATCTCGATGGTTCCTTCTCCTAACAACTTTAATCTGCGAGATTTCTCGTCCTTTGAGAAATCTAGATCGTCTCACCGATCCTCAAAGGTTCTGGGGAAGGAGGTCTAAGCTCCGTTTGCGGATCTGGTATCCGTTCTGATAGTGGCTCATCCGGGCCACAAATTATTTACTCAACATGGTTACATGAACTCCATCATGTAATCCCATACTCGATAAAAATCTATCTTCTTCTCCTATTCCTTCGATATTGCGGTAAGGACCTTATACCATGAAGTCAACTTACTTGGTTTATCAATTTTTACATCAATCGGCTTTTATCCGTACTCAACTTTTCTGACTCGGTTTCCCTTTCTCTGATCTGGTCTTTAACATACTCAATCACTCTGATTCGGCTTTCCTTTCTCTGATCTGATCTTTAACCATACTCGATCACTCTACATCAAAAACAACTATTCTCCTCTGTCGATCGGCTTATATCTTCCTCCTATTAGCCCGACCAAGGCTAACTCTATCCGTAGTCTCTTTCAAAAATTCCGACCGGACCTTACGTCTTTCTCCAAATCTAGTCCAACACACTTTTCTGAGATAGATCATTTATCATCCTGATAATGTTACTCTTTCTGCTCGTCTGACTCTTTAGAAAAAGCATTACCAATGCTTATAACCGTTCTAAAGGTTTTACTAAAAAGTTTACCAGAATCTAGCCATGGATTGCGATCACGGCGAGATACTATATTAGCTACCATTCCATAATATCAACTACTTCCTTTAAGCACAACTTAACCACTATCTCCTGGTTAACAATCCACGATTTCCCAAACCGTGTTGTCTCTTCATCTTAATGCTCTCGGTAAATCCTATAACCAACTCCCTAACAACCATATCTCATTTCCATTCTGAAATTAGTAAACTCTGTAATAATCTTGCTGATACTCGATTCTCTAACTGGATCTCCTGACAAACCTGACACTGCGCCTCTTGCTTCTCACTGATCGTTTCCTTCCCAAGCCAAATCCTTTAGGCACGGTAATCCTTCATTCTGAAACAAAAATACCTTTAGGCCAAAAGGTATTTATCTGCTACCACACTCGTAACGTCCCGACCTGGACTAGGTCAAACTTGATCCGATAGGTCACTCAACAATAAGACAAGAACAGGAGCGACCAACCGACCAACTGTTGACCCAAATCCCATCCCGAGACGCCACTCTCTTCATCTATGGTCTTTAAGTTACTCGTCTTGAATTATGCAGCTCAACTCTTCAAATCTCTCTCCATGTCAACACTTGTTTTATGGCAACCTAAAACATTTGCATCTACGGTTGCCTTTTCCCCGGTGGTAAGTGATATCCATATCACGAATTTCTACAATTTCCATCCACCTTTTCTGTCTTAGGTTAAGAACATGTTGATGACTAACAATTCTTAGCTCTTACGATCCATCATTAGTTGTACCCATTCTTCGCAAAACTGAGATCGCTAGATCTTAATGCAACACTACTTTAATACTCTCTAAATCATGTGCGGAATACTCTTCTTCATGATTTCCTCAACTACATAGATGCACAAGCAAGGTCCCACTTGCCTTGTATCAATACATAAACAATCTCCGTTCCACTTGCATCGACGCATACCATAAATGGTTGGTTCGGCTACGGCTAGGACCGGTGCTTGGGTCAAGCCTTCTGATGGAACACCTTCTCCATTTACACGTCCAACACCAAGACTACACCCTTTCCATTCAGGCTAGTCAATGGTTTAGATATACATGGAAAATTCTTTGAAATATTTTCCAGTATATCTAGCTAATCCTTTCTCCAATTAAATCTAACCACTTTTTCAATTCTACTCCATCCGATTTGCCACAATCTTCTTTGCAATCTTCTCCGCAATCTTCTCCAGGTCGACCGGAACTCCCTATTCTGACACTTGATGTTGCAAGGCCTATCTCTTCATTCCAAAAGTTACATTCTCTAAACCTCAGCAAAATGTTTGACTTCTCAAGCATTCCAACACTTTCCCCAAGTGTTCCAACATTTTTTTTATAGCGTTTCAACACTTTCTCCAAAGTGTTCCAATGTTTCTCCTGAGCGTTCCAACACTTTCCCAAAGTGTTCCAACACTTTTCCAACTTCCGTGCGATTCAAAGTATATAAGAATATCATCAATGGAAATGATGGCAAACCCATATCATTAGTCTCACAAGACTTTATTCATAATCTTCATCTATGGTAACGACCATTTTCTTTCTCGATGACTAACACTAAAGCTCTCCACGATGATAAACTTCCTTGAGTGAATCTTTCCTCCAATGAATCCTCTAGACGTTTCTTCAACTCTACTAACTCTGCATTTCACCTTACTAACTCTTCAGGGCCATCTGGTATGGCACCTTTAGCTATTGGACTCCCGGTCCCAATAGAAAGATGAACATATCATTACGAGATGGTGGTAACCCTTCCAAAGGTCTTAACACATCAACGTAACCACACACTACGGGAAACTCCTCGAGTTTCTGCTCAGCTTTTCATCTCACTAACTCTGCTCAAAGTCACATCGTAACTTAACCTTCCATAAGGCACTTTCTCCCAAAGGCCGTTATGAAGGATATTCCGGTATTGGGTTTGATTCCAATACAAACGGTTCCCTAAATCACTTACTTGATACTCTTCTTCTACTGCGGTCAAAGACTACTCTTCCTTAACTGCGGTCATAGATTCCTCTTCTTCGACTCCGGTCAACAAGTGCCATCACGCCGTAAGCCAGTCCATTCCTAAGATCACTAGATACTCCTCTAATGATACCACTTTGCTAAGAAAATATGGTCTCCAATATCAAATTGGCACTCCCATATACTATAGCAACTCTCGGCATGAAGGTTTTGATTACTGGGTATTCTAACATAGGTAAAAACTTTTACTTCCATAAAAGTTCCTTTTACAACTCAATGTGACATCAGGTGGTACGAACTATACCCAACACCTGAGTCCAACAAAACGCATGTGGGTACACCACAAACACGTATTGTTTCCTAGTTATTTCTTTCAAAGTGACCTTAGGTGATACCAACCATGTATTTCACCTTAGTCAAACAGAACATGTGTGGGAAAACCACAACCATGTAATGTTTCCTACTTAGACTCTTTTCTACACAATAAAATATTTAAGTCTTAACTTAACTTAAACGTTCGAAACTAAGTCCCAGTTGAGCATCGTAAAACGCTCTATCTAATTAAGCTCTGATACCACTAATTGTAACGCCCCAATCCCGGATCTAGGCCCAACTTAACTGTTCGGTCACCCTAACACGGGCAACCAGCCGTTGGCCCAATCCCAAACAGAGACGCCACAATCCGCGTACTCGGCCGAACGTCCCGAGGTTCCGAAAACTACAATTTCCAGAACATCAGAACGGACAACCGAGCACACGGTCTAACCTACCACTCAAAACCTTGAGGCCTGCAAAAGAGATTGAGTCGTGAGCACTAGTTGCCCAGTGAGTCTAAGCTCCCCAAAGCAATTCATACTCAAAAGAACAATCAACACTCAAATGCAATGGATAATATAAACATGACCAGTTTAATGCATTTAACATTCTCCATTCTCTTAAGGCCCTACGCGTTTGTCCATTCCCATCACCAATTCTCCCTCACGCGTAACCAAGGCATCGTACAGCTCATAACCTTCCCGGTCTATGACTTACAATCCTTAGCCGATTCCTGTGGCCGTACTCATACGATACCACATCTGGAATCATGTATCCCTATACAGTACATGAGCGTTTGACTAATACTCCGCAAGTAATTAGCCAAGTTGCGGATAGAGAATGACAAACCACGCACATAACAAGTCTTATAACCCATAACCATGTATGCATATGAACTTGTAATTAAAGACACGTAGATTCATAGAACAAGAACCTCTATGGTCATAAGCATCCTAATAAATAATCACGTGTGCTCTACTTATCTAGCACACGGCAAAACATCACCAAGACTCACACTCAACCAAATTCTTAAAACTCTACCGTGAACCTCTACGGCAATAAACTTAACATAATTAAACTCGTGTGTTCTACTCATCTAACACACGATAAAGTCCCCAAGACTCACCTCTAAGAAGAAGTATGCGAGTCGGCTCAAGACTCTTCTCGGATTCGCCTTAGATTCGTTCTTGCCTTTCTATACAAAATGAACCAATGTTTACTAAGGACATACTTAGGGATTTCCAAGGAAACTTAAGGAATCAAGCTTAAGGAACTTTAACTAGATCGGATCAAATGATACCAACCTTCCTGAAACTCCTAAGATCGCTAGAATGGACTTTCCGGCTCGGCAAAGGCTCGGATCGTCTCTTCGGACGGATCGGATTGGTCCCTTCTCTCTATAGGGTCTCTTGGCTCGTACGGATCAGTACGCTCTATCGGATCACGGTACGATCGGATCAGTTCGGATGATCGGTTCTTTCTCTATCGGGTCTTGGCTCAAGAATCACTCGGATGGATCGGGTCAGTACGTGCTTGGTACGTACCGCTATCGGGTCGTGGTACGGATCAGTACGCGATCGGTACAAACGCAGTACGAGATCAGTACGGATCGAAACAGATTCGATAACTTCTCTTTATCGTGAGGATTTTAGGGTTTCCGAATGATAGCTCACGGTCCCAAGGGTCTCTAAGGGTCCAAAAGAACTAGGGGGTCCTTCCTTTTATAGGAAAATGGAAGCTAACAAGGACCTAGGTGCGTCACGGTCCTTGTGGCTCACATGCAAGCCGGAACTCACCATCGGGTGACACGTGGCATCGTGTCACGGTGAAGGCATGCAAAAGGGACTTCTCGCTAGGTGACACGTGTTTTTCACGTCGGCAACTCGCTGCCGACATGCGGCCGGCGTTCTCCAAGGCCGAACGGTGCCAAAGAGATGCGGCCTTGGCGCGTGGACTAGTGCGGGCTCAATCCGATGAGTGCACGATCACAGGTCGCGCCTAAGGCAAAAATCCTTGCCTGGCCGGTCGTTTCCCCTATCTGGACTGGCCGTTCCGCGTGATCTGGGCCGGCCTCGGACTAGATCGCTGTATGGGTCTCTACAGTGGGGGTTTCTGATAGGACGAGGATCCGTAGTCTCTCTAATAGTTGCTCTGGAAGGGCTTCTAATAAGCTGAAGAATCATACCCTTGATTGTTGAACCGCTGATATCCTGAGCTATTGACGTAGTTCACGTCCTCTCCTGCTGTCTTAACATCTTGCGCAAAGTGAACTGCTTTCTTCCCAGCTAGAAGATCATGCATTGAGTCCAACTTCTTTGTAACCTCTGCGAGCTGATTACCATTGACGTTCTGACCCTGACTCCTCTTAAAATCAATACTCTTGGTACTATTGCTGCTAGCTAAGTTCTCAATGATTCTCAGGGCTGTCTCTTGAGAATTCGTGTTGAAATTTCTGTTACTCGCACCATCTAACGTGATAGCATAGCGAGTGGCGATCCCTCTGTAGAAAATGTTCAGCAGCTGAACCTCGTTGAAACCGTGATGTGGACAGTCCCTCTGGTAGCTCTTGAATCTATTCCATGCAGCCCTGAATGCTTCGCAATCACCTTGTTTGAAGGTGGTTATCTTGTACCTGAGATCCTCGGATTTCGCATCATCGAAGAAATTGCTTAAGAAAGCATTCTTCGTGTCTTCCCAATTCGTCAGTGAACGCGGAGGAAGTGTCCTTAGCCAATGCTTGGCTTCTCCATGCAGAGAGTACGGGAACAACTTGCAGAACAGATAATCTTCAGAGACTCCGTTAGCCTTGATGCTAGATGCCAAGTCCTCAAACTTCTCGATGTGATCCATCGAATGTTCATGTTGTAAACCGCAGAAAGGATCTTGAGCAACAAGGGAGAAGTAGGCAGGCTTGAGCTCGAAGTCATTGCGTTGGAACGCTGGAGGTCGAATCGCGGCTCGATTCGCGTAAAACTGCTCTGGTCTGTTAAAATCAGCCAGCTTCCTGTTCTGGCCTTCATGTCGATCGACATGGATATCGTGTCGATCGACATGTGGGTTTTGACCCTGTCGAGCGATTAGCTCTCTCTGTCGCTCGACACGACGTAATTCCACACGTCGAGCGATTTCTTCTTCGTGTCGCTCGACACGATCCTGTTCTTCCCGAGCAAGTCTGATTTCTTCGTCGAGTCTCCGCTGCTCCTCGTCGATCTGCTCAATGACCACGTTTCCCTCTGCGTCGAGCCTCTGTCCAAGCTCGTTGTATGGGTTTCCTTCTCTGTCGAAAAACCCACCATCTCTCTGGAACACAACCGTATTCGCAGCCATCTTTGCTTACGCCTGAAATTCAAAATAAATAAAAACAAAAATAAAGCTAGTTAGTAAAATAAAAAAAAACAAAAGTAAAAAGCACTTAGACAAAATCCTAATGATAAAAATCTAATGGCGTTGAGTCCCCGGCAACGGCGCCAAAATTTGATACGCTCAAATTTCCTTTGAACTACTCTCTCAAATTAAGAGATCAATTATAGCACTTAAGGTTATCGAATCCACAGGGAATCAAATTGCACAATAGATTTAGTCTTTTAGATTATGCTAAGCAGAAAGATGTAGGTAAAAACGATTGCAGAAAAGTAAATCAGGATGATTGTAAAGCTTTTAAAACAATAAAAGGAAAACGCTAAGCTTTAGGGAATTCGCAGGAAGAAATCCAAGTAGCAGAATAAAATCACTTTTGGGATAAGTTATGATGCACAATTCTTGAACTCGAAACACTGTTTTAAAGTAAATCAACTGTCGTTGCAAATACTATCTCTGCTTAAACCCTAGACAACCAACTGTCGTTGCGAAATCAGATTGATTTAAACAAGCAATTATATTCGGGTTCGATTGTTCACAGAGATCCAAAGCCAACTCTCGTTGCGAATCGAATCTCTGCTCACCTATGATTCAGTTCTAGTTATTCAATAATGCTGTCGCATCTACTAAACAACCTAAGATATCCAATTCAGCGCTAAATCAGAATTCAAAGCAATCAAGGTGAAGAATACAAATAAATATGAATGCAAATCCCAATAGTAATTAGACTCTACAACTCTTCATTCAACCTTTGAAAAACCCTAAAACCTAACAAGGCAATTACTCAAACATAGTAATGTAAGATAAAACCCTTTTTATTAAAATCTCTTTAGAAAGTAAAGCATAGCCTAAACAATGGCTGAAAATAAGTATTTATAGAATACAAAAACATCATGGGCCCAATTGCAAACATCTGGGCTTTTTGGCGCGAAAAGGAAATCTTCTAAAACTTGGAATCTGGGTTGGTCCGATGGTCATGTCGATCGACACGATTAAGTATGTCGATCGACACTTGATAAATGTTGGTGTCGAGCGACATCAACAACGTCGTCGCTCGACACTGATCTGAATTCTTCAATCCGAACTTGCCACTTTGACTGCTCATTCCGTTAAGCTCCAAATTGCTCAAGTAAACACCAATTGAGTCCAATTCATCCTTGTACCTAATATAAAACACTAAACACTAGAAAACACCATAAGACTCGATAAAACGGACATATATCATGGTATAAAACTGGGTAAAAACCATGATATATCAATCTGTGTTTGCATTTGAGGTTGTCTGATCCTGTTACAAAAAGTGTAAAAAAACTTTATAAAAGTGTAAAAATACTTTATAAAAGTGTAAAAATACTTTATAAACGTGTAAAGTATGTGTATAAATGGAAAGAATTTATAAGTTATAATTTATGAGCAGAAAAATACCTGATTCCAAACATGAGTTATAGGAAGAGGAGCAATAGTACGAAAATCATTCTTTCCTATGTTTCTATTCCCAGTATTGCTATCCTCTGTGGTTGCATTTGAGGTTGTTTGACCCTGTTACAGAAAGTGTATTAATACTTTATAAAGGTGTTAAAAAGTTCATAAAAAGTGTATAAAATCATACCTCCTCCACTGATACATATAACTGAATACGTCTTCCACTCTCTTCAAACTTGGTTATAAGCGCTTTCACTTGCCTATCATTCCTAATGAAAATTGGAGGAAACTCTGTTCTATCTAGTAATGTGTAACTAATCTTCACTGAATTTTCGCTCACATCAATTCCATGATCTTCACACACAACATTGAGTAAATCAATGAAACTAATTTCTTAATCAATAAAACTAAGAGATGCTCCCCTTTCACAATCAAACCTAAACTCCCACCGGTTCTTATCAGTCATCATCCAAATTCCACACAGAGAATATAATTCCATCATTACGACCTGATTGCATAACACATACAGAAAATCAAAACGAAAGCAAATATAAAATCTTCCCAATATACTGGGAAATCAAATCTCAAAATCGGTATAACACATATTCATCAAAACTGGGGTATATTCACATCAAAAACTCAAATCTCAAAACAGATATAGGACATATAAAAATCAAAACTAGGGTGTATTCGATTTATTGCTTTTATAAGGTTTTTTAACACGTTTCATACACCAAATCTACGAAAACAAAATCCAGATCCCTAAATCAAATCTCAAAAACACAAAGCTAGAAACTAACCCTGAATCGACGAAGGACCGACAACGCGATCGTAGGCGGAATCGACGGAGGAGGACGACGAGATTGATGACGGAGGAGGACGGCGAGATCGATGATGACGAAGTCGAAGATTGAGATCGACGACGGCTGTAGAAGAGAAAAATTAAGGTAATTTAAATTAATGGTATTTTCGGAATACTGAAAATAGATACAGTGGCATGCTGGTAAACCTTTTAAAACAATGGCATAATTGAAAGGTGGTATGCCAATAGTGGCATAACTCAAAAATTCTCATTTTTTAATTGTATCCATATTACTCTAACTAAAGATGCGCTTTAATTATTTATTTATATTTTTAAAGGGTTTTTGCACTTTAGTTATAGGGTTTTTGCTAAAAATGACCTAAAACCTTATTGTACGTACAAAACTAAACCCCTCATCTCGAGTTTGGCAAATGTAACCCAAAGAAGTAGTGAAATTACAAATACAGCTTTAATGACCAAACAAAAAAATGGAACGCACATTGACTATTTTAGTCCTTGTGAAGTCTACAACGACAAATACGAAGTCTACTATGTAGACATCCACATGAAGTCTACTTTTGCGTTTATGTAGACTGCAAAAGAAGTCTGATCGTAATTATATATGATATTTAAATCTAAAATTGATAAAAATTAGTTTTATTAAAAATTATTATTCATAACTAAACTATAAACAATTGTGAAGTATAAGAAATAAAATTTCACAAAATTGAAACAAAGTAAACCAATAAAGACAAATTACATTGAAAATGAATGAACTACATAGTATACTAAATACCAAATACTCTAGTCCATCACAATGCTTTTAGAAGCCAATGTGGTCACATGGTGGTAGTTATTATTATTTAATATGTATATTTTTATGAGTTTATAATTGTAATGGATTTAGGTTTTAGGGATTTGTATATATGGTTTAGGGCATAGAGTAAATAACTTCTAAGGAATTGTAATGTAATGTATGGTTTGACTTTAAAGTTGGGTTCACTATAAGGTGATGTTAAATTTTGTGTATTTTGAGTCATGTATTCATTGACATTAGGTAATGGATTTATGAGTAAGAAATGTGGGTAATAAATTAACATTAGAACTTGAAAGCATGTTTTTACATTAAGGTTTACATTTGTGTTTGACCAAAACCTCGAATTAAATAATTTGTAGACTTCCTTTGAAATCTACATAATTCGTAGACTTCAAAACAAATCTACAAATTAATGTAATTTTGGATCAATTGTTCAAAATTTTAGTCAAACACAAAACTAACTTTTATGTCCAACGTAGACATCTTCTGAAGTCTACACAAAATCACAAACTATAGTCAAATGCAAAATTGAAGTTTGTTGTCTGTATACTTCATATGAAGTCTCACTATAAGAAAACAGTCCAAAAGTGACTACTGTTTGTGACTGCGAAATCAGTCACTAATATTTGCGACTAACTTAAGACAAATTTGTGACGAATATGCGATTATGATAATATCAGTCGCAAATCAGTCGCATATTTGTGACTGATAAACCTAGTCGCAAAGGTGTCACACATTAGCGACCGATTTACGACTCCTTTTCGAAGGTTCCCAGGTAGTCGCAAAGTAGTCACAAATTTAAGACTGATTTGTGACGTTATAGGTCGTGGCACATTTGCGACGCTTTCGTAACGATATTTAGAGTCACAATTTAGTGTCTACCAAGATGTCACAACGTAGTCACTAATTTACGACTGGCTTGTGACCGATTTGTGACGAAATAGGGTTTAGGGTTTGATATTTGAAACACTAAAGCGATGTCACAACATAGTGACTAATTTACGACGCATTTGCCATAATAAGGTCTTGAGTGCGAATGTAGGTAACAACAATTTTTAAAAAAAATTTTAATGACGAATTTGTAACTCTTTAGTGACCATATAGGGTTTAGGGTTTCAGATTAACAAGTTTTAAAAAAACTGGTAGTGACAAATTTGTGACTCTTTAGTGACTATATAAGGTTTAGAATTTCAGATTAACAAGTTTTAAAAAATTGGTAGTGACGAATTTGTGACTCTTTAGTGACTATATAGGGTTTATCTGAAACTTTATACTAACGTTACAAAATAGTCACAAATATACCACTACTATGCGACACATTTGCAATGCAGAAGTAAATATGCGACTGATTAGTGACTACTTTGCCACTCCATTTTACATTACTACACATTAAAACCCAAAATGTATGTTTCTATGATTCATAGTTGTATTTAGCTTGTACTAAAGTCAATGACAAAGTAGCCAAGATGTGGTTGTAGTGAGTAAATCAATATACAAAAAAATATTTATGTGAGAACAACATTAATGTACTTTAGCTTATAAACACTTAAAAGTTTTAAAGTAAGTTTATGTAAAGTTGATGTTTTTGTAAATTTGCTTTGTTAGTGGTGGTATAATGGTTATATCAGTTTATTTAGGGTATATGGTTTAGGGAAAGGGTAGAAGAATAAATTTTGGGTCTAAATGTTTAGAATTTAGGGATTTGATTTGTGACTAACTTAAAATCGTCACAAATCAATCACAAATTTGCGACTAATTAGCGACAGAGACCTTAGTCACAAATTTGCCAAGCCTAAAAATGACTAAGCGGGAAACGAAATTTGCCAAAATTTTTCATTTTGCGCCTAAGTGTAAAAGTTAAAACAGAAGATGTTATTTTATTTTTCTGAATTCACAAAGAACTAAAAAAAAACTCATCTTATCTCTTGGTCTCCTCTTCTCTCTTCTTCATCTTCCTATACGTCTCCTCTTCTCTTTGATCTCTTCGATCTCCTCTTCTACCTTCGGCTCCATCTTCTCTCCTCTTCTTCACGGCGACCTATTAGATATGCAAATCCTAACCTTGTCTTATTGTTGTAGCTTTTGCGACCTCGTCGGTCAGGACAACTTCAGATCTGAAGAAGTAAGCTCTTTGTTTTCTCGATGTTTTGAGATTGGAGTTTTGTTTACATATCTTTGCCGTTGGTGAATTTTCTAATCTGTTGTTTTATATTTGTTTCGTTTGATGCAGGTACATGGATAAGAAACTCCAAAGTAAGTTCGATATCTTCATCAATGTTTATCTATTTAGAGAAGTTTCTCGTATTTGTTTGAAGATCTCGTATGGTTGGTTTGTTGGAGTAGCTTTCTTTGTTTCATCTCTCATTCGGATTTCATAATTGACATCTTAAAAGTAGTTTTTATTTGGAGTTTTTTAGTCAGTTTATAACCTTGATAGTTAACTATAGGTTTGTGTTGGAGGTTACTTTGGAGGTTATTTAGCTCAAACATTTGTTGTGTGTAGGGTAAGTAAGAATCTTTATCTAAAGCCAATAAAAAAATGGGTTTTATGTTCATTTATAGGTAAGCGATTTAGGGATTTTGATACGGCTTTATAGTGAGTGGCATTCTCATTTGCTACCTTACTATTCGTTTGATCAGTTTGTGCCTAAAGTGCAACAAGTCGCTAGCACTAAGCGTGTGAAGGTACATTAATTCAATACTCTTCTCTGATTTTGTATGTGTTCTTGATCCACCTTGTATATTTTCTAGGAAACCGGATTTGGTAGCTGAAAATATTCTGATGTTGGTAGATTCATATTGTAAGAAAATTTATTCCTTTGATATTCTTTATTAAGATTTATATAATCTTGCCCCCTAAAGCTAAAGCTACATGTGTGTTGTTCACGGATGTCTGCTTATTCTTTCCATGATCTATGTATTAAGGTTCATCAAGGCGATGTTGAAGATGATCGGGTTCATGAAGAACAAAGATCCAACACTTAGGCTGCTTCGTCAACTCTTGAACTCTCTCTTCTTCTTGTTGGTCACAAGAACTCTCTCTTCTTAACAAACTAGCATGTTGTAATATTTTTTGTACTTTGGTTTCAACATTTTTGTACTTTAAATGCTTGATTATGTAGTATGCTTTTAATTTCAAAGTTTTTGGTTATTCATTCGATTTGGACAATTCAAAACAAAACAAATAAACAATTAGTAGCATTTAAGTGGCAAATCAGTGACCAAAATGTGACTAACCCAAAATGTGACAAAAACAATATAGTCTCTAATTAGAAGCTAATTAGTCATTAATTTGCGACGAATATAGTTAGTCATAACTCAGTCGCAAAATTACAAGTCGCTAATTAGTCGCTTATTTGCCACGCACAATACAGTCTCAAATCCGATGCTAATTAGTGACTACCTGCCTGAGTCACACAAGTGTCGCTTATTAGCGACTGAGTTATGGAGTCCTAAATCCGTCACAAGTTACCGACGAATTTGCGACTGAGTTATGGAGTCCTAAATCCGTCATAAATCCATCGCTAATTTGCGACGGATTGGAAACATCGCAAATTTGCAACGCTAGACAACTTATGGTCGTCGCAAAGTAGTCGCAAATGGCTCATTTGTGACAAATTTGCGACTCTTTTGGTAGTCACAAATGCCCTGTTTTCTTGTAGTGGAGATAGGGTCATGGCAAGCGATGGTCGGCAGTGATCTTTAAGGTGGTGAGGATTTCTATTTCATCTTTTGCTTGGGTTAGTTTATTCCGAGGAATTTCTTTAGGAGTTTGTGATGAAGCAACGATCAATCTTTGGATTAACCGAGAACTTGTCTGTGACGGTGATGCATGGCAGAAGTGGTCGTCGGCAAAACTGTTTCAGATCCAATCTATGTTGTACATGTGTAATGCTTTAGTTATTGTTATCTAATGGTAACAATTAATCTGATTAGGATTGTAATGAGTTTTCTCCAATATTCCTAAAGAAATAAAATGCTTTGTCGGAAAAAAAAAATGTTATGAATAGTAGTATAAAATGTTATAATCGCACCAGTTTTTAGAAAGTGTTTTTAGGATTTTTAGATTAATTCCCGTTATATTGACATGTGGATATGCGTAAAATTCATCAAACCTCCGTAAAAGTCACACAAAAGAAAAAGAAACTAAAATTGAGCGCACACAACTATACTAAAGTTCAAGAAAACCCCCAAATCCAGAAACCCCACCTCCTCCTCCTCCTCCTCCAATTCTCACACCTCTCTCTCTTTTTTGTTTGTTCTCTTGCCTGTGAAGGTAAGTAAAATCCAAAATCCTCTGTGAAAATCTCATTGGGATCTTCATTTCGCATCGAAATCTCTGAAACAATCTTCTAGCCAAGTGTAGTGAGAGAAAGTGACAAATCTCTGTAATGCACTCTGCGAATCACGAAGAACAAGAGGAATCAGAGGAAGAAGAAGAAGATAATCCATACATTTCTCATAGTTAAGCTCAGATAATGGTTGCTGCGATTCCTCAAGCAGCAATCTCCAAGACTGACCCTAGAAATCCACCTCGAGATCGCCAAGCCATATCCAACAATGGCGAACAACAACGAAAACCTAGACTCAGAAATGTTCCCTCACGGTACTTATCTCCTTCGCCTTCTCACTCCACCTCCACGACGACGACCACTTCGTCGACTTCTTCTTCTTCGTCTGCGATATTGAAGACGAGTAAGCGATATCCTTCACCTTCACCTTCCGCTTCTAATTTGATTAAGAATCCTTCCTTGTTACCCAAACGGTCGCAATCGGTGGACCGTCGCCGTCCGCCGTCGGTGGCTCATGTCAGTGGTGCGACGAAGATGCTTATCACTTCCTCTAGGAGTTTATCTGTTTCGTTTCAAGGAGAGGCGTTTTCGCTTCCGATTAGTAAGAAGAAGGAGACTACCACGCCGGTTTCTCACCGGAAATCTACTCCGGAGCGGCGGAGAGCGACGCCGGTTCGAGATCAGATGGAAAACTCAAAGCCGGTGGACCAACAACTTTGGCCAGGCGCTTCCCGGAGAGGAATTTCCGAATCTGTGTCGAATTCCCTTAGGGGGAAGCTTGGATCTGGGTCAATGTTGCAGCATTCTCTAATTGATGATAGTTCTAGGGTTTCTGTTGATGGGAGACTGCGTTTGGATTTGGGAGGAGGTGATGAAATTTTGGAAATGAGAGATGAGAGCAAGGCAAGACCAAGCACACGTTCACGATTGGGTTCGTGTGACTATACTGCATCTGATACTGATAGTGCTTCATCTGGTAGTACTAATGGTGCGCAGGAATGTGGTTCTCGTGTCAATGGTGAAGTTTCTAAAACAAGGAGTTTGCAGCGTAATATTAAGGATTCTGCTAAGTTCTGGCAAGAGACTAATAGCCGGTTAAGGCGGTTGCAGGATCCTGGCTCACCTCGATGCTCTAGCCCGAGTTCGAGAATAACTAGTGTGTCATCTAAGCTCAGTCAGTCGAAACGGTTCTCTAATGATAGTCCGTTGGCATCATCATCTCCTCGTAGTATGGCTTCTCCGATAAGGAGTGCTACTCGTCCTGCTTCACCAAGTAAGCTTTGGGGAACAGCTACCTCAACTTCAGCTAGGGCACTTTCTAGTCCTTCTCGAGTGAGAAATGGAGTTTCTGAACAAATGAACGCTTATAACCGCAGCTTGCCTTCAATTCTTTGTTTCTCTGCTGATACTAGGAGGGGGAAAATTGGGGAGGATCGCGTTATGGATGCCCACTTGTTGAGGCTTCTGTATAACCGTAATCTACAGTGGCGGTTTGCCAATGCGAGGGCAGACTCTACTCTCATGGTGCAGAGAATGAGTGCAGAGGTATGCTTTCTTTTACATTACCATATTGATGCTATCTATTTTAATAATTGGGAATTTATGGTTGTGCCGTTTGTGTGCCTGTTTGAATAGTAAAGTGCTTTTAGCCACAACCGCAGACGTAGGGAAAGCATGATTTGTAATCTGCTTTTAGCCACTGCTGCAGTGTAAATGCTTAAGCCTCTAAAGTATGCATTTCTTTCGTGATAATGCAATAGAAACTAATTGTTAATCTACTGACATGGCATACTTAATACTTGTTTGGTAAGAGGAGATCCCTGATGTTAAGCCTTTTGGACCTAGAACAGTTTTGATTTAACTGTTGTGCCTTTCTATGTTGTAAATTGCTCTGCAGCTAATTTTTTCACTATGCTGATGTGACACAGATGAAAATGTGAATGCCTGAATGAGAATAAGCATGAAAAAAGTTATGAAGTCTACCTATCATTAGCATATGATATCCGTATAGAAAGTTGAGTCATTGATTTGGTCCTATAAACTAGACACATTCTGGTGAACACACTTTCGTTTTTGGCAGAAAAACCTGTGGAATTCATGGGTATCAATCTCGGAATTACGCCATTCTGCCACTCTGAAACGGATCAAGTTGCTCTTGGTGAGACAGAAACTAAAACTAGCTTCCATCTTGAAGGGGCAGGTGAGAATATCAACTTCTACCATTTTCATTATTTTACCCTGTAATATCCTGTAACTAGAGAGGTTTCCATGTTTAAATTCTTACCTTTTAAGTTCAGTGTGACCATTAAAGTTTTGTCTCAAGACTTGAGACTGAATAGGTATCTTCAGGAATGTGACTTAGTATTTCGAAAGTTGAGATGTCTTGCTGTAACTTGACATGTAAACTGAATACAATTCAACAACTGCCAAATGATAACAGCACCTTTACAGTCATAAAAGTTAAAGTGGAATGTTGATAGTTGTTTGTTTCTGTATGGTACATTTCTTAGTTCTGGCTCTGGAAGTTGGTATCAATTATTGCTTAAAATTATTATCAAAAAGAACAATCGCTTGAAATCATCATCTTATTGAAACAAGTTAAATAGGATGTAAGCATGTTTATTTCAAAATTCAAAACTTTTGACATGTGTGTAAAGAAAAGAGATTATGACTTGTATCTTATGAATATGTTTGTGATTGCTATAACCTTTTTAACGCTTACGAAATAATATTTTATGTAGATGTGTTATCTAGAAAAGTGGGCTCTGCTGGACAGAGATCATTCAAATTCTTTGTTAGGAGCAACTGAAGCCTTGAAAGCCAGCACGCTTCGTCTTCCAATTATTGGAAAAGCTGTGGTGAGTGCCTCTTAGCATGACCCTGATATGTTTGTTTTGGCTAATATTTGTATATTTAGGCAATGTACATTAGTTTCCTTTTTCTGAATGCTTTTTATGATTTTTTGTGTTGTTAGGTTGATATTCAAGATCTTAAGCATGCTGTTAGTTCAACCATTGATGTCATGCACGCTATGGCGTCTTCCATATACTTGCTGACATCGCAGGTAACTTGCCTGGTCTCAGTGATTATAACGTGCATGTTGCCAACGGAAGCTTATCATCTCATTGCTCTTCTGTGCAATTTCTGCTTTGCTTCTAAAAATATTAAGTTAGAATGCAATCTATAGCTGCCACGAACTTTTCATGTGCGAAGAGGAATCCTTTTCATGAGAATACAGAGAGGCATACAAATGTCTTTCGGTCTTTTCTCCTTGTCAGTATTGTCCATTCTAATATGCATATGTCTAGAACAAATTATTCTTTAATGCATTTCTTTCTATAATGCTAGATTGTTTTGAGTATTCGTACATAGCCAGCTTTTAACTCTGGCCAGAAACTAGAACCTGGTTGTTTGTCAATGTACTTGTCTTGAGTGGTTTCTATACGGTTTTGCTCGTGTTCTGTGGAGCGACGACGCTTTTATTCCTGCTTAATTCAGTGCGTCATTCTTTTTTTTTATTCCGTCATTGGTAGGTCAAAGAAATGAATTCAGTAATGGCGGAAATGGTGAATATAACTGCAAAAGAAAAGGATTTGCTAAGACAATGTCAAGGACTCTTATCAAGAGTAGCAGCTATGCAGGTTAAAAACCCATCTCTGTTTCTCTCTTCCCTATTGCATTATCTTCATGTTCAGCATTATAAACAAATGAATGCCTCATCTTATTAGGTTACGGACTGTAGCTTGAAGACGCACATAATACAACTAAGCCGCGATAACGAACCAACCTGACTTCACAACTGTAGAACTGATCTCCTCTGAGTTTACTATGACGACTCTCACGCCATTCCACAACATGATGATTTCTAACAACGTTTATATTCCCACGGCCTTCCCACGGAATCCCCAAAAACCTGTCTTTATCGTTTTCGATCGGATCAAGGTGAGATCTCTTGCGGGCTTCTGTTTCTTCTTACAGCCGTAAGTTCTTGTTTTGGAGATTACAGAAGAGAAAAAAGGGGTATACGAATAGAATGTGATCTTTTGGTACCCATCATGAAATTAGCTTTAATTGTATACAAAAAAGCTTCTAACGAATCTTCGCTTTTATTCTCTAATCAAGGGGGGGGGGGGGAAATGTACATAACAAAAATATTTTATGGCTTTTCTGATCACTGATTTGTCATTTAGCTCCTCCTCCTTGAGATATATCCATTTACCTAATTTAGGAGGTTGGAATTCTTGCCGTTTATTCTCCATGTGTCGTTCCTTCTTTTTGTGTGTAGACATCTTGTCGTTTTCTTAAGAGTGCCGCCGCATCAATGCGTTTGTAGTACGTATTTTGTGTGCTAACAGAAGCAGACAAATGACGTCATTCTTCTAGTTTGTTTTATATTCAGTACACCAAGACTAGGTGACCAAGTGATCCTTTTTTTTAATATTGTTTTTAGATAGAAAAAAATGTATTTTAAGGATGTGCTTGCTTGGATAAGATTATAATGGGCAACACGTCAAGAACTTCACAGTTTATATGCAAAACGACCACGAAGGGAATAATAATTCATTTCATATTTATTTATATTTGTATTTTCAGTATTCTTATCTTCAAAAAGGTCTAAAATTACAAGATGTTGATAACCACTATGTACCTTTTCATTTACCTAATTTCTTTACTTCTTTGATATACTATATTTGGGGTTCTCTCTCTCTTTATTTCTAAAATTATCTTTCAAATAATTAAAAAGGAGCTTTGTGGTGTTCTTTTGGTACAGCACCGCCAAACCGAAATGGCAAAGCACTTTACAATAAAATAATTATGTTTTTTCTGTGAAAATAAGTAAAATATGTTAATTAGAATCAACTAATACCTATGTGGTTCTATTGAGTTTGCGACGCGTATTAATTAATGACTTTATACGTAATAACGTGTTTGGTTCTCATTAGTGTGATTAGGTAAACCCGTACACGAGCGAATACAGTTTCTTCTATCTTCCTGATTTTGTCTTTCCTCTCGACTTAGTATCAACCCAAAAACAATACAAACAAAACAACTTGTATTTATTTAGTCCCCTAATCAAACAGTCAATTAATTAGTATACTTGAAAAACCAATCATCTTCCTAGCTATTAGTATCAAACAGCTATATCATAAAAATATTCCCACTTTTGTATATAACAATAAGATGGTAGATGTTAGGCCCTAATTGATGTTTTTAGTGGCTAAATAACTTACATAACTTTAAGCATGGGATTTTAGCCTATTCCCCCATGAACTATACATCCCCTGCAATTTCCTACATGAAGTATTACGGTCGACGAAAACTCCCATAAACTATACATCTTGTGCAATTTCCCACATGAAGTATTAAGCTCGGCTAAAATCCCATAAACTAACTAAAATTTTCAATTTTCTACATGAAGTTTTAGAAGTCGGTCAATTCCCAGAAAACCAATATTAAACCGTAAACGGATTGATTATTCCGTTAGCTAATGCTTTGGTTTTAAATGTTTTGCTCTGGTTTCGAATTGATAAAAAAATAAAAAAGAGATAAATTAATACTCTATAAATTAATAATCACCATAAACTAATAAATTTTCCCGGTCCCAAGTCGGGTCAATGTAAAAATTAACAAAATTTTATAAAATGATAAGATAATACTGTAATATTTTTTAAACTTCTATGTAAAATATGATCTCAATAATAATATAAATTAATAATCACGAGTTATATATATATATATATATATTCTAAAATAATTTACTGAAAATGATAAGATAATATTGTAATATTTTTGAAACTTTTATGTAAAATATGATCCCAATAATAGTATAAATTAATAATCACGAATTTTATATATTCTAAAACAATTTAGTGAAAATGATAAGATAATACTGTAATATTTTTGAAACTTCTATGTAAAATATTATCCAAATAATAGTATAAATTAATAATCACGAATTATATATATATATATATATATATATATATATATATATATTCTAAAACAATTTAGTGAAATATAGTGTTATTATCTCGATTTGCATCTCAAATCATAAGAATTTTAGACGCGATAAATGTTTCTTTACGTGTAACTACTTTGGGTATTGTAATTTCGTACTAAACTTTATTGAATTGCAACTGTAATTTCCTCAAAACTTTAAATTTTGGACTACGCGATAAAATATTTATTTACAGAATATGGAACCAAAAAAACTCCTTTTTATTCTTATCAATTCGAAATCAGAGCAAAACATTTAAAACCGGAGCATTAGCTAATGGAATAATCAATCCTTTCACTACAAGAATACATGTGCTTTTGCGACTGCGTTTTTCGTCGCAAACGTAAAATTGCGACGATTTTGCGACGATTTTGAGTTTGTCGCGAATGACTCGTCGCAAACTCAAACTCGTCGCACAATCGTCGCTAATCTGAAAAACGTCGCAATTTCGTCGCAAAGTTTGCGACTTATTTGCGGCACACATTTTGCGACGTTTTAGCGGCGATTTTAATTCGACGCTTTTTTGCGATTAGTTTGCTTATATTTTGCGACTAAAATATTTGCGACAGTGTTGCGACCAAAAATATTGCGACGGTTTTGCGACCAACAAAATTGCGACGGAATTGCGACCAACAAAATTGCGACGGTTGTGCGACCAACAAAATTGCGACGGAATTGCGACGTTCTGTAGATCTGATTAAAAAAAATAAAATTACAATAATTATTAATTTTAAAATATAAAATATAAAATATTAAAATTTATAATTAAAAGTTATAATTAAAATACTAAAACTGTTCGAGAATAAATAAAAATACACAATAGTTTTCAAAGTTTAAAAACATAAAAATAAAACCGAAATAAAATCTAATCGAAATTAATTTGGTTTTCGATCGGTTCCTCTTCTTCGTCTTCCTCTTCTATCGCTCTCCTCTGCGCTTCTGCCGCCGCTCTCTTCTCCTGCAACAACTCGTCTAAAAGGGGGTTATCTCGCGCTAACATCTCGAACATCCTATCGTACGCCGAATCGCTAGATTGCAACATCTTGATAATTTTTGCATCTTTCTTCTGTTTTTTTTGGTGTTGCAAGACCGTCTTTTTCAGCGTTGGATCAGTAGGATAGCCGGAAACGAGACAAAACGGAACACCTTGGTCATTCATCCGGATAGATCCAGTAAATGCCATCTTCCCCTTACGGTTTTTTGGAGCCATCTACAAAAAAAAGGAGGAGGTTAAAATAGAAAACATTTTTAGTAATATAATAATGTTAATAAAAAAAGGAGAAGGTTATAATGTAATTAAAATTACTAATAGAAATTAAATTTTAATATAATAATTCTTACCTCAGCGGCGATGCGGTTGACCTCAAATGGCGTCACCTGAGTAGGCTGACCATCGGGAGTAGGCTGGGTTGCGAGTTCCTCGACTCGGGTAAGCACATCGTCGTGGAGCTTCTCGACACGTTGATCAACCCATGTTCCATCCGGCCTACGGTGCGTCTTCTCCCAAAGCTCTGGCATCGTAGTGGGACCTCCTTTTTTTAGTGCCTAAAAATAAAAATATTGTTAAAATGTTATTTTTGTAATACGTAAAACAAAAAAAAATTACAAATTACAATCTCTCGCGCGTTCTCCTCATAAGAGATTTGTCCCGCACAATGCTTTGACGGCTGGTCACCGTTAACCGGCGTCAATCGAGCGGCAGAACACTTGGCCGATTTGAACTTGCTAGTCTCCATCTCCCAAAACTCAACAAGACCAGCCCAAATGTTTGGGTTAAACCAGCGAGGCATACAGAATTTCGGATCTGGGTTTTCCTCCCACTTGGCCTTCCACCGTCCAATTTGGTCGTTGAGGCGTAACTTCGCTTTTTCATCAAAATGTTCCCGAATCAAGCCGTTGATCGCGGGGTCCCAGTAATACTTTTGCTAAAAAAAAACAAGAAAAACCAAGTTAATATAAAATTTAAAATTAAAAAAAAAATTCATATAATTACCGCAAATGTTTTGTACCACCGGGCCCTCGTATCCTCAGGAACATACTTCCAACTCGTATGCAGCATGGTGAAATCCCGCTCGATAATCTCCCTAATAGACTTGGAGACTTTGTTTTTCGAGAACCTGAAAAAAAAACAGTAATTGAAAACATGTTAAGTTATAAATGTAATTAATAAAAATATGAATTTTTAAAATAAAATGTAGTACCACAATTGGTTGTCGGACGGCTCAGGATGTAGCTTGGGAAGTACTCGGCGTACAGGACTAACGAGAAGCTGAGCAAACGTCATATCGTTCATCGACGGAACTCTACGATCGTCCTCTGGAGGAGCATCCGGCGGTGGTTGAGTCTCGGGAATCGTAGAAGAAGAGGACCCGCCGTCGCCTCTATGCGCATGAAATCCAGGACGTGGAGGTCTACGTCCAGGGTCCCTCTGTAGAAGGTCGGTGTACTCGTTGGGTGAACGACCTGTCATCTACAATTATGTAAAATTATAAAAAGATTAATAAAAATTTATGTTAACTTGGTTTAATTTATGTTAAAACTTTATGTTAAAATTAATAGTATATTTTAACATTAGAAACTTATAATCCTAACAATTGTAATAATTCTCATAATTGTAATTATGGTCATAACATATTACAAACATTTATACTAAATTATATAATTCAATAAATAGTAAAAAATAACATTCTAATCCTAACAATTATAATAATTTCCAAAATCCAAATTATTCTAATCAACAATATAATTTTAAACCTTCTAATAAATCATATCATTCTAACAATTTCAAAAATTCAAAAAATTAAATCATAACAAATATATAAATAAATTAAAATTAAATCATAACAAATATATAAATAAATTAAAATTAAATCATAACAATTGTCATAATTCTCATAATTTTACTTATGCTCATAACATATTAAAAACCTTTAAACTAAATTATATAATTTAATAAATAGTCAAAATTAACCATTCTAATAAATCATATCATTCTAACAATTCCAAAAATTCAAAAAATTAAATCATAACAAATATATAAATAAATTAAAAGAAAAGAAGGAATTTTTTACCTTAAAATCGGAATTTGTAGAGGCTTTTAACGGATTTGCGAGATGGGAGTGAGATCTGTGCGACGATTCACGTATCTGAGCTCGCGTATATATAGGAAAAAGTTCTGTCGCAAAACCGTCGCAAAACCTTGTTTTCACCGCCACTTTAGTCACAAAATCGTCGCAAAACCTTGTTTTCACCGCCACTTCCGTCGCAAATTCGTCGCAAACTGGTTTAAATTTTGTGTAAGTAATAGGGTATGTTTGGGGTTTCGAGTTTGCGTAACCAATTTTAGGAATACAAAATGGAAAATATACTTCTTTTTGGATCTCTTTTACATATAACGAACAAAGACAGACAATAAATGAATAAAATCATCAAATCGGTGTAAATTATAAATTTACGATATTTATTGTATACGTGTATGATGTATATACTTATGTTTCTGACGGTAGATAGATATCTATCTATTGATGTTATAATTTCAACAACAAAGTTTTTATTGGTTATACTATTAACCCTTCTGGTAATATAACCAATAAAGGATGTTAAGAACATGTAACCCCTAAACCCTGAACATGTAGTTTTTGGGCTACATGTTCTTAACATCTTCTTTTTTTGTTGTGTTGCTTTTTTGGGTCTAAAATGTCTCTCTTTTATAGATAGATTGATGTTATAATTTCAACAACAAAGTTTGTATTGGTTATACTACTAACCCTTTTGTTAATATAACCAATAAAGGATGTTAAGAACATGTAACCCAAAAACTACATGTTCAGGGTGTAGGGGTTAGGCTTTGCGACGAGTGTGCGACATAATAGTCGCAAAATCGTCGCAAAGTATTATCATTTGCGACAATTTTGCGACGATTACGTCGCAAACTCGTCACAAAGCCTAACCCCTAAACCCTGAACATGTAGTTTTTGGGCTACATGTTCTTAACATCTTCTTTTTGTGTTGTGTTGCTTTTTTGGGTCTAAAATGTCTCTCTTTTATAGATAGATTGATGTTATAATTTCAACAACAAAGTTTGTGTTGGTTATACTACTAACCCTTTTGTTAATAACCAATAAAGGATGTTAAGAACATGTAACCCAAAAACTACATGTTCTTAACATCTTCTTTTTGTGTTGTGTTGCTTTTTTTTTTTGTTAGGTTGAATATATAAATATTCATTTAATTTTATGTTAAGTAATTTATGAATCACTGCTATCACATATGGTACGTGACGCCATTGTGGTTTTATGTTATGCAACTCTTTTACCAGTGTCCATCCACATGTGTGTCCACCTGTATATATTCAACGTAGAATAAGTAAAATATAATTAAATGTCAAGTAAACAATATACTAATATATATAATCATTTCTGTTTCTTATATATATACAAACTTTGAAATATTAGTAATTACCAATATATATTAATAATAATATTATACCTGTTAATTTGTTGACATTTCCAATTGTCGTCTTCCAAAGGACATCGGTGAACGTTGGATCTTTTGCCTCAACAACACAGTTAATCATCTGTACATGTCTCTCATAAGAATTGCATTCTTCCAACATCGATTCTTCAAGTCTTTTCCTTGCCCTTTCTTCTGCTTGTCTCACACCAGCCGGACCCGGAATCAAAGCTCGATTGTTTTTGTTGAATTATAGAATGTGAGGTATATAATTAATTAATGTGGATTTTATAGAATGTTCATTTCAGTTTGCGACTAATTTGCGACGAATTTCCAAGACTTTTGCGACTGATTTGCGGCTAAAATATTACACTCATAAACAAGTGAGAATCAATTAAAACATGTTCAACCTACTTTCGTCGCAAATCCCTCGCAACCCTTAAAACGTCGCAAATTCGACGCAGATGTTGCGACAATATTGCGTCTAAACGTAAAACTCGACGCAAAATCGTCGCAACCTATAAGTCGACGCAAACACCTCGCAAAATTTGCGACGGTTTTGCGTCCAAACTAACAAAGCGTCGCAAAACCGTCGCAAATTGGCAAAGTTTTTGCGTCGTCAAGTTCCTACGCAAATTTGCGACGTTTTTGCGAGTTATTAAGAATATTCGTCGCAAACTAGTCGCAAATTGGACGCAAATTTGCGAGGGTTTAAAACCGTCGCAAACTTCCGTCGCAAAACCTCCTGTATTCTTGTAGTGTTTTGCGGTCTAATCAATTTGTTTACGGTTTAATATCGGTTTGTGGGAATTGACCGACTTCTAAAACTTCATGTAGGAAATTCAAAATTGTAGTTAATTCATGGGGGTTATTCAAAATTTAGTTAGTTCATGGGGGTTTTCGCCGACCGTAATACTTCATGTAGGAAATTACAGGGAATGTTTAGTTCATAGGGGAATAGGGTTAAATTCCCTTTAAAACAATACAAACAATAACTTGTATTTATCTAGTCCCCTAATCAAACAATCAATTAATTAGAGTATGTAATTTGAAAAACCAATCATCTTCCTAGCTATTAGTATCAAACAGCTATATCATAAAAATATTCCCACTTTTGTATATAACAATAAGATGGTAGATGTTAGGCCCTAATTGATGTTTTTAGTGGCTAAATAACTTACATAACTTTAAGCACATACCTACGAACAAACACACAGATTCGTGGTCACATCCATATTTAAGATTCGATATAATCATCAGTTTAAAACAAAAATTTAATAATGATGCATGCATTTGATAAGAAGCATGTGCAATTAAATACGATTTTAAAACTAATGAAGAAAAAAGGCTTGACGTTTTAGTGGCCGGCCAATAACCATATCGGAACGTATGACAAAGAATAAATATAAACGCATTATTTATAATAAATTGTTTATTTATGGACGAAACTAAATAATACATGTGAGAAATGCTAATGTAGGCAACGAATCCACATGGAAGGATTCTCATTTCCCCAACTATTTCTGCTCTGTGTTCACACAAAGATTGCCACGTGTCCAATATTTTATACAGAGTGGACTCAAGAGATTAGCAGCTAATAATTAACAAGAATAATCAAAAGACTAAAAAAACCAATCATCAAATTTGTATCAATCCCTAACATATACCAATAACCAATCGAGAAATTAAAAATAAAAATTGTATCGAAAAAGTGAAAAATGAAAACTAGGGGTTTTTGTAACGAAAAAATTACAGAATAGTATATTTTTTGGTATGTATAATAGACGAATTATTCAGATTCTTAGAGATAAATCTTCTTTATTGATGACTTGATCTTGATCGGTCAACCAAAACGGTTTTTTACCCGTCAACGGACTGAGAATCTCTTCGTCGATGATCGGATTATGACGAAGACTGAGCTCCGGTAACGCCGGTAGATTTAGATCGATTAATCCACGGTGGCTCCGTTCTTCTGATACCGTACTCGACACGCTTCCACTGTGACTAATCGATTTGCTTCCGCCTCCGCCGCCGCCGCCAAGATTGCCTTCGTAGTGACAGCGTTTGTGACCGCCGAGAGCTTGACCGGTCGGAAACACTTTATGACAGATTGAACACTCGTGGATCTTCCCAGAGGGTGCGACGGTGGTGTGATTCTGATGTTTTTCTCCGGCGACGGTTATGGTCGGGGCAGTTGGGTCATCGGTGGTTGGAGGTTTGATTCGGTGACTTGCTTTGTGACCGCCTAAAGCTTGATACGAAGGAAACGCTTTTCCACAAACGCTACACTTGTACGCAATCTTTGTCAAATCTCGCGGTTGCTGAGTCGGTTGGGGTTGAAATCGCGTTTGCGGTTGGTGGTTAGTTTCAGAGGGTTGTTCTCTAGCGAGCATGAGGAGACAGAGAGCGAGATACTCTTCTTCTGTGAGATCTTGATTCGGAGATGATGATTTCGAGCGAGATCGAGGTGGTGAAGAAGAAGAAGATGAAGAAGGGCTGTGAGAACGCTGGCGTTTAGAGCGTTTGCGTTTCAACCAAGGCTCGATGAAAACGGCGTCGTTCATCAAATCATCTGTATCTTTACGAACGGTGAACGATGACGGAGAATTCATAGCTTCGAGTGCCATAAATCAAATCAAAGACGAGATGTTTTAGTGATTTTCTTTACGAATTTTTCAGATGAAGAAGAAAATGGAGGAAATTTCAGAGAGTATATCGCTAAATTGGTGCGTGTGAGAGAGAAAGAGAGAATGGAGTGAAGTGCTCAAAGAATTGTTTGGACTCGGTTTTTATATGGAAATCCACGTGGCGGATGAGTTTTATTTAAGTCGGTCAAATTTTTATCTCTTTATTGTCATATTCTCTTATACATATATACTTAAGAGTTAAGAGGCCTAACACTATAGTAAAAATATAGAAGGAAATTTGATAAAAGTATAAAATGAATTATATAAATATCAAAAAATGATTTTGTTATTATTGCATCATAATAACATAATAGCTCTTCTTGAATATGTGTCAGTAATTAAAGGATATACTACAATAAAAAATGCAATAGGATAGTAATTATACTGAACTTATCAAATTAAAATTTTAAACACTTTTATTTCTTCGACAATTGTAATACTTTCATATTTCTATGCTTTAATCTATATCTATGAAACTAACAATAGTGATAGTTTTTTTTTAAAGACCTTCCAAAGATATTTTCCCTATTTTTAAAGTCTTTAATTTGTAAACTAAATTTGACCATTAAAACAAAAAAAAATTGACCCAAAAGAATATTACGGTAAAATACCGGTTTAAGGTCACGGCTGACCTAGTACTAGTAGGGTTTTAGTCATCACAAGTGAGAGACCGGTTCAAAGTCAAAAACCAGAAAAGTAAGAAATTGGTAAACCCAAAAATAGTTTTTAGCTAATTTTTTATTAAATTAAATTAAATAAAAAAAGAAGAAGCATACCTTTCCCGTGGAGCTGACTTATGTGTTGGCTACGCGCCACGAGTCGTGTGGGGCACGCCTTAAAACCAAACGCGTACACGCCTAATTACGTTTTTTTTTTGTTACTAATCTCTCGATTTTATTTTCATTAACTTATTCTATTAGCATGATCTCAATTAATCTCTCGATCTTTCTCGCATGTCAATAATCACTAAGTAAATCATTAATGAGAATTATTTCAAATTTTACAACAAATGGTGTAGTAAACACCTGGATTATCATGAATTTACTTGAATTAGAGAAAGCAAAAAAAAAGTAGAGAAAAGAATGTTGAACTAACTTGAGTGGAGTTGAGTGTAGGTGAGGAGAAAGATTGGGTGTGGCGTGGCGTACCGTATTAGCAACTATAACGGAGCGTAATAATAGGACACGTGGGAGTTCCGTTACCACTTGTAGGTTGATGTCATTTTGTTGTTATACCCAACAAGCTAAAAAGAAAGAAAAAAAAGTGGACGTGATTTTATCCAAACGCGTTAGCGGAGACGTCACGTGGCGGCGTTCAGCGTTTTAGGACACGTGTCGCATTGATGGATGGACAAAACAGCTTAGAGTCGAGAGGAGAGACATTTTAAGACGCTTTCTCTGATTCTCTAATCTTCTTCTCTCCGTTTTATTCCGATTGCTTGCTTGCACAGGTCAGGTTTGTCTTCTTATGGGCCTTGTTTAGCCCAGTAATCGCCAAATATGTTAAGTCATTATACATATATCGGCCCACATGTGGGGCATTATTATTTTTTTGTTACAACAAAATTAACAAAATAAAATAAATTAAATCTGATATAGATACAACTAATCTTCGGTATTTAAAAATTGGAAAAATTTCTGAAATTACCATAATTTGAAAAAAATATTTTCCCAATTACCATATGTTGATGGGCCTTTCATTAGATACTATTTTGCACAAATTTGGACGGTTTAGTCCTTCTACCAACGAAATGTCAATAGCCGCGTGTGTCAGGACATCACTTTTTGTGGGTCTCACTTTTCTTTATCACTTTAATCAATACACATCACTTTTTGTGGAGATTTCTTAAGTACACTTCTCTTTCCTACTGTTCATCTTCTTCTTTGTTTCACTTCTTAATTCATCAAAGACAATATTGTTTGGTTTATTCATCAATCAATGAAGGATTGAAATAATGTTGTTCGTAGATCTATTTTAATTTGATGCCCTCGAATTCGTAAGAAGTCCATTGACTTGAATTTTTGTTCTTCTTCTCTAACATTTTGGGACATTATATAGTATATGTTTTTTGTCACGACCACAACTTGTCCCCCGACTCTGTTTTATCTATACAGCCGGAAAAATGTCAACCACCATCTCTGTGGCCGATGTCCACCGTCTTTGTGTATGTTGTCTACCGTCGACCACGATTCATGTTTTGTCTACTGTTAGTCTGTTACGATTTTTGACTGCGTATGTTGTCCACTGTTTTTATCGTTGTTTTCGCTTTAGTCCTCTGTTCCGATGAAAGAAAATTGAATAGTTGTGACAGATTTTGAATAAACATAGGATTATAAACTGATTTTAAAGAAACATAGGATAATAAACACCCAGTGGACAATTACATGGGAAACAAAGCCGCGTTAGGGGACAATAAAGCACATGTGATAAAAATTGTCCACTCTAGAAAATAAAACAAATTAGATATGGTGGTGGTGAAGTAGAAATGAGAAACGGTGAGTTATGATTAGATGTAGGTGATGAACACAACCGGAACCATGACAAAATGTCAGCGATCGTCTATGTGGTCAGTCTCCACCGTCTCGCCATTTTTTGTCTACCGGTCACGGTTTCCAACAGTTCTCTCATCTCCGACTATGTCCGTCATCGGATATGGATGCTTCCACCACCGTCAACCACAATTCTTGTATTTGTTTATTGTTACGATTTCTCTCTGCGTGTGTTGTCCACTGGTCGTTTTTTTCGGTTTAGTCCTCTGTTTCGATCAAATTTGGTCCACCGTCTCGTCTCCGACTCCATCTCCGACAACCACCATCTCCAGTTAAGGGAGAGAGAGAGAGAGAGATTAAAGAGGAAGATGAACAGTGAAGACAGAGAGTTTTGTGTTATTCAAACGTCAATCAAACTATTATTTCAATTGGGGTATTTTTGTCTTTTGTACATGCGTGTGGTAGACAATTCGAAAGAAATTCGACAATATGGTATAGACGGAAAGAATTCGGTAGAATATGGTAATTTTGATAATTTTTTATTAAAAATTTACGTGACAAAAAGTTAAAAACTTTCGTTTAAAAATATTTTAATCTTGATTCGATATATATATATTTACATATTTTAAAGTTCACTAGATGAATTTGCTACACACTCAGTTTCAAAAAATTTCATAAGAAGAGCAAAAAATATTTTAATTAAGTAAAAAAAGTAAAGAATCCACACTGAACTCGACCAATTACCATTTCGCTAACAGATTTGAATTCAAATTGACTAAAAACAAACTTAATTTTGATTTATCTTCATTTGTTCTTTTTCAAAGCTCTCTCTCTCTCTCTCTCTCTCTCTCTCTTTCTTTAGAAGAAACCCTAGTAAGCATTTGTGATCTTCAACGGGAATATGACTTCGGCTCCGTCCGCCGGCCGTGAGCTCTCGAATCCGCCGTCCGACGGCATTTCCAATATCCGATTTTCCAATAATAGTGACCATCTCCTCGTTTCTTCGTGGGATAAGGTTAGAGTTCTTCCTGATTTGATTCCAAGTCTTCTTCATTCTTCTTCATCTCAAGCTTTTTTTCTTCTTCTGTATTTGGATCGAAGCGTGTGAGATTGTATGATGTCACCACCAATTCGTTGAGAGGTGAGTTTTTGCACGGCGGAGCTGTACTCGATTGCTGTTTTCACGACGAGTCCTCTGGTTTCAGTGTTGGCGCCGACAATAAAGTTAGACGGTATGTGTAGCTAAGCTATGATTATTCGTTTGAAACTAGGGTTTTACGTTGATGAAGAACAACCGAATCGAATTATAAGCGAGATTCTTAGTCCAGAACTTTTAATTTTTAACGAATTGAGTAAAATGTGTATGTAATTTGAAGGAACAGTGAACTAGGGGTGATAAGAATGTTTCCAGTGAGGCTAATTTCAACATTGGTTGCTTAGATATTTTAAATTTCTTGCTCACAAGTTGTTGATTTCTTCTGCGGTTTTTCTAATTTTAGCAAGTGCGCGAAATGCCTTGCGTATATTCTTTAATTTACGGGTTTTTCTCTGGTTATGCTTCAGGATTGTTTTCAATGTTGGCAAAGAGGACATTTTGGGGATGCATGACAAGCCAGTGCGATGTGTTGAGTATTCTTATGCCGCAGGTAGGTAGAGTGGTGATCATGCTCTTGATACTAGTTGAACAGTTACATTGTCGATTTCTAGTGCTTTCGATGGCTATTTCAGTGGCGATGATACATTATTTAAAATATCTTATCCGTAATGTAACTATATCCAGAACTCAAATATTTGCTCTCAGCATTTTTGGTTCTTTCTTACTTCCCTAGATGCTGACACATTATGTTTTATGATGGTACAGGGCAAGTTATCACTGGATCTTGGGATAAAACAGTTAAATGTTGGGATCCAAGAGGCGCAAGTGGGCCGGAACGAACCCAGGTGGGGACATATGTGCAACCGGAGCGTGTTTACTCTCTGTCACTTGTTGGAAATCGTTTGGTCGTTGCAACAGCGGGAAGGCATGTAAACATCTATGATCTCAGAAATATGTCTCAGCCTGAGCAAAGAAGGGAATCTTCACTCAAATACCAGACGAGATGTGTGCGTAGTTATCCTAATGGAACAGGTTAAGTGACTGGCACATTGTTGACAATATCTACTGTTGCTAATTTGTTCTTCCAATTCCAAAGTAAACCTTTAGCTTCAGTTCTTCTGATATTGAAAATTTACAGGATATGCCCTTAGCTCTGTTGAAGGAAGGGTTGCAATGGAGTTTTTCGATCTATCAGAGACTGCTCAAGCTAAAAAGTACTTTCCTCATGATTTTCTTCGTATCTCTTTCCACGAATTTGACTTACATATATATTTGAACATGATCTCAGATATGCTTTCAAATGTCACCGCAAATCAGAGGCTGGAAAGGATATTGTTTACCCAGTAAATGCCATTGCCTTTCATCCAATGTGAGTTTCTTATCTTAGAAGGAGTTTCATAGATTTCTAGATTTACTACTTTTTACAGAACACAAAAAGGTTAAAATCATAGTCTAACTAATTAAGGGAGGAGGTCAAATATAATACTGTAAGGTTTTGTCCACTGATTAAAATGGTGAAGATGAGTCAAAGAGCTGAAATGGTATTTGAAGGCTAGTCCAAAGATGATTAGATGCTAATATGCTATGTTTGTAAAAAAATTCTGTAACTATTTTGTTTGAGTCTACTATTATAGATTCAACTAGACAATATGTTGACTTATGCTTGGTCTGAGAACTATTGGGAAAAATTATGACGCTGAGAAATCTTTTCATGTATATAGCTACACTGTCGTGTATAATCATCTGAAACTTTTAATTGCAGTTATGGCACCTTTGCAACCGGAGGTTGTGATGGTTTCGTCAACATTTGGGATGGTAACAACAAGAAGAGGCTATATCAGGTTTAGTAAATGACAAGAGCTTTTTGTTTTCATTATCTCAGTGTTCCTTAGCCTGGCACAGAAATGTATTATTTGGTCCTTGTTTCTTTTGCAGTATTCAAAGTATCCAACAAGTATCTCGGCACTGTCTTTCAGTCGAGATGGTCAGCTACTAGCTGTTGCTTCAAGCTACACATTTGAAGAGGGGGAGAAGTAAGTATCTTTTTCTCTTTTCTAATCCTTTGAAGTTCTAGAATAGTGTGCCTTTGGAATCTCGGATGGCATACACAATGATTTGGGCATAGTTTTGATTTCTTATAGAGAATAACATAGCATTTCTCATATAGAAACAGTAAACTTCAGATTTATATGAACGTTCATACGCTGTTACTTAGTCTTACTGGTTATGATGACAAACAAATAAAGTCTCAAACAGCCCACAGGCGCACTTGAGGATTGTAATCTTGTAACGCAAACCCGAAAGTTTCATAATTAAGCCACCTTTGAAAAGACTGCTTTAGAGATATGTATTTGGTTTCGGGTTGTATGTCATTCTCTAAAACTGGTCTGTGTGTGAGGGTTTTGCAGGCAGGAACCAGAGGCTATCTTTGTAAGGAACGTTAACGAAATAGAAGTGAAACCTAAACCAAAAGCATACCCAAATAAGGCTTAGGAAGGACGAAACAGAAGCATCCTCCACACAAGTTGGTTTTAATCTGTCTTTGCTAAGAATGTCCTAAATTCAATGTATGTTTGAGCTTTTAATCTTTCTTTGTTAGTTGTATAGAGAGTGAAGTAAATACACAATGCTTTGTAGTTCATTTGGCTTTGAGGATACATTCTCTAATAGATTTTTAGACTGATGCGAAAGAGATGTAGTCAAAACTATCTTCTACAAATTTCTTGCAGATAAAGGAGATTACAAAACTTGCAATGCTTAAATAAATGAAAAGAGATCAGTCTACTGATACCTCGTCGACACGATTGAACTCTACTTCTTGTAGCAGCAACATCACGTCCTGCGGCTCTAACCGATCTTCCTAAACTCTGAAGAATGCACTGTGAACTTCCTTGAGTAATTTCAAAACATTAGCCAATCCACCTTTGTTTTCGCTCTCGTCTGTCTTCTCCTCGTAAGGCCTAGACTCTTGTAGGGCATTGATTCTAAAATAATTGTACTTGCTAATCTCCACCAAGTTACTTTTGTGATGAGTCCAAACACTAGGCGTATCATCTTCAATCACCACTCCGTGTTCATCAGCCAAAACCAAATCAAGCGTTTTCGTATGAGGACTATCGTTTCTCGTTTATCGTTTCTTCTCGATTTCTTGAAAGAAGCAAACGAGATGTTCACATGCAATGTATGTTCATTGCTTCTTTCAAGAAATCGCGAAGAAAAGGCCTTAACTTTGCCAAGTATTCGGTGGGTTCTCCTTCGAATTTGATCTTCCATAGATCTAGCCCCTTTCTTCTTGTTGTTGAACCAACTTTTTCGAGTAGATACACTTTCTATGTTTGGGAGAGACTTGGAACCCTAACGGTGTGGAGAAGCGTGTGGTCCAAGTCAAGGACAAGGTGAGCTTCTTGTTGTTAAGACATGAGAATTTCGTTGTAAGGCGTTTCGTTAACGTCACGGCTTCGTGGCTTAGCTGTAAACCATCGTATAGATAATTGAATGCTCGGACTTGGCTTTTGTCCACGGTTGATTTGCAGCCTGTGCAGACTCAACGTACCAATGACCACAACTATTAGAAGACGAGGAGGACACCTTGATTTTCTCCAGTTCGATCTTCTGCATTTTGGCCTTCGGTTCTAGAGAAACATTTTCAATTACAGGCATGATTTTTCTTTGATCAGAGATTTGGGAGGAGCGAATTCACTAAAATCAAGTCGGAGAATCGACAAAAAAACCCCTAATTGAACCTTAGAAAATGAACAAGAAAAAAACCTAATTTGATCCGAATAACTTGGACAAGAAATGGAGAGACAGAGAGGCAAAGAGTAGAATTTTAACACTACTCATATAATCTCTCACATTAATACCGTATATTCGCATTTCGCATATGTAGAGATAGAGGGTCACTAGGTTTTGGGATTACCGATATTATGAAAATCTTAACTGTTACTGACTTTGTGCTAATAAGAAAAATCGTTATAACAATTGATTAATTGAACATCATGCCCTCCTCATATTTTTGCAGCGTTTTTCCCTTGGGAACCCCATTATCTAAGAGCGTTTACTATTAAAACTTTAGGAATTAGCCTGTTCATTGATTCAATACTCGAAATTTATGTGGGATTTGCTGCTTCGGCCCAAAGCGGACGTTTACTAGGTACTTTCTTTTATGGTTCATATTCAAGATTAGGTTCATCCCTGTAGAAATTGGATAACTATATCATACTAATTCACAAAAATCATACTAATTCAGTCCGTGCAGACTTCGTGACGAACGTACCAATGACCACAACAATTAAAAGACGAGGAGGACATCCCTGTACCAATGATTTTCTCTGGTTCGATCTTCTGCATTTTGGCCTCTGGTTCTAGAGAAACATTTTTAATTACAAACATGATTTTTCTCTGATTAGAGATTGGGAGCGAATTCACCAAAATCAAGTCGAAGAATCGACAAAAAAAACCCTAATTGAACCCTTTTTTAAAAAAAAACCTCTAATTGTTTTCATTATCTTCAAAAGCCTTAAATAGCCAAACAAACTCTGCTCCTTCTAGGTAATGCACAAGAAACTTGTCAGGTGCTTCCATAAAAAAAAAACGTCTTGCTGTAAGAGTATTATTAAAAAAAATTTATTTTTTTTATTTTTTTTATTTTTTTATTTTTTTTTATTATTAGTAACAGAGTATCGATAGTTGACCATTACTTTTTAATCACCATCATGCAACGTAACTTCAAATCGGGCATGGTGGAAATGGTGTCCATCTTGACGCCTTAACAAATGAATTTGATACATGTAAATCCCTCCAATACGGTTTAGTTCAATATGACCGGCTGTCGGAATGGTAACATTCCGCAAGAAGTAGATGACTCGGATTGGGACAATAGGCGGTTCACTGAATCCGTTCTGATGAATTTTGTGATAGAAGCAGCCTCCACCCCTAATTAAACCTTAGGAAATGAACAAGAAAAAAAAACTAATTTGATCAAAATAACTTGGACAAGAAATGGGGAGAGAGAGGCAGAGAGTATAATTTTAACACGACTCATATGTCACTAGGTTTTGGAATTACCGATATTATGAAAATCTTAACTGTTACTGACTTTGTGCTAATAATAAAAGTCGTTATAACAATTGACCATCATGCCCTGCTCATATTTTCGCAGCGTTTTTCCCTTTTTTTGGGAACCCCATCATCTAAAAGCGTTTACTATTAAAACTTTAGGAATTAGCCTGTTGATTGATTCAATACTCGAAATCTGTACGAAATCAAGGCCGGTGAAGAGGATGATATGATTTTTTAATTTGTTTAGTTTGTTTAGTGAACCTGGTGTTTAGGTTGCTAGAGTTTTTTTGATGTTTCGGCCCAAAACGGACAATATCATACTAATAGGGGAGTTTAACATGGGCTTGGAAGCCCCACAAATGGTATCAAAGCTCTGGTTCGCAAAAAGGAACCTGGAGAAGTGGGTGTGGGCAGTAAATTCAGTGTGAGAAGAGAGTCCTCAAAAAGTGATCTCGTGAATAAGGGTGCAAAAACCTTGTATCGAAAGGTATTTCTAACGGCTCCACAAGTGTTAGGCGAAGAACAGGCGATACAAGATGGGCGCGAGGTTTCGTTGGAGATTGAAGGCCACATGTTTGTGTGGTATTTGGTCTGAGGAGAGGTTTGTTGGGATAGCAAACTAAGTCACACATCGGAAAATTAGACAAGAATGAGCTAATATATAAGTAGTGTACAACTCTAATTAGTATGAGGCCATTTCGAAAGGAGTCCAAAAATAAATCGGTGCGGGCTTTGCTGCTTCATCACAAAGCGGACAATATCATACTAATAGGAGAGTTGGACATGGGCTTAGAAGCCCTACAATCAGTCAGTTGATAATATTTGTTTGAGTGTAAATCATTTCTCATAAAATTTTGAAAGAACCGAGCTCTTTATGAGAGCTTACACTTTTTTTTTGTCATCTAAAATTTATATTGATCATGGTGGAGTATAAACTATAAGGATGGGATAAAGGGTGCAATGTGAGGGTGAAATACGCGGGTGGATCAATATTACAATACCAAAAAATGATTTTTAAAAAACCGAAAGACCAAACTAAAACTAGAGAAAACAAATTAACACCAAATCTACATTAAAAAAAAAATTACATATGATATTGGGCAATTCTCATAGAGACCACTTTTTAAAGTTTTTTTTCCAACCATACCACCAATTTTTAAAAATTTCCTAGATATCACTTTTTTCAAATGTTCCAAAAATACCACAAATTTAAAATTTTAAATGGTTAAAATTAAACCATAAACCCTAAACCTACACCCTACCTCCTAAAACTATACCTTAATTGTACAATAGTTAACCCAAATCCAAAAATTTAAATTTTAGACTCAATTTTTGTGCTTGTGATATTTTTGGAAATTTTGATTTTTTTTGAAAAAGTGGTATCTAAGAAACTTTCAAAATTTAATTGTATCGAAGGAAAAAAAACTTTGTTTGGTGGCGTAGGGAATTTCTATATGATATTAGCATGTCTGATGATATCTTCTACACTTTCCCATTTCAGTTTAGTTCGATAGAGTTTGAGTGATCATCTTTTGAACCAGACCCATAGTAATTTCACAGTATATTTCTGTTACTTTTTTGGCCTTAAACATCAAAGGCTGAAATAATGAAACAAACATTAGACAAAGCAAAGAAAACATTGTTGTATACGCAACAAAAAATCCTGATTTGACGACCAAAAAGAAACCCTAAAGTGAAATTGTGTTTTCAGTACAAGTGTTGTTGATGAGACATGAGATTAATTGGTACTACGTTGATGACTTAACATACTAACATAGAAGAGTTCTCAACATGTTTCAAAAGAATCCTATAAATCTTGTTCCTCACTCTACCACAAGCCTCTCTTTCAGATTCTGTCATCATCATCACCACCACTTCCTCTTCTCCTTCTTCTCCTTCTTCTCCTTTAACAATGGCGTCTAACCAATCACTCACTCTTTTTATCTGATACATTCTTTCCCCTACTTGTTGACTGCTCATCTCTCTCCACTTTGTTCCATCATTGATCTCATCTATATACTTCTCAACGCGCCTCAAACACCAACTTCTCCCTTCTTCCTTAGTCCACTTTCTCAGTTCGCTTGCCGCTCTGCTTAGCCTCTCTCTTCTCTCTCCCGATCCCGAGTCTCTTTCACTTGTGTTATCGGTTTCTTGAGCGATTAGGGTTAGACCTTTCCTCCCGGGACTCTGCGAAGGCTTACTTGCAGATGAAGAAACCGTTTTGAGATCCGTAGCTAACGCAGATTTGATCCACTGAGTCGCCTTTTCGCGTCTCTCGTCTCCTGTTTTGACTGTATCTGAGTTGTAGTGCTCTGTTTTCTCAGTTGATAACGTTTGAATGATGAGTCTGCTCTTGCTTAACTCATCTTGGAAACTCAAGAATTCTCCTATTGGTGGCTGTTGATTATTATGTTGAGGTTCATTTCTCCTCTCTGAAAGCTCTGAGTATGACCTATAATAATATATCATTCCAAGGAGATTATTGCTTGAGCAACAAGGTACATATAGTTGTGTATATCATTTCTGTGAGAGAATTGCTTGAGAAACAAGGTACTTATAGTTGTGTCTAAGTGTTAGGTATGTACCTTAGACATTTGAGCAATCTTTCAGCAGCTGAAGCCTCTAACAAAGCTTGAGATGCTGCGTGAATAGCCGTATCTCTCTGTCTCAGAATTTCCTGCCACATTCGCGACATAATTTTCTTTCAAACCGATAAAGAAAAATCCATTTTTTTCTGATTGATTCAAAAGCTATTAGTATTATTATTACCTTTCCAAGATTTACGACTTTGGGAGGAAGTGAATTCCAGAGAATCTCTGTATCAGTCCAACTTCTTTTCCTCGATATCGAATCAGAGGATTCAAGGGTATTGCTTTTAGGTGGAAGAAGGTTCTTATTCTTAGTTCTTCCATTTACACAGCTTAAGCTTTTAGACCATCTTGGTGAAACCACACCCTCTCTTCTTCTTATTCTACTGCTTGACTTCTCCTCTATCGCGCCACAGCTTCGTATAGAGTGAGAAGGCAAAGCCTGAGAAAATGATCAAAGAACCAAATGTCAGTAAATGTCAGCATGCGAAAAGTCATTTTTATAGAACTTACATTAGAAGGACTTCGAGGTTTCAGAACATGTAATTTGATGTCATGGTCATGATTCTTAATCATGGATGGATCTAATGACTCTCTTCTCTTTATATTATCACCCAAACAAATCCAGCTTCTTCTCCTAGCTGCTGGAGATAAAGATGAAGAGCAACTTGAAACCATTGACTCTGTATCATCTTTCTCCTCCATAACATTCGAATGGTTTTCCGACAACTCCAAATCGTTAAAATTCAACTCAGGGGCGCTTAAATTGTTCCATCTCGTTCTTCTTGGCTTCTTCACTTGGTGATTGTAGCTATCCCCCATATCCGATACGACACAGAACTTCTCAATCCGTTCTTTAGGAATTAGGTCGATAGGATCGCCGGTACACGGTCTTCGACCTGGAGTTGGTCTAATGCCTTTGATCATAGGAACTGGATAAGCGAATTCAAGCTTCTCGACGAATATTAATTGCCCGATTTGTAACTTGTCGGAGAGAACAAGATCGTTCTCTTCTCGCGGCAATGAGACATAGGTTGAATGTGTTGAATCTGAGATTCTCAAGAAGAAACCTCTGTTTGGCCATAACCCTCCAGCTGCTAACACAGGGATTATGCTTCTTATCTGCAACAAAACTGGTCTGTGATCAACGTCTCTTCGCACTTTCCCGGCTCCCATTTCTTCTAGAAGCTTGAAAAGAACACCTAATTTTAATTCCGACATTGCAACCAATAATGATGATTCTTGTGAGACTTGTACAGACAAGGACAAGATTGCTGGAACCTAATATGTTTTAAGTTTTGATTTTGTGCAGAATGAAGAAAGGGCTTTTTGGGAAAACCTGAATTGTTCTTTAAGATAGAAACCCTAACGTGGATCTTTCTTCCTTGAGGGCCAAGAAATCGAAGATCATTTCTCTGTTTGCTCTGTTTCCTCTGTTTATTAGTCATTATGTTGTTTATACAGTTGTTCTCTTTACTATTCTTGGATACAGTCAAAGTCTTTAACCAACAAAAAAACACAACAGATTTATTGTATTTGTTTAATATAGTAAATAAATAAATAAAACAAATCTAATTTCTTTGACTTGGTATCTGAAAGACTGAAACTTATTACAACGAATAATTAGACTAAATACATAAAAACATTTTCACAATTTTACAATTACAAATATTATTTCATTGACATGATCTGATCATCGCCTATTTGCAAGTTGAGGCTTTGTAGCTATGTTCGGAGAAGAAGAATAATCTTTATTCCCAAATTCTGAACCAAAACCTGATGATCTTTGATCAAACATATCCATTATTGCAGGTGGCTTGTACTCTGAGTTAGTTCGACGGTGAGAAGATCCTTGTAATGAAGAAGAACCTTCTTGTCCCATCATTAATGGTCGATAGCTTCGGCTCGATCCTACAGACATCGATCGATACATCTGATTTTGAGACTTATGATCTTTCTTGATTGCATGAATCAGATATGGAATTAACCCCTCCATTTAAAAAAATTCTGTTTCTCTGTGTTAAAAAAAATCTTAACATAAACCTTATATTTATATCATGTAGCATAAGAAGAAAAATCAAATTTGTGTTGGTATTGAAAATTGAATTGACTACTAATATTTTGGATAAGTATTGACCTTGACACCTAGTTTGTGCTATTACACCAAACTTTTATTTAGGTTTAAGTCATAATTGGTGATAGCATTACAGTATTGACTTTTGTAAATAAGAAAACTTTAATAGAAAGAAACCATGGGCTCTGTTTTTCTTTGTTTGTAATCAGAAAGAAACCGTTGAATCTCCCGCCAATCTAACGTTGAGATGATGATAGATTTGATGATCATTATTAGCTCCAATAACAAACTTGTGGTGTCCAGTGATTATTTTCCTTTTACCATTAGTATCCACAAGGCTAAGTGCTTTGCAAACATCAAACTCAATGGTAACTTTATTTGTCATGCTTTTTCCAACTTCTACTCTCCCAAACCCTACTAGTTGCGTCTTTGGCACGCCACTACCCACCTGAGACTTTGAAGACTCTGGCGGTATCCAGAACACGAGCACCACGTGGCTCCCGGGCCTTAAACTGCGGTTTTTGACTCCAATAACCATCCGGAATTTGAGATCGTGGCAATGAACGGTGGAGATATCGACAGAGGTTGTCGTGTTTAGGCTCAAGATTGGATTGGTTTTGATGTGTATGATTGTTGGAGCTGAGAGAATGAAAGTAGAGAAAGATGAGTAACTTAGTCCGTATCCGAATTTGTAAACCGGTTTCCCTGTGTAGAATCTGTAAGATCTTCCAGGGAAGCCAGAACTCGAGTTAGGTCTCATGTTCATGTCCGTCATTGCAACCTTATCCGCAAACTCTTGCGGATACCATGTCTCTGGCAATCTCCCCGCTGATGCAAGAAAAATTACAAATAAGTAAAGGTGTAGAATATCTAAATGCATTGATCTCTTTCCAGAGCCCTTACTTCACCAATAATCCGCTAAAACACTATTAATCTCTTGGCAAGTTCCTTTCGGCAATTTAAAGCAATTCATCGTGTAAACGGGCATCGCCAAAGCTATTGTCTTCAACAAGATTTCTTTTCCGGCTTCAGATAGATATTTTTGAGACCAGCCCTGTGTTCTTTGTTTAACTCGTTCTACAATAAATTGAAACACTTCTTTTTTCTTCGGGCCTATGTATTCAGGAAGTCCTAGATACTTTCCAAATCCCCCATCATTGTGAATGTTGAGGATACGTCGTAAACGTGTTTTCATCGTATCATGAACTCGAGCACCGAATGTAATAGCTGGTTTATGAAGATTGACTGCTTATCCCGAAGCTTTTTCATATTCACACAAGATCCGCATGATGGTGTTACACGATCGTGGATGAGCATGGCAAAAGAAAAGTGCATCATCTGCGAATAAAAGGTGATTGATTGTCGATCCATTTGCACTGATCTTCATTCCTTTGAGATTACCAAATGCAGATTCTCGTGAAAACAAATGTGAGAGGACCTCACCACATAAGATAAATATGTACGAAGACAACGGATCGCCTTGACGTATTCCACGTTGCGGTGTGAACTGACCATAAGGGACTCCATTAATTAATGGTGAGAATGTCACTGATTCTATACACATTATAATCCATTTGATCCAAACATCATCAAAACCCATTCATGACATTGTTTCTCGAATGAATTGCCATTCCATTCGATCATAAGCTTTCGAAATGTCCGTCTTAACCGTCATATACGAAGTCGCCCATCGTTTGCGATGTTTTAAAGAGTGTAACATCTCATGCGCTATGATGACATTATCTGTAATGTTTCCGATATGATCATCGGTAGAATCGGTTACCAAGATCTTTGAGATAATTTTATAACTCACATTGCATAATGCAATTGGTCTAAAGTCACTCATTGATTTTGGTACCTCTGGTTTAGGAATAAGGCAAATATTGGTATGATTTGTTGAACCATGAAATTTCCCAGAATGAAACACACTTCACTTCTTCAATGATTTCATCTTTTATATTAGGCCAAAATTGTTGATAGAATGCTCCAGTTAGACCATCAGGACCCGGAGCCCGATCTGGTCCTATATCAAACACCGCTTTACGTATTTCGTCCTCCGTAACTAGTCTTGTTAACTCTGCATTCATCGCATTTGTGATCCTTGGTTGAAATCCATCAAAAATTTGCAAATAAGAGTCTGAGCTTTTTCTTGTTGTAGTGAACAATTTCGTGAAATACTGAATTGCAGTTTTCCCAATCTCTGTATCACCTACTTGAACTGTACTGCTTCATCTTCTATTGTCAATAGGCGGTTTCTGGCTATTCGTTGTTTGGCACTAGCATAAAAATATTGGGTGTTCCGATCTCCCAATTGGAACCACTGATTGCGGCTTTTATAACACCAATACTGCTCTTCTTCTGAATAAGCTTTTTGTAGCTCACTTCGCATTTGACTAATCTCCATTGTTGTCAGTGTTCTCTGAGTGATTCCATGATGTAACTGATATTTCAATTCCTTTATGCGAATAGCTGAATTCGACCTTGTATTAAACTTCCATTCTGACATAGCTCGCCTTGTATAACGAATCCGAGAACTCAAAGGTATCGAATTAGAAGGGCTTTGCCTCCAAGTTTGAAGAATCTTCTCTCTAAAACCATCTTTATGAAATTGTCTCTTATCATATCGGAATTGGATCCTTCTTCTATCTATCGATGGGCACATTCTTGTAATAATCGGTTTGTGATCAGATCCATCTTCAAATCGAAGAAACTCTGATTGAGCCGATGGGAATAAAGTTAGCCATTCTGAATTAGCCATGACTCGGTCAAGGCAACTAAGAATATCATGACCCGATCTTTTTCCATACCAAGAAAATCGATCTCCAATTGAACGTATGTCTTGTAAGTCACACGTTTCAATCATTCTACGAAAATCTCGAAAAGTTCTTTCTTCTCTAATCCGACCACCTTGTTTTTCCTCATTACTACGAATTTCGTTAAAATCCCCCATGAGTATCCAAGGATTATTTCTTGTTGTAGAAATTCTCTCTAACCGTTCCCAGAAATAACTCCGTTCGTTTTATTTATAAATTGGTCATTCAAATTATAAATAATTTCAAATTTAGTGAGAAACATATATAAATAATGACAATTAAACCAAAATCTAATATATTTATGATGATTAAACAAAAATCTATTATATATACCTTTATTTTATATGGTGTATTATATTTTTCTTTTCATATTTAATGTTAAATTTAAATGATTTTATAATTAATCAAAACTAAAAAAAAGTAGATGGGTTAGTTTGTAAATTTGTAAAAGAATAAATTTAGAATATTCCTTTTTTTGGTGTAGAAAATGGTGTAATACATTGAAGTAAAACCCAACGCTATTTTGATGTTACACCATTTTAGTGTAAAATATGGTGTAATACATGAGACATGCTAAGTAATAATAAAAAAAAAAGCTTTAGGGACTTTAAATTAAAAAACAAATCTCAAAAGTCCCTTCGTTAAATATTGGCTGCAGTGACTTTAAAATCACAATCCTCCAAGCCTAAACGCCAATCATTTAACTTTCCTTTATCGAACCGATTATCTTTCACCTGAGATCATTTGGATGATCGGACTTCACAGAGCGAGTTGCTCAATCTCCGATCACATTCGTTCGCCATGAGAGGCGCTAGATTCGAAGATTTCGTTACGAATCCGGCAACGCCAAACACTGGGCAACCGACACCGATGTACCCAGCCGGTGTTGGCGGCGGCGGCGGAAGGAAAAAAGGCGTGGGCGTGAGGCCGTGGTTGGTGCTTTGTTCGTCGGGGCAGTCGCAGATGACGGAAGTCGGAAAACATACGATCATGCGGCGAACGGGATTACCGGCGAGAGATCTTCGGATTCTCGATCCATTGTTATCGTATCCATCTGCTGTTTTAGGTCGAGAGAGAGCGATTGTTATCAATTTGGAGCATATTAAGGCAATCATCACCGCGCAAGAGGTTTTACTGCTTAATTCCAAGGATCCTTCGGTGTCACCGTTCATTGAAGAGTTGCAGAAGCGGATTCTGGGTTACCATCACGCCATTAAGCGTCAGGTATTTGTAGAATTTAGGGTTATTCTTTTCACTGGAGGAATTTTGGAACTCTTTTAGTGTATTATTGGAGCAGATGATTTGGAAACGTATGCCTTTGCACTGTTTAGGAGATAGAAATTGAGGATTGTTGCTAGACAGGGAATTTGTGTAGATATATTGGCTTGACTATGGAATTTGTATATGTTCGTCGCGTTGAGACATGATGATGCTCTATGAAGATGCTGATTGTCTAGTTTAGCCACTAATCACTCTCTGTTTTCTTTGTATGGTTTGTTTTAAGGAGGGAGAGAACTCTGAGGGAGAGGCTCATACGAAGATTGATCCCGCCCAAGGAGAATCTGGAACACCACAATTATTTGGGGACCAGGGGAGTGAAGCCAAAAAGGATGCGAAGCAAAGCCTTGAGAGTCAAGATGGATCAAAGGTTCTTCCGTTTGAGTTTGTTGCGCTGGAAGCATGTCTTGAATCTGCATCCAGCAGTTTGGAAAATGAGGTAAATAGTTATGTTTAGACTCTAATACGTAGAACATTGCTTCTCTTGTGTGTGGTATTTCATTCATTCTTAGTTAATGTAGGCCGTAAGATTGGAGTTAGAGGCTCATCCAGCCTTGGACAAGCTTACTTCCAAGATCAGTACCCTCAACTTAGACCGTGTTCGACAGATTAAGAGCAGGCTGGTTGCAATAACTGGACGTGTTCAGAAGGTGCTGTAATTCAGACTTTTGATTGACTTACTCTAACCATGTTCCAACCTTAAACGTCACCATGCTCTAACCATGTTCGTCTATATATACATTTTATAGGTAAGGGATGAACTAGAACATCTGTTAGACGATGATGAAGATATGGCTGAGATGTATCTTACGGAGAAGCTAGCTCAGAGACTTGAGAATTCGTCAAATTCCTCTATGAATGAGAGTGATACTGTCGAGATTGATCTTCCTGAAGGTGACGAGGATGACAGGCATGTTCCAGAATATCAGAACATACTACATCTTCGATTCTTCTGATATAAGTTTAACATCTTCCTTTTTATCATAACCTGTCAGGCTTCCTCTCGAATTCGCGTTGGATGCAAACAGAGATGAGAGGTATCTTGGAGCAAATGATGCTCACGATCTTCTTATGGTTGCCCATAGTGCACTTAGCAGACATAGCCATGGGACTCATACAAGCTCAACCCGTAGCACCATGATCAACAAATTTGATGTCGAAGAGCTCGAGATGCTCTTGGAGGCATACTTTGTACAGATAGATGGTACACTAAACAAACTATCAACAGTAAGTACTGGATTGTGCTTACGTATTTAGTACTCGTCAGAAAAGTGAAATCACTCTTCTTGGCGGCATTGACCTTTTGACTCATTGTGCTTGTGTTGTTTTTGGATGAAAAAAGCTAAGGGAATACGTGGATGACACAGAGGACTACATCAACATAATGCTGGATGACAAACAGAATCATCTTCTGCAAATGGGTGTGATGCTAACAACAGCTACTCTCGTGATGAGTGCCTTTATCGCTGTTGCTGGAGTTTTCGGTATGAATATCAGCATTGAGCTGTTTGAAGATAAGAAAGCTGGTCCAGAAAAATTCCTTTGGACTGTGATCGGAGGTACTCTTGGAACTATATTCATCTATGTTGGTGCCATCGGGTGGTGCAAGTACAAGCGATTGCTTGAATGAATCGACCAACATATTTGGAGATTAATGTCTCTTGCCAAATCTGTATAACTAACGATCTGTATATTGTGTCCTCGTGATGCTTCAAATATGTTACCATGTCGATAGTAACATGCTTTGAGTACTCGATACAGTAACCTTTGTGGTCGGCAAAGAAGTAAGTTTCCGACTTGGTAAGCTAAGAGCGCTTGGTTGACTTTATGCAAATTTCTAAAACCTAGTCAGCTTCTTCCATGAAACCCATATTTTTTACGTTTTTCGTTTGTTGATCCCCACCATAAACGAGCTATCAAACAATCCATCTCATAGCATGTAATTCAATGGAAAGTTGAAAGCAGCCCATAGAATAAACCAGCATCCCAAAAACTACTACTCTTTTCCGGCAATGGAGAGAAACTTCGTATGTCAACCATTGATCTTTTTGAAACATCTCCTTTTTCTTACGACCAAACTTTTTAGGTAAGCATAGACTATGTTTGTCACGCCATAGACTCTCTCAAGGGTAGCAGGAGCAGCCATAGGAGCAGAGAAACAAATGAGAAGAAGAAGGATCGATCGATTTAAGAGAGAGAGAAAGAGGCTCTGATACCATGAAAGTTGGGTTAATCTCCTGTGCAGTTACACAATAACATAACAACCGGGATTTCCTAATATACATTCACCGAATATCTACCAATATCTAAACAAGTGTTTTAGGAATATTCTATTCTATTAACTTCCACTACCATTATATGGAATATGTGTATGTTTTAAATACTTTCCCTTGTATGTTGGAAGACCTTTTCACCAAACGTTATGGTTGATTTTTCTAGATTAAATTACTTGCTAGCAAATAATCTTTGAAGATTTTGAGAAGATTATGCTGTTGTTATGACGTGGTTTCACAAAAAAAAAAAAAAACAGATTTCTATATTTTTTACAACAAAATAAACGAAAAAGAAGCAAAAACCGGTATGGTTTTGGTGAAAGAGAAAAAAAGCCTAAATCCGGTATGAATCTGCGTGGGAAATTTTAAACCGATTTGGCTTAACCTATTTTGTCTTTTCCTTATCGAGCCGCTTCCTATAAATTCCCAAAATTCACTTTAACCTGAGATCGTTGGAATGATCATCAGACTTCACATACTCAATCTCCGATCACGTTGTTCACCATGAGAGGTACTAGATTCGAAGATTTCGTTACGAATCCGGCGACGCCAAACACTGGGCAACCGACACCGATGTACCCTGCCAGTGTTGGCGGCGGAAGGAAAAAAAGCGTGGGCGTGAAGCCGTGGTTGGTGCTTTCCTCGTCGGGGGAGGCGCGGATGACGGAATCCGGAAAACATAGGATCATGAAGCAAACGGGATTACCGGCGAGAGATCTCCGGATTCTCGATCCATTGTTGTCGTATCCATCTGCTGTTCTGGGTCGTGAGAGAGCGATTGTTATCAATCTGGAGCATATCAAGGCAATCATCACCGCGCAAGAGGTTTTGCTTCTTAATTCCACGGATCCTTCTGTTTCACCCTTCATTGCAGAGTTGCAGAGGCGGATTCTAGACAACCATCACGCCATTAAGCGTCAGGTATTTGTAGAATTTAGGGTTTTTCTTTTCACTGGAGGAATTTTGGAACTCTTTTAGTGTATTATTGGAGCAGATGATTTGGAAACGTATGCTTAATCGAGGAATTTGTATTTGATAGTTGTGTTTAATTACTGCAATGGTGGTGATGCTCTATGAAGATGGTGAATTAGTATTTGATTTCTTTGTATGGTTTGTTTTAAGGAGGGAGAGAACTCTGAGGGAGAGGCTCATACGAAGATTGATCCTGCACAAGGAGAATCTGGATCGGCGAATCAAGGTGGATCGAAGGTTCTTCCGTTTGAGTTTGTTGCTTTGGAAGCATGTCTTGAAGCTGCATCCAGCAGTTTGGAAAGTGAGGTAAATACTTATGTGAACTCTAATACACAGAGCATGTTGCTTCTCTTGTGTGTGGTATTTCATTTCATTCTTTGTTAATGTAGGCCGTAAGATTGGAGTCAGAGGCTTATCCAGCCTTGGACAAGCTTACTTCTAAGATCAGTACCCTCAACTTGGAGCGGGTTCGACAGATTAAAAGCAGGCTTGTTGCAATAACTGGACGTGTTCAGAAGGTGTTTTGATTTCTCTCTTGATCTTTTGATTAAGATAGATCATATTGTGAACCTAAGACGTCACCATACTCTAACCATGACCATAGTCTTGTATCAGTTTATAGTTAAACCTTCCCTAATACATTTTATAGGTAAGGGATGAACTAGAACATCTGCTAGACGATGATGAAGATATGGCTGAGATGTATCTTACGGAGAAGTTAGCTCAACAACTTGAGAATTTGTCAAATTCTTCTATGAATGAGAGTGATACTGACGAGATTGATCTTCCTGAAGGAGACGAGGATGACAGGCATGTTCCAGACTTTCCGAATGTACTATTATCTTCGATTTGTTCTGATATAAGTTTTAACATTTTCCTTTTATGTCAGGCTTCCTCCAGAATTTGCGTCGGATGCGAACAGAGATGAGAGGTATCTTGGAGCAAATGATGGTCGCGATCTTCTTATGAGTGCTCATAGCGCACTTAGCAGAAATAGCCGTGGGACTCATTCAAGCTCAACCATGATGAACAAATTCAGTGTTGAAGAACTGGAGATGCTGTTGGAGGCATACTTTGTGCAGATTGATGGTACACTAAACAAACTATCAACAGTAAGTAATAACACACATGCTTTGCTTAAGTAATTGATAAGTAATATCACTCTTGTTTTGATCCACTGTTGTTTTTGGATGAAAAAAAAGCTAAGGGAATACGTGGATGACACAGATGACTACATCAACATAATGCTGGATGACAAACAGAATCAACTTCTGCAAATGGGTGTGATGATAGCAACGGCTACTCTCGTGATAAACGCCTTTATCGCGGTTGCTGGAGTATTCGGTATGAATATCAGCATTGAGCTGTTCGACGAAGATAAAGCACCTCCAGGTAGTTTCCTTTGGACGGTGATCGGAGGTACTCTCGGAAGTATATTCATCTATGTTGGTGCCATCGGCTTGTTTAAGTACAAGCGATTGCTTGAATGACTCGACCACCATATTAGGAGTCCGGAGATTATTAGCTAGCGAGATTTGTGTTTTTTGTTTTCTTTTTCATTTCTTCTTGAAATCTTTTTTTTATCTCTCTTCTTCACTACCTACCTCTACTACCTACCTCTGTTGTTTGCGTTGTAATGTCTAAATTTCCGGTTACGCATCAAATTAATTCAACCGGTTAGAACAAAGAACCGAAATTCCGGTTTAATTTAACAATGTTAGTTGGCTACACAAATCTAACTTATGAGGGGGCTTTTCTGATACTGTAAGAAATAAATGGGGGGAAACTATAATTAAGAGGAAATGAACAAATTCTGATGGGGGAATTAATTAGATAAAATGTTGCAGGAGAAGAGTCAAAGCCCTAAAAATCTCGAGGAGGAGGAAGAAGGAGAGAAAAATGTCGAGGCGAGAGAGTAGAGATTCAGACCCTAAACGACAACGTTCTAGACTCGATCGCGAACCCAGGTTCCGCTTCTCTACTACTACTCTTCTTCTGTTATTTTTGATTCAAACTCTATGTTCGTCTCCTTCGCTCTCGTTGAATTAAGTGAAATTTCCTTTGTAATCTCGTGTCTTTTTTCCAGAAAATTGAAATGCAAGAGAAATATATGCTTGGTTTTAGTTTTGGAGTGATTGTTTTGTATTCCGGTGAAATTAGGAAGAGCTTTGGGTTAATTTTGAATCTTCCTGTCATCTAAATTCTCTCTTTGGTCATATTCATTCTCCAAAATATGGAGAATTTTGCTAGAAAATGGTTAGTGAACATTACATAATCGCAGAGTTGATTTTGGTAGTCTTAAGAAGCTTAGTGGAGATCTCTTAGCCAGCTCTTTACTAGAGCTTATGATCTTTTTTATATTACGGTTCCTCAAATGATTGTTTATGTTTTGTCTTTTAGTCCCAAGAAGTCAAGAAGAGATGGTAAACCTGAAGCAGAACGAGTTTTGAGTAACAAGGATTTGGGTGTTAGAGATGGTACTGAGACAGACAAGAAACCTCGACGAGACGCTGCACTACTTGAACCTGATGCTCAGGGTTTCGTAAAAGACGGTGAGAAGAAACATCACGAGACGACCAAACAAGCTTCTCATCTGTCTGAAGGGTCTCGTTCTAGGCCATACCATCAGGTTCGAGAAGCTCAATTTTCCATCTGATAAATTTCTTTTTGGCACTGTACTGAACTAGTGATATTCTATGTTATGTGAGTAGATGTTTGGTCATGGGAGATTTTGCAAGTTTTTGAGTTCATGAAAGAAGCTAAAACTTTTAATATGAATGCCTTCCAATGCTCAGACATATGTAATCTTTGGCTTGCATGTGCGTGTCTTTTAACAGCATGATGATCATCGTAGTGATGGGAAAGATGACAAAAGAAGAGCAACTTCTGGTAATTCTCCCCAAATTTACTCTTTTTTCCATTTCTTCAATCCATTAACTTATAAGGAAATATTGTCTTTAGCAATATATTGAACATATTACTTGCTTTCAAATGTTTGAAGAGAGAGGATCGTGGAGAAGCTCAAGAGATCAGAGTAACCGAAGAGCTGGAGATGATGACAAGTCGCAGCATCGTAAAGATGAAGACAAAAGCACGCGGCGACACGACAGGTTCCATGAGAGTCACGCTACCAAAGGAGCAATCTCTAGGAAGCGACCGGCCTTCAGGGAGAAGAAGATTCCAGAGGAAACGGGGAAAAACACAGACAGAACAAGAACTGACGAGGCAAAAGACACGAAGCTAAACAATCGCCGACAGAACGAGAGAAACTGGAGGAGCAATATGCATTCAGAGAGACATGAGAGACCTGTGATGGGAAGAGACAGAGTGTGGAACAGAGATGATGAAAGAGGTGCGGGAAGCAGACAGAGTTTTCGAGCTGATAGAGACAGATTCAGCGGCAATGGGCGAAGTGGGATTCATGGAAGCTGGACAAAAGATGAGAAGAAATGGGGTCATGATTTGTTCGAAGAGGCGAACAAGAGTCCAGCTAGAGCCAACGAGGAAGAACAGATTGCAAAAGTTGAAGCTTTGTTGGCTTCTTAGAAGCTCTGCATATTTTATGTTTCTTGGTGTGGAGAATTGCCTCTAATCGTTTAATGACTCAGTTTGCAAGCGTAGTAGATGATTCCTGAGTTTGTATAATGAAACTCTTTTCTATTTTCCAAACAAGCTTCACCGGTTTAAGCTTAACCGTTATTACACTCTAAACCGGACTCTTTTTAGGTTAACACCGACACTGTACTGTTGGTTAAACTAAATTTGTAGGGTTTTTAAGGCAATGGGAAAAAAGTTGCTAAAAAAATATGAAACGCAAAAAAAGATCTCAAATAAACTCCATTAAAGTAAGAATGACTCGAGATTCTATCACGAAAGTCTACGAAACTTTATTGTATTTTAATACTATATCTTTTCTTGTTTCATCTACCAATCATTGAATAAAATCATCATATAATGCTTTTTCTTGTATTATTTCAAGAAACTATACATGTAGTATCACAAACTTGATCTCCTAAATCAAAACCCACCAAATATAACAAAACAAAATAACCAAAAAAAATCACATAAACAATTACAAAATCTGAAAAAGAAAAAAAAAAGACAAAAGATTCAGAAAAGTGTTCGCCTGCCAGGACGATCAGCGACTTTCAAGGTCTTGTCGATGAGATCTCTTGTCTTCTTACGACGGATCTCAACCCTAACGCTCGAGCTTTTGTCCATTTTGATGTAAGGTTTCTTCTTCTTCTTCCTCAATAAACCCACCTTTGACTTTATCGTCTCCACCAAGTTATCCAACTGTAACCCCATGATGGATTCTCTATGCAAGAACCCTAATTATTCACTAAGAAAGAAAATTTGCTTGTAGTCGCAGCTTCTTAAACATATTTATGCGTTTGTGTTTGATCTTTTAGTGTAAAAACGTTACGCTTATGAGTTCTTCTTCACCATCACGGCTTCTTATGGAAAAGAAAGTGGGGAATAGGGCTTTGAAATTGAGATATTTTCGATATTGCCACTAGTTGTTCTTCTTTGACTTTTATTAAACATTTAATTTAGTCAACTACTGCAGATGTAATCAGTTATATCACATTTGCATTTAACAGCCAAAAAAAATAGTAGTAGTATCTTTTTTTCTTCGTCGCATTCACATGGCATATTATAATGACGATATTTCATTGAAACACAATGAATGGACTTTTTTCTCTTCACAAATGTATATAATATCTAAATATTGGCTCCCAATGGTTATATCATGAATAAATTGAATTATGATGATCAGTGAAATATAGAAATTAAAAAATGTTTAAAAGATAAAAGAAATATAGAAATTAATTAGATGATTTTGAAACAATTTAAGCTAGGGCATCAACATCTCTTTGTTTAAACTTTATAAACACCCACTCATTCTTTTTGGCCTCGAGACCTCTTTTTACTATTTTTACGTCCATTTTCCGGACCAAATATCCTATTTTTCACTCTCTTTTCACCAAACATGTCTTCTAACCGACAAGTATATTGTGGATACATTCATCTTCCTCTTATCCTGTATTATTCCACAACATTCCCTTCGTGCTTTCTAAATATTATCGTTTCCAACTCTAAAATGTAAGCATCCGAGAATTCTCAAAAAACAACACCGAATGTTTTTTTCTAGAATTGCCACACATTTTTCTCTTTGCGCAAGAGATTCATCTTCAAATGGCTGGATCTACTGAACAGAATATTACTCGAAAATACATATTTTTCTCGTAGTTTAAACGCTGCTTGTAAATCGATTAAATTAGGTAGGATTTAATATAATATTATTTAAAAATTTAGACAATGATAGTTCAACCATGAGAGATTTGGAAATCGTTTATAAAAAGGACATAATTTTCCTAAATAAATAATATCTTCTAAAAAGGAAATAACATAGAACCTATAAAAAGCCAATAAAGAGCAATGTTCAGCTTTGATGCAGATTTTAAAGATCTATGGAGAGGCTACAGGCCAAGTGATCAATCTCAGTAAGTCATCTATATCTTTTGGATCACGGGTCAATGCTGATGCGAAAACTGAGATCAAGAGCTTAACTGGAATAATTAATGAAGGGGGTGCTGGTTCTTACTTGGGATTACCGGAGTGTTTTAGTGGATCCAAAATTGACTTGTTGGATTATATTCATGACAATCTTAAATCAAGGTTATCTGGATGGTTTGCTAGAACTCTATCACTAGGTGGGAAAGAGGTGTTACTAAAAGCAGTGGCTATGGCCTTGCCGGTTTATGCCATGTCCTGTTTTCGTCTTCCCAAAGCTACATGCAAGAGCTTGACTAGTGCTATGGCATCTTTCTGGTGGAACTCGGTGGAATACAAGAGGAAGACTCATTGGATGTCTTGGGAAAAGTTGTGTTTGAGGAAAGATCAAGGAGGTTTAGGGTTTAAGGACATTCAATGTTTCAATCAAGCTCTTTTAGGGAAACAAGCTTGGAGAATTCTACAAAACCCTTCGTGTCTTTTTGCTAGAGTGATAAAGAGCAGATATTTTGATGGAGAAGAATTTTTGGATGCTGTGGATTGTAAAGGATCGTCTTTTGCGTGGAAGAGCATTTTACATGGGAGGGAACTGTTGTCGCATGGTCTAAAATGGAATGCAGGGAATGGGGAGAAGACTTTCGTTTGGAAAGACAAATGGATTTTTGATGAAGGAATGAGAGAGCCTTTGAGTAAGCATTTCTCAGTCGATATGGATTTAAGAGTGAAGGATTTGATAGATGCAGCCACAAGAAAATGGGATAGAGGTAAACTTGATCACTATTTTTACCCAGCCGATGTGAATTTAATATTGGTTAAACAACCGGTAGTTAGATTGGATGACTTCTGTGAAAGCTAAATGATTTCCTTGATTATTCACAAGACCGATTACATGGCTTTATAGCCTAGGATGATACATAGGATCAAGAGGGATCCCGTAAATAATGGGATGATACATAGGATCAAGAGGGATCCCGTAAATCATGGGACAATACAAACAATATCAACAGTTTCCTAAAATATCAAAACAGAATATATGACATAACTATCACCCTCCCTCAGTCACAGCGGCGGAAGCACGGTGAGGCTGGAACGAAATTCAGTGTGGAGCGACGTTGGAAGACCCTTGGTGAAGATATCAGCATATTGGAGTGAAGATGGAACATGTAAAACCTTGACTTCTCCAATTGCTACTTTGTCACGTACGAAATGAATGTCAAGCTCAATGTGCTTTGTACGTTGATGTTTCACCGGGTTTGTAGCTAAGTAAACGGACCCGATGTTATCACAGTAGACAATGGATGCTTTGAGAATGGGACGATGGAGCTCTAACATCAGATTGCGGATCCATGTGAGCTCGGCAACAACATTGGCAACACCCTTATATTCAGCTTCGGAGCTTGATCTTGAAATAGTCGGTTGTCGCTTAGCTGACCATGAGATGAGATTGGGACCAAGGAACACACAATATCCAGAAGTGGACTTGCGTGTGTCGGGGCAGCCAACCCAATATGCGTCGGAGTAGGCCGTAAGAATATCAAGTTGGCCGCGAACCATTTGAATGCCGTGATGTAGCGTGCCCTTAATATAACGGATGATGCGCTTAAGAGCGTGAAGATGTGGCAGTCGTGGTGTGTGCATATAGAGGCAGATTTGATGGACGGCGTAAGAGATGTCCGGCCTGGTCAATGTAATATATTGTAGAGCTCCCGCTAATTGACGATAAAACGTTGGATTTTTGAGTGGCTCACCATCATTTATGGAGAGTTTGGATTTTAGATCGACGGGTGTAGCGAGTGGCTTACAATCAGTCATGGCGGCTCTAGCAATGATATCTTGTGCATAAACAGCTTGAGACAAGAAGAGACCCTTAGCGTTGAAGTCTGCCTTGATGCCCAAGAAATGATGAAGCTTGCCCAAATTTGTCATGGGAAACTCTGTTTTGAGTTTATCGATTATGCGACGGAGGAGGCTTGTGGTGGAGGCGGTGAGGAGAATGTCATCAACGTATAAGAGGAGGTAGGCACAATTTCTTCCGTTCCTGAAAATAAAGAGAGAAGAATCGGCTTTGCTTTGAACAAAACCCATTAGTTTGAGAAACGAAGAAAACTTTGAATTCCACGCGCGCGGTGCTTGTTTTAGACCATATATGGCCTTATTGAGTTTGCAGACAAAGCCCGGTCGATCCTTATCCACAAAACCAGGAGGTTGGTGCATGTATACCGTCTCTTCTAGATCGCCTTGAAGAAAAGCGTTTTTGACATCTAATTGATGTATCGGCCAATTCAATGCAACGCCAACGTTGAGTACCGTTCTGATGGTGACGGGCTTCACAACGGGACTGAAAGTCTCTGTGAAATCAACACCTTCTTCCTGTGATTTGCCATTTGCTACAAGACGAGCCTTATGTCGAGCCAAAACCCCATCAACATCAAATTTATGCTTAAATAGCCACATTGATCGAACAATATTGACGTTAGGAGGCCTAGGTACTAAATCCCAAGTCTTAGTCTTAATCATAGCACCATGTTCATCTGTCATTGCGGGATTCCAGTTAGGATCGGACAAGGCATGAATATGGCTTCGAGGAATGGGCGATTTGGTTTTGACGAGAAGAGAGATGATTTTGTTTGGTTTAACTATACCTGATTTAGACCGTGTTTGAATTGAAGAAGTGGCTCGAAACAAAGGATCAGGTCGGGTTCGACGAGTTTGAACTCTAGGAGGCACGGGTGGAGGGGAATTATTTTGAAAAGGAGCCTGAAGAATGGGCTGAAACAGAGGCGAGGGGTCATCCGAGACGTCTAAAAATGGATAAGTCTCGGAGGGTATGGAAGGAGCAGCTGCTGGAAACTTATCTTCATCAAAATAAACATGACGAGATATGATAATTTTGTTTGTTTTTAAATCCAAGCAGCGGTATCCACGATGTTCAGAGGGATATCCAAGGAACAAGCATGGTGTTGAGCGAGGGGAAAGCTTTGGTAGATTGGAATGGTTGATGTTTGGAAAGCATAAGCAACCAAAGACTCTAAGATGGTCATAGGTGGGTTGTTTTTGAAAAAGTAGAGTGTGAGGTATTTGGTTATGAATAGCTTTTGAGGGTGTGATGTTAAGGACATGGACATCGGCATGAAGAGCTTCAACCCAATATGAAGGGGCAAGACGAGCCTGTAGCAAGAGAGTGCGAACCGCATTATTGATGGTGCGAATCATTCTCTCGGAACGGCCGTTTTGCTGCGATGTATGGGGACATGAGAATCTCATTGAAATTCCTTGAGAGTCACAAAATTTGTGAAACTCAGTGTTATTAAATTCGCCCCCATTATCGCATTGAATATTTTGGATCTTTGTCGAGAATTGGTTTTCGACATAAGCAGAAAAATGAAGGAATTTGGAGAGAACTTCACTTTTCCGTCGTAGAGGATAAACCCATAAGTAGTGAGTGTATTGATCAAGAAATAAGACATAGTATCGAATGCCACTTAAACTCATAACCGGAGATGTCCATAAATCGGAGTGAATGATCTCAAATGGTTTGGAAACAACGGATTGAGAAGCTTTAAAAGGAAGTTTTATTGATTTTCCTAGGAAACAAGGTTCACAGGAAAGCGATGAACGCTTCTTATTACATAACAAAGGATTTGAACGAAAAATGGAATTAAGAGAAAGATTGTTTGTGTGGCCAAGCCTTTTGTGCCAAAGATCAGGAGTGGAAGCTAGCAAAGCAGAGGAAACAACCGGCGTTTTATTGAATGAGGCCGGAAGAGAGTATAGGTCACCGGAGCTTTCACATCGGAGCAGAGCTTTCCGAGTTTGAAGGTCCTTCACAGTGAAACCAAAAGGGTCAAAATCCACTGAACACCAATTATCTTTAGTGAATTTTCGAACAGAGATCAAATTCTTAACAATATTAGGAGTGACAAGAACATTGTTAAGAATAAGAGGTTTTGTTTTGGTTCTAATGGAAGAGGATCCTATGGTTGAGACAGGAATGGAAGAACCGTTACCCACAATGACAGTTTGCTTGGTATTACGTTTAAGATTAGAGTTGAGCATACCTTCGTTGGTGGCTAAATGAGACGACGCGCCAGAATCCATGAACCAATCTGCACCAGCCGGAACAGCAACCGTTTCCGATGTATAGGCTTGCATCGGATTGATTTCAACAAGGTGAGCTTGTTGTGGAGGAGCTAGAGATGAACGAGGAGGTTGCTGCCAGCCTTGGTAAGGTTGCATCCAATATGGAGGTGGCGGTGGCCAATATTGTGACGGTCCCCAAGAGTTTCGGTTGGAGGGGTAGTTGCCTCTGCCTCCGCGATTGTTTCCACGGCCACCGCGACGATTTCCTCGCTGATTTCCACCATTGCGACCACGATAGGAGGATCGATTTTGCTGCGATGAAGAGGCAGTGAGGGCTGTAGAGGAAGATGCCGTGTCGTTGTGAGAGGCAGTTGCACGAGGGGCTTTCTTGAGGCGCTTCTCTTCCCATTCAAGCATTGATTTTGCAGAATCGAATGAAGGGAATGGTTCTTTGTGTTTGATAACGTTGATGATGTTATCAAACTTCTCGTTAAGACCATTGATGATGTACATAACGAGTGTGCGATCATTGACAGGGGTGCCAACATTGGAGAGAAGGGCCGCCGTAGATTTCATCTTGTGGCAGTAGTCACCGACGTTGAGATCTCCTATCTCCAGCGTACGGAGCTCGTTGTCGAGCTGGATAGCACGCGCCTCTTTGTTGTTCCGGAATTGATTTTCGACTCGCAACCATAGATCACGAGCAGTTCCGCATGGCTGAAAGGAAGAGCGAAACAGAGGCTGAGCCATGGTGCTATAAAGCCAAAGCTTTATGAGACCATCTCGTTTGTGCCAAGCATCATCATTGGCATTTGCAGGCTGGACGGTGCCGTCGAGATGGCCAGAGACATCGTAGGCCATACAGTGCATGAGAAGGAGCTCTCTCCAAGCATCATAGTTGTGCTCGTTCTCATCTAGAAGGACAGGGATTTGATTTTTGATGTTGGTCACACCAAAACAGCGTTCGATAGGAGCGTTTGCAGCAGCCATGGAGGGCAAATTTGAAGGAAAGAAGAAGCAGAAAGGAGAGAAAAAGAAAGAGAGATGAAAGGAGAATCAGAACTTGAGCTCTGATACCATGAAAGCTAAATGATTTCCTTGATTATTCACAAGACCGATTACATGGCTTTATAGCCTAGGATGATACATAGGATCAAGAGGGATCCCGTAAATAATGGGATGATACATAGGATCAAGAGGGATCCCGTAAATCATGGGACAATACAAACAATATCAACAGTTTCCTAAAATATCGAAACAGAATATATGACATAACTATCATTCTGGACGTGGAGGTTCAGTAACTCAGGTGATTTCTCTGTCAAATCTGCTTATGATGTGGCCTTCCAGAAATCCAAAAAAGTATTGATTCAAGAAGCTGAGGTGAGACCGTCTTTGAATGAATTAAAGAACTTGGCTTGGTCTGTGCCAACCTCACATAAGATTCAGACATTCTTATGGAGGATCATCAGTGGGATTCTACCGGTGGCTGATCTTATCATTGCTAGAAAAATGAAGTGTGACTCTATATGTCAAATCTGTGGTCTAGAAGGAGAATCTAGTAACCATGTTTTTTTTACTTGTACCATAGCTATACAAGTGTGGGCGTTGATGAAATTTCCTATTCCTTTGGAGGGTTTCAATCAAAATTTGGTGTATGCAAATCTTTTCACCTTATTCATGATTGGAAAAAACAGAGCGATTGATGCACAGGTAAGGAGAAGATATCCATGGATATTGTGGTATTTATGGAAGAATAGAAATGCTTTTGTCATTGAAGGAAAGTGTTTTCTAGCTACAGATACGGCTTTGAAAATTGATTCTGAGGCACTGGAATGGTTCCTAGCTCAGGAGGCAGGGGCAGAAAAGAAAAAGGGAACTGATAGTGGTTGTGGAGGTTCTCAAGTGAAATGGAAACTTCCTCCTGAGACATGGTTAAAGTGTAACATCGGAGCTGTGTGGGACAAGAACAGTCTGACAGTGGGTATGGCATGGGTACTAAGAGATCATGCAGGAACGGTTCGCATGCATAGTCGAAAGTGTATCTCAAATATTGAATCAAAGGAAGATGCAGACTTGCAGGTAGTTCTGTGGGCAGTGGAAAGTATGGTTAGTCATAGGTTCAACAATGTCATCTTTGGAACTGAAGCCTTGTCTTTAGTGGGTGTCATTAATCGGCCTCAGGCTTGGCCATCTTTTCTTTACCACCTTAATGAGATGATGATTCGGTTGCAGGGTTTGAAAGTTTGGAAGTTTGAAGGTGAAACAAGAGCATCGAATAGAGGAGCTTTTCTCATTGCGCAAAGTGTCGTCCGCGGTTTTAGATTTCAATCGTATGTCGCAATTGGATATCCCCGTTGGCTGGAACACCTTTTTGCTTCTGAGAAAAGGGTGTCCTCTATCTAATGTGATTTGGAGGTAATTTTTTGGTGTAGATATTTAAGGAGTGTAGATGAAAGGTCCTCAATTTTTTATCTGAGTGAGCCTTTGTGTTCTGGGGTTTGTATGCGGTTTGTCTCATGGTCTTGTAAGAAAACTCTTATGTTGTTCTATGAAAATTCCAGATGACCAAAAAAAAAATATGTATCATACGTCTATTCATTGTATAATTGTTCTCATACATCCCACATTCGACAATTCAGATAAATTAGTCTTATCATTATTATTATTATTTTTTTTTGTCAACAAAACATTAAATTATAGAAAATTCTCACAATTGGTTGCCCAAAGTAGAAGTAAGTTGTTTACATAATAAAAAGAAAACTTCATTGAGCAGGCTAAAGAATCAGCATTAGAGTTTGAATCTTATCATTATGAAGTCTTATCATTATTTGGTGTCTTTCCATATACATAAACTAATTACAAATTCACAAAACCACGAACATTAGATATTTAATAATCAAAAAAAAAACTCCACCAATTTATGTAATAAATTACACTCTAGAATACAATTTTCACATATATCGTCGTACAAAAAAACCAAAACTGTTATGAAACTGAATGATTCAATCTTATTATCTTGTGAATAAGAGTACATATATATAGGTGATTACATATCCAAGTTAGAATAGGAAACAAGGAAATAAGGAAACACTCATTAAACTATATGGGCTTTGGTATTGGGCCGGTTATGGAGATCCATCCTTAATGATTTATAACACTCCCCCTTGGATGACATAACCGTGCCAGATGCTAAGTAGAGATCTCTGTAATACGATGGGGTATGTTGCCTCATTAAAACCTTACCAGGAAAACCCAGTGGGACAAAACCATGGTGAAGGAAAAAGAGTACAACACGTATTACTCCCCCTGTTCTAAGCATCATTGAAGATCCTTGAGTCTTCTCATTCCAATCTGATGTATGAGCATCCTAAACGTCGATATTGGCAAAGACTTGGTGAATAAGTCTGCTGAATTGTCGCTGGGTCTGACTTGTAAAACTTGAACTTCACCGTCCTTTTGTAGTTCATGTGTAAAGAAGAACTTTGGCAAAATGTGCTTTGTCCGGTCGCCTTTGATGTAGCCATCCTTAAGCGAGCTGGGCGATGCAAGCTGCATTGTCTTCGTACATGATGGTTGGTTCTTTGTCTTCAACCATGCCACAATATGATCTGATATGTTGAGTCATCGACCTTAACCACACACACTCACGGCTGGCTTCATGAATTGCAAGGATTTCTGCGTGATTGGATGAAGTGGCTGCAATGATTTGCTTCATGGAACGCCATGATATTGCTGTACCTCCATGTGTAAATACATAACCTGTCTGCGATCTAGCATTATGAGGATCTGATAAGTAACCTGCATCAGCAAAATCAACTAAACCTTGCATGTTATGCTTAGTATAAAATAAACCTAAATCCTTTGTTCCTTGTAGGTAACGCAGGATGTGTTTAATACCGTTCCAGTGCCTTTGAGTTGGACATGAGCTAAATCTAGATAGGATATTCACGGCAAAACATATATCTGGTCTAGTGTGGCTAGCCAAATACATTAAGGCTTCTATGGCACTGAGGTATGACACTTCTGGACCGAGAATTTCTTCATCGTCCTTCTTTGGACCGAATGGATCACTATCCAATACAAGGCTTCTCACAACCATTGGGCTGGTCAATGGGTGAGCCTGGTCCATCTTAAATCTCTTGAGTACTTTATCAGTATATGCCAATTGATGCACAATGATTCCATTATTCACGTACTCAAGTTGCAATCCCAAACAGAATGTCGTTTTACCTAGGTCTTTCATTTCAAACTCTTTCTTTAGATATTCAACTGTTTGGGCGATTTCCCAGAGGTACCAAGGATGTTCAAATCATCCACGTATACTGCTATGATTACAAATCCTTTGTTTGCAAACTTCTTTATAAAAATACATGGACTTATGGGGTCGTTCTTATAACCTTTTTTGACTAGGTACTCACTCAATCTATTGTACCATATACGCCCACTTTGTTTAAGTCCATAAAGGGATTTGTTCAGCCTTATGCAGTATTGTTCTCGAGAACCTTTCTTATCTTTGAGCTCTATACCCTCTGGAAATCTCATGTAAATTTCATTATCCAGTATACCACATAAATATGCGGTTACAACATCCATTATCCGCAAATCAATCTTCTCTCTTATAACCATACTTATCAAGAATCTAAATGTCGTAGTATCCACCACAGGGGAGTATGTCTCCTCATAATCAATTCCTGGTCTTTGTGGAATCCTTGTGCAACAAGCCGTGTCTTATATCTCACGATTTCATTATGTTCATTTCTCTTCCTCACAAAGACCCATTTGTGTCCAACTGGTTTTACATCGAATGGGGTCTTAATTATTTGACCAAACACATTCCTTTTCCTTAATGAATTCAACTCCACGTTTATGGCTTCTTTCCATTTTAGCCAATCAGATCTATGAGTGCACTCTATTATTGACGTGGGTTCCTGATCCTCTTTTTCTATTTCAAGTGTTACCTTATAAGCAAATACATCATTTATGTCGACATCTTTTCAGTTCCATTGAGTTCCAGACATGATATAGTTTATTGAGATCTCATTATTTTCATGACCTTCAGAACCTTGAGATTTGGCGTCCCAAACCTCAATGATTGGTTCTTTAGAATCAGCCGCGGCTATATCTGTGGTTTCCTGAACCTTGGTTTCAATCTTTGGACCTTTCTTTGATTTCCGAGGGTTCTTATCTTTGGAACCTATTAGTCTACCACGTTTCTTACGTGCTGTAGACTCTGTAGCAATTTGATTGTGTTCCTTTTGAACATCAATACGTACTGGTGCATCACAAGCTGGTATGTATGATTTTGTAATTTTCTTTGGGTCAACAAAGGAATATGGCAATTGATTAGCTAGCTTTTGTAAATGTATTATCTTTTGGACCTCTGATTCACATTCCAGAGTCCGAGGATCTTGCCATGTTAAGGATGTTTGATTCCATGATATTTCTTTAACCAGCTTGTTAGTCTCACCACCTAATGTAGGATATGTCATTTCATCAAACTGACAATCCGCATATCTGGCCTTAAATAGATCACCCGTGGTTGGCTCTAGATACTTAATAATGGTGGGAGAATCAAATCCAACATATATTCCCATCCTCCTTTGAGGTCCCATCTTTGTTCTCTGTGGTGGTGCAATGGGTACATAAACGGCACACCCAAATGTCTTTAGATGGGAAATGTCTGGCTCATGACCCGTGAGTAATTGGGATGGAGAATATCTATGCTCACTAGATGGCCTGATGCGTATAAGCTCTGATGCATGTAATACTGCGTATCCCCAAGCAGATACTGGAAGCTTCGACCTCATGAGTAATGGTCGAGCAATCAATTGGATCCGTTTAATGAAGGATTCAGCCAATCCGTTTTGTGTATGGACATGTGCCACGAGATGTTCCACACTTACCCCCATGGACATACAGTAATCATTAAACTTTTGGGAAGTGAATTCACCAGCATTGTCTAGACGTATAATCTTAAGTGGAAAATCTGGAAAGTGGGCTCGCAGACGAATTATCTGGGCCAGTAATCTAGCAAATGCCAAGTTTCTAGTTACTTTGATTGGTGATGGCCTTATAATGAGTTTCCCTTGTGAACATGCTACACACGTGAGATTCTTAGGGAAAACTCGTTTTTCTTTCAAGGTGTGCCCTTTGGAATTTGAGATAAGCTTACACATCATGTTAGAACCGGGATGGCCAAGCCGGTCATGCCATGTAGCGTATCCAGTAAACATCTTGTTTACGACATTATTAGCCTCAATCATATTGATCTTTGCATAGTAAAGGCCAGTAGATAACGCAAGTATAGTCTCTAAGACCTTCTTATGGCCTTGGGTGATCTCAGTAATAACTAGGGATTCTATGCTCCCTTCACCCTGAGTTTCAATATGGAAACCATTCAAACGAATATCTTTGAAACTCAATAAGCTTCTTTTAGAGCTGGGTGAATATAGAGCATCTGATATTTCAAGATGCGTGCCCTTAGGTAAAAGAATATGGGCCTGGCCGTAGCCTTCAATTAGACTAGCTATACCTGCAATTGAGACTATGTCTGAAACATGCATTTTATTTAAAAGCTCAAAGAAAATCAATTATAAACCAAATCATAAAGCATAAATAAAAAACAAAGTCATAGAAATAAAACAAAACACTAGATGTCGAAATCAATTAGACTCTTTTAGGCAATCTGAAATCTCATATTCCATTAGGTCATCATTCTCATGGTTGAAGTCTCCTTCACCATCGTGATGAACCGAATAAGCTTCTGGATTCTTTTCTAAACTCTCTTGATAGAGATCAACAAGGTACTTAGGAGTTCTGCACGTCTTTGGGGTCTCATTTCACTATTCATTATCAGTAACTCATTGTTTTGCTCAGCAACTAGCAAACAAGAGATTAGACTTGCATATGTAGTAAATCCCTTTTCACGATATTGTTGCTGAAGCACAATGTTATTTGTGTGAAAGGTCGAGAATGTTTTCTCTAGCAAGTCATTATCAGTCACCTCCTCACCACATAGTTTCAAGATTGAAATGATTTTAAACAAAACTGAGTTATACTCATCCACAGTTTTAAAATCCTGGATTCTAAGATTCATCCAGTCAAATTGGGCTTTGGGTAATAGCACCGTTTTCTGATGATCATATCTGGATCTCAACTCTGTCCAAAGGTCCAGAGGATTCTCAATAGTGAGGTACTGATTCTTGAGACTCTCAACAAGGTGATGGCGTATGATTAAAATCGCCTTATACTTCTCTCTTTTAGAGGTATTGTTGTCCTCAATAATACATTCACCAAGTCCCCTTGACTTTAGGATAATCTTAGTATCCAATGCCCATTGCAAGTAATTTTCACCCGAGGCATTCAGTGCAGCATATTCAAGATTGTTGATTTTCGACATCTTATGCAAATAGATCAAAACAAGTATACTATTTCAATACGTAATCATGCATACAACTCAACGAGTGTTTTATGTATGCAAACCTATCATGCAAATTCTACACCGTTCATGATGATCGAATTTTAATATGTCCGGATTTCAAGCAAAGCATGTTAGGTCAATTAAATATGATGCAGTTTCAGTCAATCAAGTTTAACAATCAATTAGATCAATTAATATAATCAAACTAGCAGGTGGGTTCAATTAGATCATGCAACCAAATTCGATTTTGACTAAGAAGGGTTTTCAGGCAAAAGGTTTTATGTCGATCGACGGAAGCCTAGTGTCGATCGACACGGTTCAATTCAAACGACAATTTTAGACAGAGAGTTCTATGTCGATCGACAGAGGTGAAGCCTGTCGATCGACACAGGCTTAATTTAAGCAAAACGTTTTGATTTTAATCGGTTTAGGTTAGATGCAAATTATGGTTCCATTAAGGTGATAAATTACGAAACAGGATGAAATCAATCAAACAATCAAACAGTAATAAGAACAAGCATGATTCAATTTTAGGGTTTCGGGTTTTCATGAATTTAGGGTTACATGCGATTTTAGGTTTCATAAATTTAGTAATTACGAATCATGGTGAAAGTAATCAATCAATCAAACAACAAGAACGAGCATAATTTAGGATTCAAAACGAGCATGATTAAAACGAGTAAGATTTAGGATTAGGGTTTCTCATAGTTTCGGTTTTAACATCAATTAAACGAACATGATTTAGTTTTAGGGTTCTCTCGGATTTTAATGATTTTAGGGTTTTGTTGTTCTTAGGATTTCGATTACTTACCTTAACCTTGTGATTGTTCTTCTAGTTCGCCGTAACCGTTGATAGGCTGTATGAACTACTTCTAGTTCGCCGTAACCTTTGATAGGCTGTATGAACTCGGACTTGAACAGTAACGCCGGATGAACAGTACGCCGATGAACAATACCGATGAACAGTACGATGAACAGTAATCGCGTTTTTGTGTTTTTAGGGTTTTAGGGAGCAACTCGTGCTGATAACGTGTTATGAAACTGAATGATTCAATCTTATTATCTTGTGAATAAGAGTACATATATATAGATGATTACATATCCAAGTAAGAATAGGAAACAAAGAAATAAGGAAACACTCATTAAACTATATGGACTTTGGTATTGGGCCGGTTATGGAGATCCATCCTTAATGATTTATAACAAAAACAGAGTTTTATCAGAAAAAACAAAAAAAAAAATTAGAGAAAAGAGAAAAGCTTTAAAAGGCCATTTAGTAGGAATAGGATATTAAACGTATAAAGGGTTTCTTAATAGAGAAAAGTTATGTATTATCCTGTGGCGAATGCAAAAAAATATCTCATGGGGCCATTAAGCTAAATTTTAGAAAATCATTAGGAGCATTCAACTAATAATTATCAATTGTTTAAAGAAAACTAAGAAAAATCAAAAAACTATGGTGGGCATGTGCCCCCTTACTCATAGTGTAGCTTCGCCACTAATATCAGTGGGGTATTTGTATGACTTGATGATTTTTTATTATTTTAAAAATACTGATTTATTCGAGTCTAAGTTATTTTTTTTCTTAGTTTGTTCCATGGGCAACCTAACCGGAAAATTTTAATCCCGTATATAAAGAAAACTTACCTTGTTTTTCTAAAAAAAAAACCCTAGCTTAAACCCCCCCCCAATATCTCAAGTTTCAAAAAAATAAAAAACAAATATATGGGGCATATTAATAATTATTTTTAGTGGGGGCAAAAAAAAAGTAAAAATTACATAAAACGTGAATATACAGGCCATAAGTTTTCTAAGGAAAATTCGAGATTTATATATTTTTCTTATAACATTTCATTTTTCATATATATTCGAGATCACGAGTCGAATGTAAAAACATGACATTTTATATAATTAAACGTTGAACACGTACAGCTGAAAATGAATGGCGGCAACGGACTAAAATATCTCGGAACTACTATCGACAGTTTAAAAAACCTTTCCCTTCAACTTCAATGCATTTTATTTAGAAAGTATATATAAATGCACATATGACCAAAAAATATAAAAATACGATCGCTACATTTATCATTATCTTTCCCAAAATTGGCCAAAACTAATCCCATCGTTAAATATAGAGATACGATCGCTACATATAACATTATCTTTCCCATAATTGGCCAAAACTAATCAATACGATCGCTACTTTTATTAGTCTTTCGCCTAAAACTATACAAACATCAAACTAAAATGATAGACAAAGTAAATATGATGTTTGATTGACGAAACAAATGATAGACAAGATAAATATAATGTTTGGTTGACCAGAAAAATGATGGACAAGGTGAAAATATTTTCTTGCTTAGACCGTTTGAAACTTTTTCATTATATTTGTTTCCAATATCCGCTTTGAAGAATGGACTAGGTGGAGATGTTGCGATGCTTGGACCGCTTGGAACCATTCTTTTCGTTTCAATATCCGACTTAAAAAATGGGCTAGGTGGAGATGTTGCGGTGCTTGGGCCGCTTGGAACCACTCTTTTTGTTTCAATATCCGTTCTAAAAAATGAGCTAGGTGGAGATGTTGCGGTGCTTGGACCGCTTGGAACCACTCTTTTTGTTTCAATATCCGTTCTAAAAAATGGGCTAGGTGGAGATGTTGCGATGCTTGGGCCGCTTGGAACCACTCTTTTCGTTTCAATATCCGCTCTAAAAAATGGGCTAGGCGGAGATGTTGCGATGCTGGGACCGCTTGGAACCACTCTTTTTGTTTCAACATCCATTCTGAAAACGATGAAGTAGCTGGAAATGTTACGTGGTTTGGACTGGTGGAAACTTTTTTAGCTACATCAAACTCAGAAGTAAACATAAATCTTTCGCGGCTAGCTATAGATAATGTAAGAAAAAGGAAGTGAAGCACCAAAACTCCAAAAAAAAAACTTCACATTTTTTTCTTTCTAACTTTCCTATATTGTTGTGATAAGAACGAAAATGTGATTTATGTTAGCTGGTGAAGAGAGCTAATTTATAGTACTAGATTTGAAAATGAATGTAAATATTGACACTACAAGAAAACAGCCGCAAATCAGACGGAATTTCCGACGGTAATCCGACCGTTCCCGACGGAACTGAAATTTTTCAATTCCGTCGGAAATCTGTCGGAATTATTTCCGACGGACAAGAAGACCGTTGGAAATCGGTCGGATTATTGGACCGTGTAACTAGACGGTGCCGACGCCGGAGGAGATTCCGGTAAGCTGTCAGAAATCCATCGGAAAATATGAACCGTTAATATTTTCCGACAGATTTCCGACAGACACCCAACTAGCTGTCGGAAATCTGTCTGAAAAAATAGCCGTTATGTAGCCGTTAATATATCCGTTGGCTTTCCGACGCTTTTCCGACAGATTTCCGACGGTCAGCGTATTTATATATATGATTCCACACATCTTCATTCACTCACAACAACAACAACTTCCAACCAACCATTTGTTAGAAAAAATCGTTAAGAGAGTGAGATGTCATCTTCTAGATATTATAGATCGTGGATGGATGAAGAGATGTATGATCCGGAGTTGAAGACATTAAATGAAAGTTATGCACGAGGTATATGCGAGTTCATGGCGGTTTTCGGGAATCGAAAGGTGATAAAATGTCCATGTTTAAATTGTTGCAATGCGCGTACTGTTAAGGTAGAACATGTTTGGCATCACTTGTATACCCATGGTTTTATGCCGGGATACAAAATTTGGTTTTTTCATGGAGAAACTAATAATGATGGTGCTAGTAGTAGCAGTGCACCATATGTTGCGGATAGCTTAGGCGAACATAGAACGGATAACTTAGGTGAACATAGAACGAATAGCTTAGGCGAACATAGGACGGAAGTAGATTTTGGTGTAGGTACCGCTGAGATGGTTCATGATGCGTTTAGAGAGAATTTGCCATCGATCGTAATAGGGGAGGATAGAGTAGAAGAACCAAATGAAGAATCTAGAAGATTTTTTGATATGTTAGACGCAGGGAAGCAGCCCTTATATCATGGGTTTCGAGACGGACATTCACCTTTATCAACTGCTAGTAGACTGATGACCATTAAGACGGACTTCAATTTGGCGGAAGACTGTGTTGATGCGATAGCAGATTTTATGAAAGATATTTTGCCTGAAGATAATCAGGCACCTGCATCATACTACGAGATACAGAAACTTGTAGCTGGTCTTGGTATGCCGTATCGGGTGATAGATGTATGCATCGATAACTGTATGCTATATTGGAGAGAAGACGAAGACCGGAGAAGATGTAAATTTTGTCGTAAACCACGGTATCAGGAAACTGGTGGGAGAGTTCCAATTCCATATAAACGTATGTGGTACTTACCATTGACAGCGAGGTTAAAGAGGTTATATCAATCTGCGCGAACGGCAGAACAAATGAGATGACATGCAGAGCATCGTCAAGATGGAGAGATTACACATCCTTCAGATGCAAAAGCATGGAAAGATTTTCAAATGTTGTATCCGGATTTTGCATACGAGTCAAGAAATGTGTACCTCGGGTTAAGTACGGATGGTTTCAACCCATTTGGGAAGCATGGAAGGTAGTATTCTTTGTGGCCCGTAATCGTAACACCGTACAATTTGCCCCCTGGTATGTGCATGCGTCAAGAGTTTTTATTCCTCTCCGTTCTTATTCCCGGCCCTGAGCATCCGAAGAGATCACTTGATGTATTCCTCCAGCCATTGATTTATGAGTTACAAATGCTATGGAGTCACGGTGTCGAAGCGTTTGATGTTTCACAGAAGCATAATTTTCTGATGCGTGCGGTCTTTATGTGGACTATTAGCGATTTCCCAGCATACGGTATGCTATCTGGATGGACTACTCATGGAAAATTATCGTGCCCATTTTACCAAGAAAACACTGACGCTTTCCAATTGAGGAATGGAAGAAAGCCATGTTGGTTTGATTGCCATAGAAGGTTTCTACCGGACGGCCATCCCTATCGTCGGTCTAAAAGATTATTTAAGGAAAATAAACAAGTGTTTGATGCTCCAATTGATGAGATAGACGGTCGTACTATATTGGAGCAGTTGAGAAATTTTGGTGCTGAGAGGACTCCTGATTGTGGGGGTAATGGGCATGAACCGCTTTGTGGTGTAGGGGAAGCTCACAACTGGCACAAGAAGAGTATATTTTGGGGTTTGCCGTATTGGAAGGATCATTTATTAAGGTACAACCTCGATGTGATGCATATTGAAAAGAACTTCTTTGACAACATCATGAATACGGTGTTAAACATCCCGGGAAAGACAAAAGACAATGTAAAGTCTAGGATGGATGTTTCAAAGATTTGCTACCGTGATTATCTTGATCGTCTTCCCGATGGTACATATCCTTTTCCTCTGTACCGATTGCAAATACAAAAGATAAGAGAATTTTTCCGGTGGATTAAAGACGAAGTTAAATTCACTGATGGATATGCAGCTAATCTGGGTAACTGCGTAGACTCGCGATACTTAAAGTTTTTGGGACTGAAGAGTCATGATTGTCATGTACTGATGCAGAGGCTTCTTCCATTTGCTTTTACCCATCTCCTTCCTCAAACTGTCCACGAAGCTATTGCAGCAGTTGGTGCTTTCTTTAGGGATTTATGCACGAGGACACTTACAGTTGAAGGGATCTGCAATTTAGATGCCAATATACCAGTGATCCTTTGCAATCTTGAGAAGATCTTTCTGCCATCTTTTTTTGATGTTATGGAACATCTTCCCCTACACCTCCCCCGCAAAGCCGAACTAGGTGGTCCCGTTCAATTTCGTTGGATGTATCCTTTTGAGCGGTACATGTTCCATCAAAAGAAGAAGGTCAAAAATTTGGCTCGAGTTGAAGGTTCTATTGTCGCACAGAGTATCAATGAAGAATCATCACATTTTGCGGAATATTACTTTCCGCGGGAAGTTCGTACGAAGAGTAGACGTCCTGCTCGTCATGATGATAGAGGTGAGAGAGTCACGTATGCCGCACTGGTCCCTGAGTTGTTTTCGCAAGTTGGCCGAGTGATTGGGAGAGGGAAGAGACGTTTCCTATCACAAGATGAGTGGAGTCACTTACATATGTATATCCTAACGAATTGTGAGGAGATGGCGGAGTACGAAAGGTAAAAACAGAACTTATTTAAATACTTCTTTTTTTTTATACCTAAGTAATATATAGGTTTCATATGTTATATATTGTTGTTTGCTTTCAGGATTTACATTGCATCAATACGTCGCTATTATCCGGAAATGACAGAAGACGAACTTGGAGAATCTAAGGAAACCGAGTTTCCAAATTGGCTGCAATATTACGTAAGTTTAAAAAAAACGCTTATATATCTTAAAATTAGTGAATTAATTATGGGACTGAATAAAATGTTTGTTTATTAATTTGTCTAAATTATTATCTCAGGTTTCTGAAGGAATGAAGAATGGAGAAAGGCTTCCGACATGGTTACAAGAGATAGTTTCTGGCCCAAGCTTCGAAGCAACTTCATACGTTCGGTATTGCACTAGGGGATTTGCATTTAGGATTCATGAAGAAAGGTCGATGCCAACTGAAGATTATGGTATTTCAGCTACAAGTGGTGATGTAGTCTACTACGGGATTCTCAAAGAAATATTGCAAGTGCGCTATCCAGGAATGTTGGGCATGAGGTGCATTGTTTTCTTGTGTGAGTGGTATGATCCGGCATATCCAGAAGGTGTTCAGGTGAGCCAATTTGGCGTCACTTCAGTAAATTCTTCTAGGAGACTGCAAAAGTATGACCCATTCATCCTAGCATCACATGCAGACCAGGTTTGATTTTAAAATTTTATAATACGTGCGTTATAGATAAATAATGATATTGTAATTGCCTAAACTAAATATGTTTGTTTCAGGTATGCTACATTTCTTACCCTAGGGTAACACATCGAGGAGATCCTTGGATTACAATGACTCCAATTAATCCAAGAGGGAGACTATATGGAGTTGCTGAGCAAGATGCTATGCAACCAACTAGAATTACTCCGATGGCTCCAGTTGATCATTCTTCAGCGGTGGACCTTTTTGTTGATTTCACTGAATTTGGTGATAATATAGTACATTCAGAATCAAAAGAAGAAGTTGGAGAATTTGATGAAGACGAAGACACAATTCCTTCGGAAGGATCAGACTCAGACTCAGATTAGTTACATTATATGTTTGTATCTGTTAACATAAACAAGAATTTCAGATAATTTATATTTTTCTATTTTTTTTTTTAAAAATGATTTTCCGTCGGAAATATGTCTGAAATATATATATATATATATATATATATATATATATATATATATATATATATATTTCCGACAGATTTCCGACAGAAACGGATATTTATATAATCTTCTTATAAAACATTCATCTGCGTATATCTTGCTAAAACCTCTGTCGATCGACGGTATAGGGTTGTCGATCGACACTGGCTCTTCTGTTTTTTTTTTGTTATTTTCAAGCTTCCGTCGGAAATCTGTCGGAAATAGATATATATTTCCGACAGATTTCCGACGCAATATTCATATCATGCTAATCTTAAAAGACGACACGTGTTACCCTTACATCTGTCGGAAATCTGTCGGAAATATATCTATTTTTCCGACAGAGTTCCGACAGATTTAGGGTTTTGTGGTCAAATTCCTGAATTTCGAGAAGACAAAGTCTCGGCATACAATTCTGACAACTAAAGTGAAAAATAAGTGAGTAAATAACCTTCTCGATGTTATACAAAACATGATTTGCGATTTTGTTATGTTTCAACCAAAAGCGTTTCATATAGTTACATATACAAAAAAATAGATGTTTACGGAAAATACTAAATGTTTAGAATTTGAAAGTAACAATGACCATTATCAAGTACTTTATCTTCCAAATATTGCTCCAACCATGCTATTAACTTGTAACTACGAAAACAGATCATTAACAAGCTTAAAACCACAAACCTGTCGGAAATCTGTCGGAAAAATGAATATTTTCCGACAGATTTGGGGATTTGAGGTAAAAATAAGTACAAAATGCTAACAATTTTTCCAAAATAAGCATTTTGTTTTAAAATGCATATTTTGCTATATATTGTTTAAAAATATACAATTTTTTCCAAAATGCTAATTCCTTAATTTCCAAAAAAACATTTCTTAAATTTCTTCAATTCCTTAACCCTAAAACAAAAAAAAAAACATTTCTTAAATTTCCCATACCCTAAAACCACAATTCCGTCGGAAATCTGTCGGAAATATATTTATATTTCCGACGGATGTGCCAAATTTTACCCGCGAAATGAAAAATAAATACCGCGAAATGATTTAATTTATTTCAATTTCCGACGGATTTTCGACTACTTTAAAGCCGTCGGAAAATCTGGGTTAAATAACCCGATCTTCTCTTTTCTTCTTCACCGCCGCCGATCCTAAAACAATAAAATTCTCCCACCACCGCCCCGCCACGCCGCCGCCGATCCCTGGGCCTTCGATTAAGGGTTTCCTCCGCCGGAATTCGCCAACTCCGTCGCCTCCCATCCTCTCCGTCATCGCGGCCACCGATCCAAACGCCTCTTCATCTTCTCTTCTCTTCACCGGATTTCACCGCCGGAAATCGCCGCCGCCGCCGCCTCCTCTTCATGGCTGACCTTCCTTCACACTTGTAAGTTATTAATTCCTTTGTGTTTGTGGTGTAAATGAGATTTTTTTGATTTTTTGATTTAGGAATTGAGATTTTGTGAATGAGGTATTGATTTTGTGAATTAGGATTAGGAATTGTGTTTGTGAATTAGGGATTGATTTTGTGAATTAGTATTAGGAATTGTGTTTGTGAATTAGGGAATTTTTAAAATTTTTTTAGATTTTAGGGTTAGGAAATTGTTTGTTTTTTTTTGTGAATTAGGGATTTATAATTTTTAAACAATTTTACGGATTTATTTAGAATTTTAGAATGTTTATATTATAGAATTTTAACAAAATAAATAAAATTTTGAAATTATATTTATATTTTTATAAATTTTATATAATTAGATTTAGGAAAAATATATTTTAAAGACTTAATTTTTGAAAGTTTGTGAATTAGTTTGTGAATTAGTCTGTGAATTAATTTGTTGAATTTGTGAATTAGTTTGTGAATTTAGGGAAATTTGTTTGTCAATTAGTTTGTGAATTTAGGGAAATTTAAGAAATATTTGTGAATTGGGATTTAAGCATTGTTAGCTTTTTTAAACAAAATTGGTTAGTTTGGAAAAAAATGTTAACATTTTATACTAATTTTTAAACAATTTTAAGGATTAATATTAAATTTTAGAATTTTGGAAATTTAAAGCAATGTTTTTTTAAACCATTATATTTTTATAATTATATATTTAACCAATTTCGGAATTTATATAATTTTTATAATTATTATAATTATAAATTTTATAAGTTTTATAATTATTATAATTATAATTCTTAGGTAAAATATAATTTGGCTATATTTTTAAAAAATTGTTAGCAATTTTAACTAATTTTTAAACAATTTTAAGTATTAATTTAGAATTAGAGAATTTTAAATTATGTAACAATTACTTAAGAATTTTAGAATTTCTTAATAATTTTATCACTATTTGCAAAAAATAGATTTTTTATATATTTAAAATATATTTTCATATAAATGTAGGGATTACAGTGGTTTCGCTGCTGCATCTGGCAGCGGCGAACATCGTCGTCGTCGTGTGAGTAGACCTCGTTCGACTTCGACGTCTACACCTATACTGTCGTCTACGCCTCTACAGACGCCGGTGACACAACCAGCCACCACAACACCGTCACAGATTAACGTTGACTAATCTCCATCCAGACCAGCTCGGTAGAGACAGATGGTAAGTTTTTTGTTCCATTTCTGTTTTTTTTTAACAAATTTAATTTAATTGCGACTAATGTTATTATATTGTTATATTTTTTCCCGTAGGTTTGGTGATTCTCGCAGCGGGATTTCGAAGTCCCTCAACAAGATGGAAAACTCTTTGCTCTGCCGTCCTTATGCGACGTACACCGCCATGCCACTGGAGAATCAAGAAATGTGGTTTCGCCAATTTGCGGTAAGTCATCTGTTTTCACAATTTTTACTTTCATTTAAATTATTATTATTTATATTTAATTTTTTTTTTGCAGCAAGAATTTAGGTGGGAACCACACTTGACCGCTCTGGTCAGGAGGGAATTCTACTCTTATGCAGGACTGCACTACTCGAAGAAAGTGTTCGAGTGGAAGGATAAGTGGCTACACGGTGAGGTGCCAAAGGAGATGGTCGAGAAGCCGGACTTGTGGAACGGGTTCATCGCCTATTGGCAACTAGAGGCTACCAAGGCGAGCTCTACATATCACTCTAGCAACCGGAATAGCACGCGCAACGGCAAGGGTTTAGCCACCCACAACCTTGGAGCTACCAGCAAGAAGACAAAGGCTAGGGATATGGTAAGTTTTTTTATGTACGTCTTGATTTTTATTAATTTTTTTTTTGTTTTATACATTTATATTATCAAATAAATATCTAACAACTGCAGGCTAAGAAGTTGGGTCGGGATCCCAACAACTTGGAACTTCTGCTAGCAACACACACCGACAAGAATGGTGTCGTCCAGGATCAGGTAGCTCGGGAGATTCAGGAGAGCGTCCAAAGAATGGAAGACGAGTACATTCTGTCTCAGCCATCCATCGAAGGAACCCCTCCCCTCACCCAACCCCTGGACGACATCATCAACCAATTCGTCTTAAAGGTATGTAAAATTTAAAATAGTTTTCAAGTCTTTTTCATTTACAATTTAATTTGTTCCGCAGGTTGCTCCGCAGAGCAAAAGGCGGCTTTATGGTCTTCCCGACGATGCAGGATCATCGGAGTCTTCTTGTTACTACAGCGAGACATCCGACCTGAGAGCCCAGTTGCCGGAAAAGGACGTCGAAATTTCAGAATTGAAGACGACGGTCCAACAGATCCAAGATGCACAGAAGAGCCTAGAAGCGGAGCGGGAGAAGGAGAGAACCGAGCGGGACAAGGAGAGGGAGATGATGCAACAGATGATGGAGTACTTGGGGCGCAACCCGGATTTTCCGCCGGGGCCCACCACTTAGATTTTTATTTTCAACGTTTTTGTAAAACAATATTACTTTTTATTTCTACTTTTAATTTTATTTTAATTTCTACTTTTAATTTTATTTTAATTTAAATAATTCAAATTTTAAATTTTAAATTTATATTAAATTAATTATTATTTAATTTATTATAATTTTTAATAATTTCTACGAATACGTCGGAAATTTATCCGTCGGAAAGCTGTCGGAAATAAAATCGTCGAAATTCTGTCGGAAATAAATACGTCGGAAGTCTGTCGGAAAGTCGTCGGTTTACAAGTAATCGGAACCCACCGGAAATCCGTCGGAAACAAAACCGACGGATTTCCGACGGCAGGATTTCCAACAGAATTCCGACGTGTTGCCGGACTCTGGCAGGCTGTCGGAATTCCGTCGGAAATACTTCCGTCGGAAATTTGTGACGGATTTCCGACAAATTTGCCATTTCCGACAAGATAGAAACGACAGACATATCCGTCGGAAATCTGTCGGAAAAGGTATATTCCGACAGACTTCCGACGGATATTTCTGTCGATTTTTCGCTGTTTTCTTGTAGTGTGAGTATTATCATATTTATGGTACGTAATAAAGACCGTTTAAGAGGATGCCACGCTTAAGGTAATAAATCTCAAACGACAATCCAATAATATCTTGGATACGAAAGAAAATAAATTGTTTTTGAATTGGAAGGTAATGATTTCTTTTGTATATACAATCGTCTTAAGATCGTAAACGTTACATAAATGGGTTTAAATGCACCAAATTTGTTGAGGAAAAATTTCTATCTTACCGTTGAAAACCATATCTTTATAATAAAGATAAAGATATGTAGGAAAAGATTTACCTATTTTTGCCAAAGAATCTCGGGATTGATAGACAATCAAATATTCTGTATTTAATTTGATTTATATGATTAGATTTCAGACTTGTACAACAAGGGTAAATCCCCTTAATCACGTCATATGTAGTTATGTACTCTATATTGGATCATGTACAATCAATAAAGATCAAGGAGAATTCTCCAACAGTAGAGTACCCAACCAAACCCAAATGTCAAAGAAAACATAATATAAATTTAATGTATTGAATAAAAGTTTTGTTGAAAATTTACTAGATTTTGACCTACGCCAAGCGTGAGGATATAAATTTCAGTTTATTGTATAGTAAAAATATATTGTTTTGAATCATACATACAAAAAGATATTAGATAAATGATTATGTCCACTAAAAAAATTAATCGATCGATTTTCGAATCTTGAATTTTTTAATATGATAAGTCCTACGTTATAAGTATATACAAAATATAAAAATAAAAGAAATTGATTTACAATAACAAAACCAAAAAGCGAACATTGTCTTATAATGTATGACAAAAATGTAATTGAGTGATATATCTTATATTTACAAAACAAATGTTTTTTAATAACTCTATAAAATGTTTTCAAACCCAACTTTATCACTGACCAAAATACTACTACATAAATGAGTTAAATCGGTTTGAGTTTCTCAATATGGTAATGGATTTGGTAAGTATATATTTTTGTCATCAGTGCTCTGCATATATTAAACATATTGAAAATATGTAAAGATTTCCACCATGACAAATTGAAATGTTTTGATTGGTTAAATTAATTAATGTGTTCTTTAAGTTCCTCTTTGAATGACACCTAGATTAATGTTACTTAAGACTCTCTTTAAATGACACATATGATTTTTAACTTTTTAGTGTCTCCTCAATTAATATATATAGGATATGAAATTCTAAATTTAAATCATGTAAAAAGTAACATTTCGTTCTTTGTGTGGTCAAAATTTAAATCATGTAGGATACGATCGCTACATTTTCACTTGAAAATTGAAATCACATTCATGGTTCGATATATATTTTTCTTTTTTGCGAAACTATAAATATTCATATTATTGAACTTGAGTTTCACAAATGAGCTTAACTCAAATACTTGTTACCATGGCAAAAAACAAGGTAAAAACATAATAACAAAAGGTTCGTTATTTTATGTTCACTTTACAAAATTCAAATGATAGGAAAATGAAACTGAGTAAAAAAGATCGATGCCAAATATTGAAGAATGCAAAAAAAATCTTGCTATCCTTGAAGAAATAGAATATAAGAAATAAAAGGAGAGAGTTATTGAAGTATGAAGGTAGGTAAACCCAAGTGGTGGTAGTCTAGTGGTTTCCACATGAGGAGGAATTGCCCTGTTGGTCTAGGCCAGGGATCGATTCCCTCAAGCGTGAAATTGTTAACAATTTCCATTTGGCTACATGAGTATGGGCTATGCTTTCGGTCCATTTGAATATCCGGAGAGAGGGTATATCCATGGGCTGCACCTCCCCCAGGGATTAGTCTGGGTCCTTCCATAGGTCTGAGATTCTTTGAGTTATATATAAAAAAAAAAGTATGAAGGTAAATTATAATCCGGTTAACTCAAGTTATTAGAACCGGTTTAATGCTATGTATAGATTGTGTAACAACTTAACTCAAAATAAAAAATTCATAACAACTTTATCATCTCTCTCTAATTCATCTCTCTGTTCCACATTGCTGGGTTCTAATAAGAGTGTGTAATAGATGAGCATTTTTGTCATACGTTTGATAAAGATTGCATGCAATTGCAGATTCTCCTGCATCCATCTCTTTACGACCAAGTAGATTGCATTGTCAATGAGTTAATTTTAGTTTTCCATTTCATATGGCCAAAATTCACTAAACTTTATCCGGAAGTCATAAAAAATTCATGATAAATAAATGCTTGGACGGAAAACAACTAGATAATACTCTTAGCATTTTCTTCTTATAATTTCTCTTTCAAAAAATTTGGAATAATTCCCCATAGGATGACTAGACTAACTCCCATCGTTATAGCATATTCAGTGTATACTAAAAATCGATTTAGAAGACTATATAGAACATCTATTTAATTTCATGTTTTCAGCCAGAAAATATAAATTGAACAAAAATGGCAGCACATATATATATATAAATATATTTTTTTTAAAAGAAAGTAAAATTACGGACCTATCTATTTCTCATTACGATAAAAAAGTGGAGCTCGACATCATAATGGTCGTAACAAAATAGTTTATGATGTGAATGGTTTGAAAAAAAACTCAAGCCAAGCAAATTGGAAGCCTAAAGCATCTCCAAACATGGGAGTGAGGTATTACATGTTGGTGTAAAGATGATCAATACCTACTACCACATTCTCCATCTTCAAGCTCCTCTTCCTTTTTTTTGCTCACTCTCTTCCTCTTTTCTACGCCGCTTTTCCCTGCCTTCTTCCTCTACGGCTCTACTTCAGGCACCAAACCTCGCTACAATTTCAGAAAATTAAAAAGCTTGACATAAAACATATGGAGTCTAATTCACTTATGCCTTGTGGAGCTAACTTCAAGAGATACGATGTGTGTCAAGACAGTAAAATATCAAATGGTAGATATAGACTAAGTTCAAAGAAGCAGCACTTGTGTTAATAACTGATGATTCCAAATAGTGAAGGGTCTCACTTCAAAGGCAATAAAAAGGCTTTGTGAGTTGGGAATCACAAAGAAGATGGTGTATCTAAAATTGTTTGTGTACTATGGTTGGATTTAAAATAGTTTTGCATACCTATAACCGTAAGGGCTAGAATATAATCATAAAGTGATTTATAAACCTTAACCGCCGCTATATGCCGTGCGGATTTAAGAACCGCTTGAGAATCTTCAAAGATTTCACACACATAGTTTGTTAAGGTTTATTACCTCAAAGATGTCGACTTTCCTTGAGACAAAATACCAAAACAACCAAGAAGAGAAGTAACAGAGAAGAAAGCTTTGGACTTTACTCGAAACAGAGCTCTAACACCAGAGGAAACAGAGGAAATAAGAAGAGTTTATGTTTGTAAGAAAAGAACCAGACTTTGTAATGAAATCTAAGAGCAAGAGAGAGTGTTGTAATGTAAAATAAAAACAAGAACACAACACTTTAACGAGTTCACTCCCATTAACAAGGGTAGCTACTTCTCGCCGAGTCTTATACTCGGAATCCACTAGATTTTGATAGAGTTACAATAGGAATCCTTAGTGATACACTTAACGCCCTTCACTAGCACTTAAAGACCACTCAAGCTACTCCTATGTCTTAGAGAAAACTGTAACCAAGCTTATACTAATACAAGTTTCTTCTCCTTACTCTATCAATCACTCCGTCACTCTCTCTTCTTCTCCTAGTGTCCCTTATATATGAGAACACTCTTAGCTCATTCTCTGACCTAAAGCAAACACAGGTCTCACCGTTTTGGACGCCAAGACTGCAGTTCCTTTTGCTTTATCTGTACCATAAAGGTTAACCATGCCGTTGCACAAATGGTAACACAAAGAGACAAACTTGTACATTGCCCTTTCACGCCTTGTAGCTGCTTTCTCTCCGTGTGCCAAAAGGATAAGCTTACCTTAGCAAACATACTTTCACCTTCAGTAAACTTGAGAATCTGTGGCTTGAGTAACACTAAATTGATGAAGCTTGGTTAGCAAGGAATTTCATCTTCACAAATCTCCACTTGAAATTTATGATGACCAAACCAACTCCTGAGTGTTGCTTGAGAGAGAGAGAGAGAGAGAGAGAGAGAGAGAGAGAGAGAGAGAGAGAGAGAGAGAGAGAGAGAGAGAGAGAGAGTATACCTTTTAAATCTAGGTCCAGGATTCCAGACTCGGTTCTTCTGAGTTTTATTACTCAGACTTGACCTATAGCAAGTTCAATGCAGATTGAAACTTACTCACTGCCAAGGTTTTTGTGAAGATATCAGCCGGATTCTTCTCTATGGATATCATCAAGACATCAACATCACCTCTTGCTATCACTTCTCTGATGTAGTGAAACTTAACATCAATGTGATTGGCCGTTTCATGGTGCACATTATTCTTAGAGAGTGCAATAGGACTTTGAGAATCACAAAAGATCTCCACATTCTTTTGTTCATATCCAAATTCCTTTAGCAAACCTTTCAACCACATAGCCTCTTTTACAGCCTCAGCTAGAGCCATATCTTCGGATTCAGTGGTAGATAGAGCCACCACTCTCTGCAGTCCTGATTTTTAGCTTATGGTGTTTCTACCAAGTGTGAACACCAATCTAGTGATTGATCTTCTTTTGTCCAAATCAGTAGCAAAATTAGCATCACAGTACCCAATGACCTTGAATTCTTGGCTCTTCTTGTAAACTAGCTTGGTTTTCACAGTTCCCTTGATGTATCTCAAAATCCATTTGACTTCAAGCCAATGATCACCAACTGGTTGACTCATAAACCGACTTACAACTCCTATAGGGTATGCAAGATCAGGTCTTGTACCTATCATTGCATATCTCTGAAACAGATTGCTAAAGATGCAGACTACATGAAATCAATTCCTTGCAGAGCACATTCTCATGTGAGCAGCAAGGGGAGTCAAAGTATGCTTCGAAATTATCACGTTGTAGGTTTGAAGGATTTTGTTCAGATATCCTTCTTGTGACAGAATGAGAGTACCTGCAGCTCTGTCTCTAGTGATCTCCATTCCTATAATCATCTTGGCGACACCAAGATCCTTCATCTCAAATTTCTTACTAAGATCCAACTTGAGCTGAGCTATGGCTTGTTTATCTTTTGCAGCCACAAGCATGTCATCCACATAGATTAGTAGATACATCAAAGAACCATCCTTTTGCTCCTTTGCATAAGCACAACTGTCATAGTTGCTTCTTTCAAAGCCAATCTCAGTCATGTAGGCATCAAACTTTTCACTCCATTGCCTGGGAGCTTGTTTTAATCCATAAAACAACTTGTTTAGAAGACATACCTCATCTTCTTGAAACATTGACTTATATCCTTCAGGAGGAACCATGTAGATCTTCTTTTGCAATTCTCTATGGAGAAATGCTGTCTTTACGTCTAGTTGTTCAAGCTCTAGATCTTTTTGAGCTACAACTGAAAGCAGGATCCTTATAGAAACATGCTTGACCACTGGAAAGAAAATCTCATTGTAATCCTTCTCTTTGGGCATATCCTTTTGCCACAATTCTTGTTTTAAATCTCGGTTCTTCTACTCCTGGAATACCAAGTTTATACTTGTAAATCCACTTACTTCCAATGATCCTTTGATTCATTGGTTTCTTTACCACTGTCCAGGTATGGTTCTTTTCCAGAGAACTCATTTCCTCATCCATACCTTGCTTCTAGTTTTCCCAGTTGGGGTCTCTTCTAGGTTCTCTAAAGTCTTCAGGTTCAACTTCTCCACCATCCTCTGTAGCAAAATATTCTTCATTATCAAAATATAGCTGGAGCTCTTACTTCTCTTCTTATCCTATCCCTTGCTAGATGATCAATAAGGGGAGACTGATATATTGTTATCAGGAGGGGTATGTGGTGAGGCTGCAGCTGAAGTTGCAGATCTAGGACTTGCAGAGCTTGAGTTAGCGTTCATCAGTGGTTCCTGTTCTGAGATGAGGTCTCCACCTGAGGCTAATCCCTCCTCTGCATTAAGATCTAGCTCAAGATAAGACTCTGGGGTAGCGTTGTCTTCCACATCAGACTCACCTTTCTTTCCTTTTACATCTTTGTAAGTTGCATTTTCTTACAACACAACATTCCGGCTGATCACACACTTCTTATCCTCTAGGAGCCAGAGTTTGTATCCTTTTACTCCACTAGGATAGCCTAGAAGTATACCTTTCTTAGCTCTAGGGCAAAAGCAACACATCCAAACCTTCTCAGATAACTATATCCTGTAGGCTTCCCAAACCATCTCTTATCTGGTATCTCAAAGTTTATAGCTGATGATGGAGTCTTGTTTATCAAAATTGCCGCAGTGAGTGTAGCTTCTGCCCAAAAGCTCTTTGGGAGACCAGAATCACAAAGCATGCTTCTCACTTTCTCCATTAGAGTCCTATTCATGCGCTTTACAACACCATTTTGCTGTGGTGTGTATGCGTATGTTCTATGTCTCATAATACCTCTTGATCCACAGAACTCATCAAAGACACGGTTGCAGAACTCAAGACCATTATCAGTTCTTAGGGTCTTTAGCTTCTTTTCCCTTTGGTTCTCCACCAGATTGAGCCACTCAATGAACCTCTCAAAAGCTTCATCCTTTGTTTTCAGAAACTACACCCAAACCTTTCTTGTGTAGTCATCAATAAAGGAGATGAAGTATTGATAATTTCCCAGAGAATATGGCACTGATGGTGCCCCCCATAAGTTAGAATGAACATATTCAAGCTTCTCTTCAGTATCATGATGAGTTAGAGTAAAACCAACCCTTCTAGCTCAGCCATAGATACACTCTTCACAGGTTTCCAAGACTGATACTTTCTTCTTATCTAGAAAACCTTTCTTCAGTAGAATGTTCATATTCTTTTGGCTCATGTGTCCTAATCTCCTGTGCAATAGAACAATATCATTTGGCTTCCTTTGAACTACAAGTGATTCTTTTATCACTGGTTTCCATTGTAGTATGTATAGAGTGTCATACCTTCTTCCTGTAAGGATGGGTTGATCACCAGCCTTGACACTCATAATACCATTTTATGATTCAAACTTATAACCGGCCTTTTCCAGTGTTCCCAAAGACAATAGATTCCTGTCTATATCAGGGATGTATCTCACATTTGTGAGAGGAACACTTAAGCCAAACTCATTCTTGATTCTGATAGACCCAACACCTTTTACTCTTGACATCATCTTGTTTCCCATTCTTACTAAGCCCCCTGCATCTTCATTTAGTTCCTCTAACCACTCACGCTTGTGTGTCATATGGTAACTGCAACCTGTGTCCATTACCCACTCATCTTCTAGATTTACATCAGCAAAAACTAGAGCCTCTGACACATATAGAGCTAGAGCTTCTGCCAAATTACCATTTCCATTCTGGTTTTCACTTTTGTTTCCAATGTTTTCCCTTGGTCTAGCTTGAGACTTGTTCTTGAAGTGTCCATCTTCACCACACATCCATCAACCTTTCCTGCTTTTAGACTTGGATCTTGGCCTGTGTGATTTTGAACCTTTCTCTCTATGCTCAGACCTTCCTCTTGTGTCATTTTTCTCCTTGACAAACAAGCCCTCTGCTTGACCCATGATACTCTTATTATTAGACCTAAACTCAAGTTCCTTTGAGTATATCGCGGAAACAAATTCGTCTAATGTTAGAGTGGTTCTTCCTGAACCATATCTCAGAGTGTCTCTCAACTGGTCAAATAGCTTAGGAAGAGAGATTAGAATCAGTATCGCCTGATCTTCATCTGCAATCAAAACATTTGTATTCTCCAAATCATGTATAATATAAAGAAACTCATCAATGTTACTCTCAATGGACAGATTCTCAGACATCTTAAAACCATACAGATTTTGTTTCAAGTAGATCCTATTTGGAAGAGCTTTAGACATGTATAACTTGTCTAATGCTTCTATCATAGCAGCTGCAGTCTGCTCTTTTTTGATCTTCCGGAGAACTCTATCAGTTACACTTAGCACAATAGTGCTCCTTGCTTTTCTCTTCCAAGATTTCTTCTTTCTTTTCACTTTCTTCTACTACCTTTCCATCTGCATCAGTGACTATTACCGTCTTCTTTGAGGACCCTTCATCTCTCAAGTCTACACTCAAGCCTAGTATATCAAGCTGAGCAAGGAGCTTCTCCTTCCACATCGTGTAATCACCTCGTCCATCAAACTTCTTTACTTCTATTCTAGCTAAGGACATGGTTCTGAGATTTTTTATCTGACCAGAACCAGACTTACGCAATATGTGCTCTGATACCACTCTGTTAAGGTTTATTACCTCAAAGATGTCGACTTTCCTTGAGACAAAATACCAAAACAACCAAGAAGAGAAGTAACAGAGAAGAAAGCTTTGGACTTTACTCGAAACAGAGCTCAACACCAGAGGAAACAGAGGAAATAAGAAGAGTTTATGTTTGTAAGAAAAGAACCAGACTTTGTAATGAAATCTAAGAGCAAGAGAGAGTGTTGTAATGTAAAATAAAAACAAGAACACAACACTTTAACGAGTTCACTCCCATTAACAAGGGTAGCTACTTCTCGCCGAGTCTTATACTCGGAATCCACTAGATTTTGATAGAGTTACAATAGGAATCCTTAGTGATACACTTAACGCCCTTCACTAGCACTTAAAGCCCACTCAAGCTACTCCTATGTCTTAGAGAAAACTGTAACCAAGCTTATACTAATACAGGTTTCTTCTCCTTACTCTATCAATCACTCCGTCACTCTCTCTTCTTCTCCTAGTGTCCCTTATATATGAGGACACTCTTAGCTCATTTTCTGACCTAAAGCAAACGCAGGTCTCACCGTTTTGGACGCCATGACTGCAGTTCCTTTTGCTTTATCTATACCATAAAGGTTAATCAAGCCGTTGCACAAATGGTAACACAAAGAGACAAACTTGTAAGTTGCCCTTTCACGCCTTGTAGCTGCTTTCTCTCCGTGGGCCAAAAGGATAAGCTTACCTTAGCAAACTTACTTTCACCTTCAGTAAACTTGAGAATTTGTGGCTTGAGTAACACTAAATTGATGAAGCTTGGTCAGCAAGGAATTTCATCTTCACAAAGTTCAATGTCGTATCTTCCGGTGTTTCTTTTGTATCGTCAAGCTCATAACCAAGTACTTTCTCAAGATACAACCCGAGTCCTAGTTGCTCAGCGCTATAACCAAAATTTTTTTGCGAATTCCCAGATCCCTGATTTGTTGCATACTCTATAATAATTTGGTTTCTTATTCGGCCTCTTCTTCTGTCCTTCGTCGGTTTTGCCACTAGGAAAATATAAATTGAACTTTGAGTCTATATCGTCGAATTCTCGCTCTGATTCCGCCGATTTGAGAGACTTGATAACCGCTTCAAACAGATCAAGCTTGCAAATTTTTTCTTCAAAACATTTCGTATAGTAACCGAGCAAAGCGATTTTCCTTTTTCGAAGAAGAAGCTTTTTTCTATCCAAATCTTGAATCATCCATAACACCTTATGCCACTTGGTCTCAAGATTCTCGGTAAAATTACCATCATCATCATCAGTACTCTCTAGTAAACTCCGGCATTGCTCTTTTCGATACATAGCGATAAAAGATACCTCCAACTTATGCACATGATACATCTCCAAAAACCTCGAATGTCATCCTTTTGAACCGAAAAATCTTATTCGTGATCAAATTGAGCGTAAATCCAATTGCTTTCTTCCTCGATGCTAACTTCATATACCGGATCGATTTTAGAAATCTGCATTCTCTCAGGAACATCGAGTTTTCGGATTTCATCGTCTTTCTTAGTCATATACTTATCAAGAACAACACTTGGTTCAAACTCATCTTCTAGCTTTCTTTCTACGTTTTCCATTTCCCGACGAAGTTTCAAGAACTGTTCAGGATCACCGAATAAATCATTAGCAATTCGCAAAGCGTTTGAATCAGTTCCTGCTCTGTATTTCCTTTTCTTCACTCCATCATCTTCACCAACAATGAAATCATCTACTTCATCATCCATTCGGCTTTCGTCAATTTTATCGCTTTCCCTTGAAGATTTCTTCAAACGTTTAAAATTCGACTTTCGGAGATTGACATTGTTGTTATCATGAACAAGAAAGTAATCATCTTCGTCAAGACTTAAATCGTTATCTTCATCGTTACTATCTTGACTCCGTTCGTTTTCTTCATCATCATTGTCCACTAATAACCCATCACCATACTCATAATGATTCTCATTCTCATCATCATCTTCATCATAAACGTTGTCTTGATTCTTGACTTGATCTTCATTAATCTGAGGCTCTGCTTTGAAAACAGAGTTGGGGGTTTAAAAAAAAGGAGAGATTTTTATGTACCTTGTTCGTCGTCGTGTCGTATGAGTTGTTTCGTTCCATAATTAATTCAATGAAGTTAGAGACTAGCCCTAAGAAAAACTCTGTAATTGTAATTTGATTCTGATTTTTGCGATGAAAAACAAAGAAGGAGGTTTTTAGGGTTCTCTAGGTCTAGGGTTCACCGAAGCATTAAAGAGGCGACTAATTTTTCAGTTTTGAAACATTTTTTTTAAATGATTTTATAATTTCTTTTTCTTTTTCCGCAAACAAAAGTTAACAGGATCCAAATTGAAAGATAATAATCACAAAAAGATATGATTTTTTTTTTGTAGGGGTTGTTTATCAAATGGACTTTTGGCTCATTTTTGTCTAATTTTAGTCATTAGACAAGTCAGCAAGCATATACTTTTACATAATTGACGCATTTTTCCCAGTCTGTACACTTAACAAATAATCTAATCATCCCAGTCAGCACATTTAACAGATAATCTAATACCGTGCCAGTGCCATAAACTATTTATTAATAGATTTTCGCTCTCTTGTGGTAAATGAGAGAAGCAAGGTGAAGTTTATTGCAGATTCTTGGTCAAAAATGCTACCATCTTTCTCCAGTACTTCGAGCATCTTGTTGAGGAAGTCTCTTGCTTCTCTTTAGACTCTTTCCTCCTCTTGACATCGTCTTCAATCACCTTAATCGCTTTTTTATGTGACCAAATACAACAAGCCATTAGTTAGTTATATGATTACTAATATAGAACATAGAAATCTCCGCGAAGCAAAAACTTAAAATGTTTCAAGTCACCTTTAATAATTTGATGAGAGCTTTCTAGGCAGAGAAAATTAAGAAGGACTGAAACCAATCAAGGTTTAAAGGCCTCTAAGCTACGTATAGGCTCATATTTATACTAACAAATTTATGACAAACTAGTTCGTCACAAGTTGGTATTGAAATCCTCACAATATTGCGTAACAAAATTTGTCACAATAATTCCTTCTTCTTTTTTTGTAGTGGAACTTTGATTTGAATTACATTCTACATACTCACTCTCCATTACAAGATCAGCCATAAACTCTGTGGGGTTGACCAACATGTAATAAAAAGTTACAAACTGATTTGGTGAGTCCAGAGTTGGCACATGCATTAGGCATCATATCAAAAAATAGAAGACAATGTTCTTTATCTCTAAACATCTATATCCACGATCAGGCCCCCACAGAGTCATATCTCCATTTTCACTCTACAACAAATTAGTAGTCACAAAAAAATCGTATGATCTAATTATTGTTTCACAAAACATTTTATGGATTGTAGTCTTACTTGAAAAGATAGTAAGAGGGTGACTGAGTCATATATGTTCTCAAACCTAACTTCAATTTGGAGCTTCCATTCCCACTCTATTTTCACATATATATAAATTAGGATCTGCACATATTTGGACCAAGAATGACTACAGTTAAAGAATTTTAGAGATCGAACCTGTCTATTCTTTCTTTTAGACGACAAAAAACTTCTCGTTAATTATTTTCTTCAACGAATTTCAAAATCAATTCTTTCAGAAGTTTCTTATTTAACAAAGTTTCATTCTTCTACTTTGTAATCAACCTGATCGCGACATGTGAGTCAGTTGATCAAGACTTTTACATGTATAAAAAAATCATTTCAATTAGAGTTAGATGCATATCAAAAGATTTATTTATCTAACAATTGTTACATCCACTTTTCCGCCTGACTTCCGACGAATGTCCGATTTACATCAAGCCGTCGGAATTCCGTCACAATATACCGACAGATTTTCGACGGCCACGGAAACTGCCTGAACTCCGTCGGTACTCCGTCACCTTGTACCGACAGATTACCGACGGAATACCCTAGTCGTAATTTTATAACGTCATTCCGACGAATTCTGATGTCGGCAAAGTTTGATTGGTCACTTTTTACCGACGGAGTAGCGACGGAATTCTGACGGACTCCGGTATTATATATATGGGTGGAAACTTCTGCATTTCATCAGAACACAAAAATACATTCCATAAAATAAGCAACAGGTTTTTTTCAGCATGTCGGAAGATCCCGCATTTACCGACCATCCTTGGATTTCTGCATTTTCAACACCTACGTGACACAGGTACAACATTAGATTTGTTGAATAGCATGAAACGAAAGCAGTCTGATTTTGTTAGGGCATTTTTACAAAAATGTTTATATATACTTTTCCAGCGAGGTTAATGCAGACTCCCAGGGATTGGGTTTTGTCCGTTGAATTGAACGTTATTCTTAACTGTTTAAATCATTTGGACATTGTTAGGAAGGTGAGATTGAGTTTTATTGTAAAAGAGGTTTTAGATGAAAGTTATATGTATAATCGGTTCTGTTAAATTAAGTAGGTAATTACAATTATTGATGAGTACGATTGTACTGATGAGGGAGACGCTATGGTTGTCTTAAAGGTAATTGGTAATTATAATTGGGAATATGATTCAATTGATATATTTTGTTACTTGTAACGTTAAATTAATATGTATTGATGTAGGATCCATGTGGGAGAATTGGCGGATATATTCAAAAAGAAGCGTGTGTAGACGCTTCTTTTGGCCCTGATATACGAGTTGGCTCAGTTGTTGTATTGAGTAATGTAAGTTTGAAATATGTTTATTTAAGTAAATGAAGTATAGATTACATTATAGTTGCCTATTTTGTAGGTTCAAGTTCTAGTCGGAACTGGGTACACTTACCTCAACATCAAGCTTGAAAACATAGATGCTATATGGACGAAAGAAAATTGTTTTCCTTCAATCAACAGCGATGAAGATACTTCTAATATTAACGGAGAGTCGGATGAAGAGGATACTTACTCTGACGAGAGTTATACTGCGTACGGTAATCTAAAGGATACACCATCGGGAAGTGGGACGAGAAGTAGTAGTTTTGGAATCTGTAAGAAGAAAAAATAAATCTATGTGTGTTGGTGTTTTATAAATTATTAATATAAAGAGTCTTTTGATTCTGTAATATGAACGGTAAATGTTTTATTTGTGGACCACGTTGTGCGATATGGTCGGTTTATATATAATATCTATACCGGAAAAAATAAAATATATAAATAACACAATCCGTCAGAAATAATATATATAAATAGCAAATTCCGTCGGAAATCCGTTGGTTATTTATGACGAATTTCTGACAGATTGTGTTATTCCGATGTCGGCAGAGTTTGATTGGTCACTTTTTACCGACGGAGTATCAACGAAAATAAGTCGTCGGATTGCCGACGGATTTCCGACGGCAACCGTGTCGGCAAAGTTTGAGTGGTTACCATATCGTTAGCGGTGGCCGATGGGATTGGTGGGGTGTTATGTTGGAGGTTTTGACAGTTTTCCGACGGAATCCGTTCTATATAAGCTTCGACATTTCTTCATTTCATCGTAACACAATTCACATTATCAAAAAAACACAATTCACATTATCTAAAAATTTATAAGAGATGAGTTCATATTTTCGGTCTTGGATGGACGAGCCAATGATGGATATGGCGTAGGAGAACGTACAACGATAGTAGATGTTGGGGGTAAGTACGGTTGCGATGGTTAACGATGCGTTTAGAGATAATTTGCAGTCGGGTGGTTATGAGGGTGATAGGGCTGAAGAACCAAATGTTGAATCTCGAAGGTTTTTTGATATGTTAGACGCATCAAAGCAACCACTATACAGCGGTTGCAGGGAAGGTCATTCACCGTTATCTTCTGCTAGTAGGATGATGAACATGAGGAATGATTACAATTTGTCCGAAGAATGTGTTGATGCATTCGCCGAGTTTGTAAAAGATGTTTTGCCAGAGGATAATCTTAGTCCAGCATCATACTACGAGATCCAGAAACTTGTTGCTGGTCTTGGTTTGCCCTACCAGATAATAGATGTGTGCATCGACAATTGTATGCTATACTGGAGAGAAGATGAGAACAGAAACAAATGTAAATTTTGCCGTAAACCACGGTTCTAAGACACAAGTGGCAGAGTGAAGATTCCATTCAAACGGATGTGGTATTTACCATTATCAGAGCTGTTGAAGAGGCTGTATCAATCAGAACTCACAGCTAAGGCTATGAGATGACATGCAAAGCATAGTCAAGATGGAGATATTACGCATCCTTCTGACGCGAAAGATTGGAAACACTTCCAATCCGTATATCCAGATTTTGCATATGAACGACGGAATGTATACCTCGGCTTATCCACTGATGGTTTCAACCCATTTGGAAAGCATGGAAGAAAATATTCATTGTGGCCGGTCATCGTAACACCTTACAATTTGCCTCCTTCTATGTGCATGCGGCGAGAGTTCCTGTTTCTCTCAATTCTAGTTCCCGGGTCAGATCATCCAAGACGGCCACTCGATATATTCCTCCAACCATTGATCTATGAGTTGAAGATGTTGTGGGAGCACGGTGTTAAGGCATTTGATGTTTCAATCCAGCAAAATTTCAACATGCGTGCGGTTCTTATGTGGACCATAAGCGATTTTCCGGCATACGGTATGTTATCTGGATGGACAACGCATGGAAGATTGGCATGTCCTTATTGCCAAGTCAATACTTCAACATTCCATTTGCAGCACGGAAGGAAGACTTCTTGGTTTGATTGCCATAGGTGTTTTTTACCGGCAAATCATCCATATCGTCGGTCTAGAATACATTTCAGGAAGAATTTACAAATGTTACATGGTCCACCTCCTGAGATAGATGGTCGCAACATATTGGAACAGTTACGAGATTTTGGTGCAGAGCGAACTCCTGAATGTGGGGGTAATGGCCATAACCCCGTCGACGGTTGTGGGGAATATCACAATTGGCACAAGAAGAGTATTTTTTGGGATTTGCCTTACTAGAAAGACCATCTACTGTGGCATAATCTAGATGTCATGCATGTTGAAAAGAATTTCTTTGACAACATCATGAACACCATCTTAAACGTTTCAGGGAAGACAAAAGACAACTGGAAGTCTAGATTAGACTTGCCATTGGTTTGTTCAAGGGAATCTCTTCATATTTTGGCTAACGGTAGATTGCCGATGCCTGCGTACCGGTTAGACGCTGGTCAAAAGGAAGCATTTTTTGAATGGATTAAAAAATATGTTAAATTTCCTGACGGCTACGCATCTAACCTACGTAATTGCGTGGATTCGACAGAAGGGAAGTTTATTGGAATGAAAAGTCATGATTGTCATGTTGTGATGCAGCGACTTCTTCCATTTGCATTTGCTTATCTTCTTCCAAAAGACATCCATCAAGCAATTGGAGGTATATTTTGTACTCCCGTCACTACAAGAAAACAGGAAAGTTGTGACGCCCAAAGGCGTCACAAAAGCGTCACAAAACAGGTGTTTGCGACGCTTTTGTGACGAAAAAAAGCGTCGCTAAAAAACCGTCGCAAATCTAAACCGTCGCACATTCGTCACAAATTTGTGACGCTTTGGAGACGAAAAAAAAAGCGTCACAAATTTGCGACAGTTTAGAATCGACGTTCTTTTCTTTCTTTAGGTTAGGGTTACTTGACAAACTGCCTTCTTCCTCATATATATATATTAGAAGCCGGTAAAACACCATAAACTAATCAGATCCAAAAACAAACCTTAAGCGTCACAAATTTGTGACGGTTTAGAGACGATAAAAAACGTCATATATTTGTTACGAAATTGTGACTTTTATATTCCATCACAAATTAGCGACACTATTGTGACGGTAAACTTCGTCGCAATTGCAACGAATTTGTGACGCTTTTGAAAAATTCAATTGCTCTTAATTCGTCACAAAAGTGTCACAAATTTGTGACAGATTAATTAATATCAATACAATTAGCATTTTTATTTTTATTGATTGTATTTAAATTACAATTTATTAGGATATTGTTTTTGAATAAATTAACATATTAAATAGAAAAATGTCATATTTATTATATTATATGACATTTAAAAACCTATATTACAATTCAAAGTACATAACTAAGAAAATAAGATATTACAACTCTTGCATTTACATTTGTAAATTCTCCCCACTCTTCGATTTCAATCTTTAAAACTTCTTCAATATCGTCAACAAAATGTCGAGAGACACGCCAAGATCTTTGGACATTGTTGTGAAGCATTGTTTATGTTCGTTTTCTTCTTCTTCTTCTTCTTCTTCTGAGAGTTACAATGAAACAAAAATATAAATGGCTAGGGATTCAAAAATTGCATTAACAAATGACTAATGCCGAATTAAAGAAATAATTTATAACATGCTTATGTCAAAACTGATCAGAATAATAAAGAAGAACATGCAATAAATATGCAAGATTCTCAACAAAATTCCTATAGCAGTAAGACCATCCCAAAAGAAAGAACATTATGATCACACAATTAACTTCACAACTGAACTAGAATAAAACAGAAAGAAAGAGCTGAAGGGAGTACCATGGTCGACATGGGCAATAACAGACATATTACGGATGTTGTGTTTGTAGTCCATAATCCTACGAAGCTCATCAGCTGTGAACTTCACCTGCCATTTCACAAGAAACATGTATTTAGCTTCGGCTGCAGAAACCAAGTACCATTATAGAGGTAAAAACGTAAAGAAATCAGAATGCTTACCATTTTGACGAACTTTTAATTGTCTCCTACAAAATCTCTGCAAACAGAGAAACAGAGAATTAGATAAGACTGATTTAAACGATTAGAATATATTACTAACAAAATCTAAAACACAAATCAAACCAAACGTCGAGAATATCAAAAACGTGAAGATATTTTTAGGCAAGCTTTTCGATCGATAGGAGTTGCATCTCTAAAACCAGATCTATGAAATCAATGGATACATATCCTATTATGTTACCTTCAATTGGTTCTGGATTCAGCTCGGCACACTCACAAAATATATCAAACAGAGTATCCACTGTCATAAACAAGACAGTAGTTGCAACTTATCACAAGCACAAGTAACCTGATTATTTCTAGCACCAACCATATTAACCTGATTATCAAATCCATGATAACTACATTAGGATTGTTCTAAGAACATATAGAACGGTGATTACTATTCTATTTGATCAACTGAGACCGTTTTTCTCTTGATTATTATCAACAATACACACCAACTTCCCAAATCAAGCAAGAAACAATATGTAAAGTAAAAAAAAAGGATGTAACATACCTCTCATTACGATTAAGCCGAGCACCAAAGTAGTAAGAAACAGAGAGCAACAAACAATCACTGTCTACAACAACTAAAGAAAGCCAATCTTTACGTTGCATACCATCTCTTGCGAAATTGATTCCAAGAGCTAGCTCAGGAGGCACTTCCTCTGCTGTTAGATTCACTTCCCATGTCCCATTCAGATGTCCGTACAAACACAGATTATCCATTTCTAACAACACAAAAACAAACAAAAATCCCCAATTCATCGAAAAAGACTAAATTTCTCAAAAAAACAATTGAACATAAAGCAAAAGAGTATCTAATTCTCAAGCTTCTCCATTGAAATTTTAATACAGATCCGAATTTAACTTACCCGGATCGCATAAAGAGTAGAACTTGTCAACATCTGGGTAAAACAAAAGAAGCCAAAGGTTTTAAGAAACTTAGAAAATTTAAAGAGAAAACGAGATTGTATCTACCTACGGAGAGAGCTTCAAGAAACCCAGAACGACGACCATTAAAATCCTTGAAGATCTCTTCGACGGTTCGTGGGTTCCTTCTACGCCTTCCGCTGCCGTTTTTCTTCACTTTGTGACGTTTACTTTCAGGGTTTTGCAACCACAATCTCAGATTGCCCCTGATTTCAAGTAATCGATTTCTTGGAGAGAAAATCGCGTCACACAACGAGAAACTAGATCAAAAAAGAGAGACAAAATAGAATTGCAAACAAAGAACAGATATTGGGATCAGAACAAACAAAAAGATGATTGGGTTATTTTCACGAAATCAAAGCTGGGAAGAAGGGGAAGAAGGAGAGGAAACAGATCTGAAGAAAGGGAAGAAGGAGATGAGACTGAAACGTGAACGGACGGACGAGAACTGTCATTTTTGCCACGTCAGCGATCCTAGTGATCCTTTTTTATTGGCTCTCATCTTCTCAAGTGTATTGTTTATGTTTTTAATGCATTTTAAAAATCAGTGTATTTAATTTAATATAAATAATGTTTTACATATTTAAACTTTTTATTTTTTACTGATTGTTATTTTCAAATTATAAATCTTATAAGGGTTTGACGAGAAAAAAAATCTTATAAGGGTTTAATGGTTACTTTTCGAGGTTATACTTTAAAATTAGGGTTTAGTATTTAACTTTTAGCTTATGATGCATTATGTTTTTATTTATGAATTATTCACTTGTTTACTAATTTTATAATTTTTAATAGATTAGTATTGATAGATTTTCTATTATGAATACAAACAAAAATCTATGTAATTTTCAGACCAAATTAATTGGGAATGTGGTTTCGACCCTTATTTTACCAAACCGTCGCGAAAGAGTCGCATTTTAATATTTTAGAGGGAAAATGTGTCGGCCCAATTATTTTGAAATTCAAAACACAAAACGTCACAGTTAGGTAACAAAAGAGTCACAAATTTGTAATGCATTTGTGACGCTAAGTGTATACACACTTTGAAACACCAAAATTCAACTGGGCGTAGCTAATCAATAGCAAAAGAGTCACAAATATGTTACGTTTTTGTGACTCTTTAGTGACGCTACTTGAAACCCAGAAAAGCGTCACAAATGAGTCACAAAAGAGTCGCAAATTTGTAACGCATTTGTGACGCTAAGTGTATACACACTTTGAAACCCTAAACCCTAAACATTTAAATGGAAATTTGGTAAGTTTATGGGTTTAAAATAAGTTTTCTATGAACTTATGAACCATGTGAATGATTATAATTAGGTAATTTGAACTTCAAATGTCCATTTATCAAAAATTTATATTTTTACAAAGATTACAAAGTAATAACACTTATACTTTATATAACACTTATATGATTGATATGAACATTATAATTTTTTTTTTGGAAATAGAAGATTTAACAATTAGATGTAAAAATTTTAGTCCACACATGCATAATATACGTATGTATATAATCCTAGTACTTGAATACACATTTGAAACACCAAAATTCAACTGGGTGTAGCTAATCGGTAGCAAAAGAGTCACAAATTTGCAACACTTTTGTGACTCTTTAGTGACGCTACTTGAAACCCAGAAAAGCGTCACAAATGAGTCATACAAGAGTCACAAATTTGTAACGCAAATGTGACACTAAGTTTATATATACCTTGAAACCCTAAACCCTAAACATTTAAATGGAAAATTGGTAAGTTTATGGGTTTAAAATAAGTTTTCTATGAACTTATGAACCATGTGAATGATTATAATTAGGTAATTTGAACTTCAAATGCCCATTTATCAAAATTTTATATTTTTACAAAGATTACAAAGTAATAAAACTTATACTTTATATAACACATATGATTGATATGAACATTATAATTTTTTTTTGGAAATAGAAGATTTAACAGTTAGATGTAAAATTTTTGGTCCACACATGAATAATATATGTTTGTATATAATCCTAGTACTTGAATACACATTTTAAAACACCAAAATTCAACTGGACGTAGCTAATCAGTAGCAAAAGAGTCACAAATATGTTACGTTTTTGTGACTCTTTAGAGACGCTACTTGAAACCTAGAAAAGGCACATGGGTATACCTTTATCAAATGAGTCACACAAGAGTCGCAAATTTGTAACGAATAGTTTACTGTCGCTAATGCGTCGCAAAAAGTGTGACGTTCATTAAAATAGTCACAACTCCGTCGCAAATTTGTGACGCTTTTACGACAGAAGTTTTCCGTCACAAATTTGCGACGATTTTGATACGTTTTTCATTTTCGTCACAATTTCGTCCCACTTCCGTCGCAATCTTTTGTGACGAAAAAAACTATTACAAAAATCCATCACAGATTATCTGTTTTCTTGTAGTGCGTGAGTTTCTTACTAATATAATGTTACTATATATGTATTAACTTGTTTACTTTTCTGTTGTAGGAGTTGGGGCTTTCTTTCGAGATTTATGTTCACGGACACTAACAGTGGACGGGATTCGTAATTTAGAGTCCAACATCTCGGTACTCCTTTGTAATCTGGAAAAGATATTTCCACCGTCTTTTTTTTTATGTTATGGAACATCTTCCTATTCACCTCCCACGAGAAGCAGCATTAAGAGGCCCTGTTCAATACCGATGGATGTATCCGTTCGAGCGGTACATGTTCCACTTGAAGAAAAAGGTTAAAAATTTGAGCAAGGTGGAGGGATCTATTGTTGCACAGAGCCTAAATGACGAAGTCTCACACTTTGCCGAATATTACTTTCCATCGGAAGTTCGGACTAAGGCTAGACGTCCGGCGCGACATGATGATAAAGGTGAGAAAGCAAAGTATGTCGTGGTTATACCCGAGTTGTTTTCCCAAGTTGGTCGAGTAAGTGGAAAAGGAAAGAAACGCAAACTATCAGCACAAGAGGTCAAACATTTTCATACGTATATCCTCAGAAATTGTGACGAAATAATGGAGTACGAAAGGTATAGCAGTTTTTGTAAAAAAAAATTGGAATTATTTGTCTTAATCTACTAAATATTTTTATGTTACAGCATTTACATGTCCCTAGTCCAAACTTACCATCCTGATAAGACAGAATCCGAACTTGCTGTCTTAAAAGATAAGAATTCTCGGAGTGGTTGAAATTTTATGTAAGTTTAATATAATTCCTTACTCTTACATTTCCAGATTTTCACGTTTTATATGTTAATGATTTCATACTTTTATCGTTCATTAGGTTTCCAAAGGTTTAGAAAGTGGTCAAACTCTCCCGACATGGTTAGTGGTATGAAGTCAATAATAGGTTTTCCAACATGCTCCTACGATATGTTTTGTTATCCACGTATATTAACAAAACCAACTATTTAATTTTAGGTTTGCTACATTCCATATCCTCAAGTTTCCTATCGTACAGATCCTTGGATCACAGTAACTCCAATTAACCCGAGAGGAAGATTATATGGAGTTCCAGAACATGATGTTCTCCAGCCATCGACAAGTATTCAAATGTCACATGTCGAGGAGATGGATAACATTGATCTTGTTATTGATGTGACACATATCGGCGATGATTTAGTTCATTCGGACGAAGAGGAATCACGTGACGAATTTGATGACGATTCAGACTCCATCCCTAGTCAAGGTTCTTCAGGAGATTCAGAGTAATATTTTATGAATAAATGTTTGTGTTTGTGAAAATTGGTGTCTTATATGTGTAACGTTTCAAAATATATTTCTTCATAAATTTATACGCAAATCATTACAAACATAACCAAATAAAATATATATCAATAACACATGACGTCGGAAATCCGTGGGAAATTCCCACGGATTTCATTACAAATATACGAAAAAAAAAAATTAAAATAACACAATCCGTCGGGTTTCTGTCGGCATATATTGACGGATTTCCGACGGTTTGTGTTATTTTTATATTTGATTTTACTCCGCGGTAATATTATATAAAAATGCCATAATTCGTCGGATTTCTATCGGAATATATTGACGGATTTCTGACGGATTTTATTATTTTTATATTTTATTTTTCCAAAAAATCTCATCATCACTAAGTTTGCGAATCCTAAATCCTGTAATCCCTAAATCCCTAAATCCCAAAAATTCTCATAATCTCTAAATCCCTAAATTCCTAAAATATTCATAATCTCTAAATCCCTAAATTCCTAAATCGCTTAATTCCTAAATCTCTAACTTCAAAAGATTCTCATAATCCCTAAATCCCATAATCCTTAAAATCCTAAATTTCCAAAAATTCTCATAATCCATAAATCCTCGAATTCCTAAAATTCTCATCTTGCAGTAAGTCTCGAACTCATAAATCCCATCATCCCTAAACCCCTTAATTCCTAAATCTCTAAATTCATTAGATTCTCATAATCCCTAAATCCCATAATCCATAAATCCCTAAATTCTCAAAAATTCAAATAATCCCTAAATTCCTAAAATTATCATCATCACTAAGTCTCGAAATCCTAAATCCCTTAAACCCTAAAACCCTAAATCCCTAAAATTTTCATAATCTCTAAATCCACAAATCAGTAAATAGAATAAAATATATAAATTACACAATCCGTCGGAAATCCGTCACAAATTCCCCGACGGATTTTCGACGGAATATCCTAAATTTTATACCGCCAAAACGCATAGTTATTATCGAAAAGGTGGCAGAATCCGTCGGAATTCCGTCGGAATTGGGCGGCGTTTTCTGTCGGAATTCTTAAATATAACCAGACACTTCGTCTTCTCCGACGAGAAAACGAAAACAAAAGTTTTTTAGTGAAAATCTCCGGAAATCGCCGCAAATCAAGCCGGACAACGCCGAAATACCGACGCCACCGCCGTTTCGCCTCTGATTCGCCGAATCACCAACGTTATGCCGCCGATTCACTGCCGAGTCACCGCCGTTTCGCCGAGTCACACCAGTTTCGCCGCCGTTTTCACCGATTCTCCGACTTTTGTATACCAAATCTCAAACACCCTCAAGAAATCAACACCCCAATGTAAGTTTTTGATGATTTGTTTGAATTTTTGGAATATTAGGAATTTAGGAATTAGGATAATTTTAGGAATTTAGGTATTATGAAAATTTTAGAAATTTCACAATTTAGGGAATTAAGGATTTTGGAATATAAGGTATTATGCAAAATTTTATGAATATTTCAAAACTATATGAATTTCGAATTTAATAAGTATTTGTGGTTTTTAGGGATTTATGAAGATTTATAATATGAATAATATATAAAATTCTAAAATTTTAAAAATTTAAAAATTATCTATTTTGTTTAAAGCAACATTTTTTATAACATGCTAGACTTCTAAAAAAATATAAGGATTTATTGGGATTTAGGAATTTACGGATTTTTCTATTTTGGGATTTAAAATCAATATTAATAATGTATAAAATTATTAAAATTACGAAATTTTAAAAAATATTTATTTTGTAAAATCATTAATCTTGAGAACAAGTAATACATCATAAAATCGAACTTATTTCGGGCAAATTGCTGTTTTTAACCCAAAATTTCATTTTTTCAAAAAAACTAAACCAAAACTTGAATCAAATGCAGCTCTAACCTATCGGGCGTGGAAAATTACAGTTACCCTCATATGACCAAACAAAAAACGCGAAACCAATATTACCATTTTAACCTTCGGGCGTGTCAGACTTCTTTAGAGGTCGGATATTCGACTCTAACAAAAGTCTTATACTGATTAAATTAGTAAATTTAAATTATAAAATAAAATAAAAATATTTGTTAGCAATTGTTTGGACAAAAATTAAATATTGACGATGTCGATGTTTAGAAATTAAAATTTCATAAAATTGAATCATATTAAACAAGGTTAGTTAATTATGCCTATACCTTAAAAATATCAGACTTTTCCGAGAAGTCTGGCGCTTAATTAACTAATAAATTTAAATTTAAAAATTTTTAAAAATTATTTTCTTAAAATTTCTTGTACATAAATTAAATAGAGACGATTTTTGAAGTATTAAAATTAAATTTTGTGATATCAAATCACATTGAATACATATAAGGTAAAGTATGTTGTAAACCTCAAAACATGCTTTGAAATGTAAGACATGTAAGAAACATTTACCTATAACTTTAGGGTTTAGATTTATGGATTAACAAATTTACTTTTGAAATGTTAAATTTGCACATATGTGTTGTAAGGTGCATATATTTAACGAATTTGATGCTTCCTATATGTTTGTTTTTAATATTTTCACTTATAAGTACAAAATATTAGATTTAGGGGTTATCAGACTTCTCGGAGAAGTCTGACAGATTAAAATATTAGTAAAAACTCATAGAAAAAGGGAATATTGCCGCCTAAAATTAAAAATATTAGTAAAAAGTCCTAGAAAAAAGCGGGAATATTGCCGCCCAAAATTTCAGACTTCTATGTGAAGTCTGACGTTTTAAAAATAATTGAAAATACCAGGAATTAAAATATTAGTAAAAAGCCCTAGAAAATAGCGGGAATATTACCGCCCAAATTTTTAGACTTTTATGTGAAGTCTGATGTTTTTTTTAACCGCAAATTAGGACACATTTAAAAGGGGTTTTTAATCCAATTTTCGATGGCTGCCTCCACTACTTTCTACTACCCAATCCCTAAAAGCCTCCTTCTTTCTCCTCCTCAATGTCACAAACAAAACCCAAATTTCATCTCTTGCTCCACCAAACCCATTTGCCCTCCTCCTCATCCTTCGTCTTCTTCTTCTTCTTCGTCTTCTCTAAACCATCGAAGCCAAAATCAGAATCTGCGTTTACCCACTTTTAAAGATTCGTCTTCTCTCTCTCTCTCTCGGAGATACCGAACCAACATCTCTTTCTCTCCTTCTCGAATACCTCGCCGCCGAAGTAAGTTTATCTCCGATCTCTGTTTATCGTCAGAGCTGAATATTTGAAATGATTTAATCAATTTCTGATTTGATTTTTTTTTAATTTTGAATTCAGGTTCTGGAGCTTGCTGGTAATGCTGCGAGAGACAAAAAGATGACAAGGATAATTCCGAGGCATCTTCTACTTGCGATTAGGAACGATGAAGAATTGGGAAAGCTTCTAAGTGGAGTGACGATTGCTCACGGTGGTGTTTTACCGAACATTAACTCTGTTCTTTTACCTAAGAAGACTGGTAAAGTGACTGATTTTTGCCGTCTCCTTTTCTCTCTCTCGATTTGGATTTGCAGAAGAAGGTGGTCTCCTTCATCACCGACCATATCTTCTTTCCGGTGAGCCATCTCCGGCGTCTCCACCTCTCCTTCGTTCTTCGGCGATGAAACCCGCGAAGACTCCCCCAACCGGTGCCGTTGCGACCCCCAGGTGGAGATCCGATTAACGCCAACCTACATCGGTTCTTTCCAAGCTAAGATTGGCGAAGATCTGTTCATTCATCAGAGATACGGCTCAGTACCCTTTGTCCAAGGCGGAGATCCGTGACTCCCGGTGGATCTCGAACCCAACCAACGGTGGTCAAGGTTTGTGGTTAGTCGTCGGCTTAGACGATGTGGTGAAGCACTCGGCTAGGTTTGTTGTTTGATTTAGTATTTCCTTGTCTCTCAATGGCTGATTTCGTTTATTCATTTTTTTCTGTTTGCAGATTCATGGAAAGATATGTTTTCCGTGTCTCTTGTGATAATTTGAAGTGGGTTCATCGAAAGATTCAATATCTTGTTTGGTGGGTTTGTATGTGTTTAAATGTTGTGTTTTGCTGTCTTCATTTTAGTGCCATTGACCATGAGAATGACTCGTGGAGGAGGAAGAAATGGAAACAGAGCAGCATCGGTTTCAATTCATGCTTATTTGAGGTGGCAATTTCAATTGATTTCTGTTTTAGCTCTGGATTTTTAGCTATAATTTGAGCTGTTGGATTAGGAGCAAAGTAAAGATTTTAGATTGCTTCTTATGATTCTATGTGAGCTTTAAATGCTAATAATGTATAAGCTAAACCTCTAATTAAGAAAAAAATTTCCTGTTTCGCAGGTATAAAGTCTTCTCTTGAAGAAGTGACTGCAATTTGTGATCTCACATTTGCGATGGCTGCTGATCCTGAAAGTGAAGTGCGTATGAATGATGTTGCTGCAGCTAGTCATATTTTTAGTTGTCTTATTTTTCAAAATTTTGATATTGATCCCTTTTATACTGATTCTTCTTCTTAGTGTATCCTAAAATTTATTGTATTGATCATTTGGTTAATGTAAACTTCCTTTTGTAGTGTATCCATAATAAAGATACAAGCAATAAACTTGGTAAACCAAAACCAAAAGATACAAAAACTTGCATAGTCGTAACCTAATAACACGTGATTTTTGAAGCAATTTTTGAAGAACATAGACAAGTTATTGGCAAATTTTGAAGAAATAGACAAGTTATATGAAGAAAATAGACAAGTTATAGTGAGACATTATCTTGTTATATATTTTAACTGACACTTCTCTTGGTACTTGTCTTTTTTAAAAAAATTAACTACTCCGACTTCAAACGAAGTCTGATTCGTACGAGTTAAAAGACTATAAACTTAACAAATCCAAATGCCAAATCTGGTCTCTCACAACCCATTCCCCAACCATACACGCTATAATCTACACCATCATAGTAAGACTCGGCGTGTTTCACAATATGTAGACACGTCGCCCAAATTGATAAACCGCCCACCTTTGAGAGGATCCACCACAAAATGCCATATCAAGTCTCTCACAATCCATTCACCAACATTAACAAGTAATTGCACCATTATCTGTCCAAAAAATCATGTAAAACAACGTTAGCGATCTTAGTTGAAATTTCAGACTTCTTAAAGAGTCTGATTCTATTAGCTACATTGCCAGAATTTATCAAAAATTTATTTCAAAATAATTACCGAACATAAACATTTTAAACTAACACAGGGTGAACATATACAAGTAACACACCTATTAAAAATTTAAAATCAACGAAATTCATCACAAATATACAAAAAAACGGTTTTAAAAATTAAAAAATCCAGACTGCCATAGAAGTCTGAAAGAACACAAAGTCAGACCTCTATTGACCAAATGTTGACTTTTCCGTCAGACTGCACTAGCTGTCTGACAAAAATCGAAAGGCTCTTGGTAGACTTCTCTACTCTAAATGCGTATTTCCTCATTATAGCCGTCAAACGCAGCTCTGTTATAAGATCTTGCTTGCTATCAAAACACTTTCCGACATAGATGGCGTCGGACCAATTCCTTCCTCGGCCAGCAAATCCGTCGACAAGTAATTGCACCATTATCTGTCCAAAAAAATCATTTAAACCAAAGTTAGCGATCTCAGTGGAAATTTCAGACATCTAACGAAGTCTTATTTAATTAGCTACATTGCCTGAACTTATGAAAAAATTATTTAAAAATAATTACACAACATAAACATTTGATACTAACACAGGGTGAACATATACAAGTAACACACCTATTAAAAATTTAAAATCAACGAAATTCATCACAAATATACAAAAAAAAAAACGGTTTTCAAAATTTAAAACATCAGACTGCCAAGTAAGTCTGGAAGATTTAAACTTCCAGACTTCTATGTCAGTCTGAAGAGGAGTGTATTTTTGCACTTCGATTTTGATGTAGAAGACTGCGGATGCCGTCTGATAAAGTTACCAACCCAGACTGCTATAGTAGTCTGAAAAGACTATTTTTGCAATTGACCAAACTTTGACTTTTCCGTCAGAGTGCTCTAGCTGTCTGAAAAAAATCGAAAGGTATTTCTGACATTGACCAAAATATTGACTTTTCATGTCAAACTTCTTTTATCGGCCGGGCAGTCTGAAAATTGTGGTGAGGTATTTTTGCAATTGACCGAACTTTGACTTTTTTATTTAGACTTCCATCGCGGTCTGCAAAATCATTTAGACTACCAAAGATGTCTGACAAAAATTTGTGTATTTTTTGCGTTGACCAAAATCTGTGAAATCAGACCATCTAAGCCGTCTGAAAAAATTCATAAATTGCAGACTACCATAGAAGTCTGAAAGTTTTTCGATCTAACCAAGACTTAACTAGAAGTCTGATATTATTCCCCCCAAATAGGTCAACATATGAAAATTTTCGGTCAATTACAACTAGTAACCTTTTTTTTTTTAGATTTCCGATTCCGTCTGAATAGACAGTCAACTTGCGGTCAAAGTGACTGATTTTCCTCCAGACAGAAAATGAAGTCTTAATAGAAAGTCAATTTTTCGGTCAATTGCATAACTACCCTATGCCTCGATTAGAGGAATTTTCGTAATTTTTTTGGTTTCAAAGGAAATTAGCAGACTTCATATTGAGTTTGACTAGTTAAATGTCAATTGCAAAACTACCCTCTCGTTGACTAGTTGAGTTTGAATAGACTTCTAAAGCAGTCTGAGTATACAACTCAGATCTGCAATTCAAGGATATGCAAAAATCGTACCTATATCGGTTTCGAGTTTCATTTCGCCCTCGTTGGCCGTCCAGATCATATAAACCCACCGAAATCCCGCCAGCCCTGTCGTCGTTTGCCGTTTTTATGACATTATTTCCAATTTCGGTAGGTTTTAAACGGAAACGCAAAGGAAAATCTGGAGAAATCGGAGAGAGTAGTCGCGAAAAGTGTTGGAGTGCTATATCCTTGAGCTTTAAAGGCGGAAATAACGTGTAACTTACTGCATTAACTAGTCGACCATGGTGGTTGTCGTGGAGGTTGAGAATTGATGACAATGGCATTTCCGTAAATAAGTTAGATCTGAGAATGCCCTTAGGTCTATTGAAAAAATGGTTAGACTCTAATAGCAGTCTGATGAGTGGCATATTCGTTAATACACAGATTCATTAAGGGTAATTCGTGGGATTTTGAAAGAGAGGAGAGGAAGAGGTTAGTTTTAGCTTTGACTTCAAGTTTTGGTCTATTTTTGCAAGTATGCCACTTATTTCCCTAAAACACTAAATTCCAAAATCCCAAATTCCCAAAATCCCAAAATCCCAAAAACCCTAAATCCCTAAATTTCAAAATCCCCAGATTCCCTAAACACCTAAATTCCTAAACCCTAAATCCGTAAATTACGAAATGTCTAGATCACTAAATCCATAAATCCCTAAATTCCTAAATCTCTATATCCCTAAATCCCTCAATCTTAAAATGCATCAATCTCAAAATGCCTAAATCCCTAAAATCCTAAATCTCTAAAATCCCTAAATCCTCATTTCCCTAGATCCCTAAATCCCTAGATCACTAAAACCCTAAATCCCTAATATAGATTATAAATTTAAATTTTAAAATTGACATACTAATTTTATATATGTTAAAATATTTCAAATTTATGTAAAAATCTTGGAATTCGTAGGGATTATGTAAAAATTCAGCAGAGTGTTGGAGGCGGTAGTTCCAGTAGGGGGGTTCGGAGTTCTAGTCAGTCCCAGATCCCCGACCCTTCCTTTTTGGATACACAACAACCGTCTCCTAATCCTACGACCTCAGCTCCCACAGTAATTAGCATCGAGGATTTCGCATCACAACCCGGAAGGGATCGTTTTCCTTTCCTAGATCCGGACTTGTCTCCCAACACGACATGGTAAGTTTTATTTTAAAATGTTTTCGATTTAGTTAACTTAATAAATAATTTTCCTTAATTTTGGTTAGGTTTCAATTTTCGAGAAATGGGATATCGACGTCTATCAACACAATGCTTAATTGTTTGATAACTCGACCGTATCCCACATACTCTTCGATGCCGGTAGCCGACCGTGACAGCTGGTTTCGGCAATTTGCGGTAATCCCTAAATTTTGTAATTTAGACAATTCGCGGTTTTATTACATAAAAATTTTATTTACTAACTCGTTAACGGTTTTTTTTATTTCCAGCAAGATTTTAATTGGGACAGACAGCTGACCACTAGGGTTCGACGCGAGTTCAACGCCAAGGCTGGTAGAATGTACTCGCAGAAGATGAACGAGTGGATGGACATATGGGGACTTGGTAAGATTCCTCGGGATATGAAAAACAATCCCGAGTTATGGACTCAATTAATTCAGTATTGGGAACTGGAGGCCACTAAGTCGAGCTCTGCAAAACACTCGACGAACCGAAAGAGCGACCAGAAGGGGAAGGAACCAGCGACCCATAACCTCGGAGCGACGAACAAGGCGACTCGTGCAGAACAACTGGTAAGTTTCTTTATTATTATTTTATTTTTATAATCGCTAACTTATTTGCTTACTTTTCAAAGGTAACAGTATCAAAAGAAAGATACGCGTCCTTCAAATCTGGATTTGATCAGAGATACGCATACCAACCGAAAGACGTGCGAAATCCAAGATCCAATTGCTCGTGAAATCGTGGAAAGCGTGGAGAGGCTCGGTCAGGAGTATATCCAATCTCAACCTCACGTCGAAGGAACTCCACCACCCACCGAAGTTCCATTCGAGAAGATCAACGAGCTTACGTATGAGGTTAGTAACGTTTTCAATTATTAACGAATTTAAAATAACTTATAATACTTATACGTTATAACATTTATAGTTTTATTGTATATGGTAGGTTACTCCGAAGAACCAAGGTCATGTCTTTGGTCTTCCGAAAGACAGTTCCACCTCTTCCGTGTCTTCATTCTAATTTCACGGTGATAGCGGTTTGCGGGCCCAAAACGCGGAGCTTCTCGAGCGGATAACCGCAATGGAGGCACAACGCGCAACAGATGCACAACGGTTTGAGGCAATGGAGGCACAACGCGCAGAAGATGCAGAGCGCATTCGTGGGATGGAAGAGAAAATGAACGATTTCTTTCGTAATTATCGTCCATAATAGACTTTTAAATTTTATGTAAAACTTTAAGTTTTAAATAACTTTTCAAACTATTTTAATTTATTTTCATATTTAAATTTAATTTAATTTAATTAATTATTATAATTTTTTTTTAAAAAAAATTCCAAATGCCGTCGGTAACAGCCGCCGTCGGAAATCCGTCGGTTTCAACAACCGTCGGAAATCCATCGGTATCTAGTACCGTCGGACATCCGTCGGTATCATCCTCCGTCAGAAATCCATCGGTATCATCCACCGTCGGATGGTTGAATTTCCGACGCATTTCCGACGAATTTCCGTTTTACCTATTGTCGTCGGAAATCCGTCAACAGTTTCCGACGGATCTTTAATTTCCGACAAGATAGATCCGGCGGACGAAATCCGTCGGAAACACACTGATTCCGACGGTTTAGGCCGTCGGAAAAGACCATGTTTTCTTGTAGTGCAATAGTGATATCATTATTTATAAAATAGTAAACATAATCTTAATTTAAAAAGGAATAAGAAAATCTAGTTATTTGGAAATATGTAAACTCAAAATAAGAATAAATAGATTTTCATATTTATGATAAACTCAATTTCACGCAAAATTGGTAAAACAATTATTGCATGACTATACATTAAATGACTTGATATAAAATCTCGGAATTTTTATGACTTTGAGTTGGACAGTAGAGATGGATCCAACTTCATCTAACGACCCTTATCGTTGGGAAAAAGAAAATAGTGACACGTGTCATTACCTTGTGCTTCCACGTGTCAAGCTCATGGAAAGTGTTGACCTTCTTTTATATAAATGACAAAAAACTTCTCGTTAATTATTTTCTTCAACGAATTTCAATATCAATTCTTTCAGAAGTTTCTTATTTTACAAAGTTTCATTCTTCTACTTTGTAATCAATCTGATCACACATGTGAGTTAGTTGATCAAGACTTTTACATGTATAAAATACTACTTTTGGAATTGGTCATACACACTTGACTTTTAGAAATCATGTTAACATTTGATTAAATAAAGCAGTTTAACTGCAAAAACACCAGTTCAAAACAATGAGTATAAAAAAAATTCAAGAAAGAAGAGATGAAAACAAATTGCTTCCTCCTGTTGGAACTACAAACCTTTCTTCAGAAAAGTAAAAAGGTTTCGTACTGCAAGTAGCATCACAAATAATCCAACACATTCACAATTTCGAATTTAGAAAATGGTTTGAAAAACAAATGGATACAATTTAAAATCTATACTATAAAAGACTCTCAACCCAATACAAAAGCTGATAAGAACACTTTTCACTAAATTCTATCGAAAATATAAGAAAATAACAACGCGTTCTCGAAAGTGAAGAACAAATCAGAATAACATACTTTTAGCCGATAGTTTTGAAATTATCACCCACCATCTACACATAAAGGACTGCAGAGATGCTTTACAAACCTTTGAGATCAATTAAAATCCATAGAAACAAACATGAACTATACAAATAATAAATAGTAACCTATGACCTTGGAAATACTTCCTTCTCTAGAGATTCTGCTATTAGTGGCCATCAAACTTATCAACTATTTTGCGTTTAAGTCTATGAGTGAATAGCTAATATTATCTAGGTATAACACAAGGATAAGAAGACTTAGAATTTGACTTTATAAGACAAAGAATTATTGTCTAAATTTGCTTACCTCATTCATCGCCTTGAACCGAAACTCAGCGCTTCTACCAACGAAGAACCTCATCTAGTAGGACACAATCGGAAACAAAACCCACTACTGGATCATAATAAGCCAAGTCAGTCTTATAACATATTCACTTTCATTAGATATTTTGCCAACCACACATGAATTTGCTTTAGAAACCCCAAATCATCCTATCTTGAACAACAAAGTTTCGTAATAAAAATCTCTCATGTGTAAGTATAACACCAAAACCAACCAAAGAATATGAAGAAACAATCATATTAGGAAGAACAACATCACCAAATAGGCATAAGATACGAAACAAATCCACAATTCATTACCGGAACATAGCTCATTATAAATTGGGAGAAGAACGTATGAATATAGCTAAGCAAATCCTAGGTGCAGTTTAAAGAGAAAGATAAGAAATAAACCAAATTTTAAGCCTCTCATAGACTTAGGAGGAGCATCGTCTTTAATTTGAAAACCTCGCTTGCCTCATCATCGGCCATCGATTCATCCACCGATTAGTTGGTTTCATTTTCGGTAGTAGCTAGCGCAGATCAAGCCTTCACAGAATCAAGCATCCGTTTGCTACACTGAAACTTGGGCACACTCATTCGCCGCATATTCCACGATCATGAGACAAATCTTTTTTCTCGTCGCGAACAGCCATTAGAGTCGTGAGGATCACTATCACTGAAATTAAATTTGTTTACCTTACTGCTTAAACCCATATCAAAATCGAATCCAATCCACACATCTCAAATCTGAAACCCCTATTGAGTTCAATTACAATAAATTAATGAAGCAGAAATCTGGTAGATCAGTAACATAGGATTTTATGATTGCAATTTTCCAACGTTTGTTATTAGAAGGAATAGAAGATGAGAACCTTTGAAACGGAGAACACAAATCGGCCAGAATATCTTTTTATTTTTTTCTTTTTAAGTTTTTTTAATCAAAAAATGAGGTGTCAAGTTTTTTGGTCAACCGAGAGGAAAAAGAAGATGGATGAAGTTTATTGTTTCTTATGCCCTAAGGAGGAAGACGAAAACGTTCGAGAATTTTCAGTTTCAGAATTGAATCATACGGAAAGAGGGGGGAAAAAAAAAAGGAGCAAAAATAATAAACACAGTCGAGCAGAGAAAGCGCCACGTGTCCTCTCCATGGAAAAAGTTGGCCTCTTGTTATATAGTAGATGACAAAAACTTTCTCATCAATTATTTTCTTCAACGAATTTCAATATCAATTCTTTCAGAAGTTTCTTATTTTACAAAGTTTCATTCTTCTACTTTGTAAACAATTTGATCGCGACATATGAGTCAGTGGATAAAGACTTTTACACGTATAAAGAATTCATTTCAATTAGATTTAGATGCATATCAAAAGATTTATTTATCTAACAATAGTGATATCATTATTTATAAAATAGTAAATATAATCTTAATTTAAAAAGGAATAAGAAAATCTAGTTATTTGGAAATATGTAAACTTAAAATAAGAATAAATAGATTTTCATATTTATAATAAACTCATTTTCACGCAAAATTGGTAAAACAATTATTGCATGACTTCATATAAAATCTCGGAATTTTAATGACTCTGAGTCGGTTGATCAAGACTTTTACACGTATAAAGATTTAATTTCAATTAGATTTAGATGCATATCAAAAGATTTATTTATCTAACAATAGTGATATCATTATTTATAAAATAGTAAACATAATCTTAATAACATGGTAGAAGAGTGAAATTGCTTCAATCTCGCTTCCGATCTTCGTTTTCTTTCGTTTTTTGATCTAAATTCTTCGGATCTTTTCTTCCGATTAATCAAAATCAGTCATTCTGCCGATTTTGACATCCGATTTGAGTTATTCTGCCTGAATCTTGTTTTGATGCTTACTATTCGTCGATCCTAAAGGTACTTATCGATTCAATTGTTGTTTTACTATCTTTTATTTATATAAGCTTCGGTAGATGGTTTGAGAAAAGTTTATTGCCGTTTCTTTAACCTTCAGGTCCTCCTCCCTACATCTACTTTTTTTTTGTTTATAATAATAGTTATCTTTTATTATTTAATATTTTCAATTAGTTACGACTTTATGTTATTTTGAACGTCTTGCTTTATTAACTTGAAATAAGGATGAAATAGTTAAATGGGAGATACCACCGATTTTGCAATTTGGTCGGACCAAAAAAAAAAAAGTTAAATGGGAGATACAATTACAATAATATGTTATCCAAATTTGATGCCCTTTGTTAAACGCACTTTTGCATATCTTTGGTGGTTATTAAATTTTATTATTTTTTCTTGTTATTAACAGTGGACAGGTTTCATTTGGTTAAAATGAATAGTAATCCTATTGACGTAAAACCGGTTAGAAGTTTAAGACCGGTTTTTGTAGACGAATTTCTCAATCACACCGGAAACACATCTTCATCAATTCCTAGTCCTCTAATAGACGGATACTTTGGAGCCATTGTACCATATAATGGCTCCAACAACAACTCTTCTACTGCTGCTGATGTTGATAATGATGATGCTGGTCCTAGTACTGTTCCGATGGCCAAAAGAGGACGTGGTCGACCAAAGGGCTCGAAAAAGTCAACGCCCAGCATGAAGAAGGCAAAACCTTATGATCCCAAAACAGATTCGTTCGATCTTATCCGAATTTCAACTTGGAGATAACTATAACACAAAGAAAAAAACGGAAACGAAGAGATAGTTGCTTTGTTTTTGATGAAGTTTGATGCGGTTAGACGCCGCTTCTGCCAACTAGGGAACGTGAAAAACCTGCTCAACACTGCGGTGACTAATTGCATAAAATTAGGAGTGAGGACGAATACCAATATAAGAATCGGTCCGGTCCCTGGGATAGAAGTAGGGGACATATTCTACTTCTGGGGAGAGATGAAGTTGGTCGGCCTTCACATAAAAATGGTTGCCGGAATCACCTATTTAACAAAGAAAGACAGTGCAAGTGAAATAAATGGTTGTTTAGCTACAAGTGTAGTATCCTCAGGCCATTACGAAGATTCAACAGAGGAAGTTAGTTCTTTGGTTTACACTGGAGCAGGTGTAAAAGACAAGGATGGTGTTGCTTGCAATCAGAAGCTCACAAAGCCTAACCTTGCGTTGATTGCAAGTTATGAAAAAGGTAGTGACGCTAGGGTTATCAGAGGCATTCAAGATCCATGTAATATGTTGGCGTCGGATCTCGCACTATGATCCGGTCTATTACATCGAAAACCCAACATCATACAAAGCTCATACATGTTCGGATGGCTAAGTCGTAACGGTCAATTCTTAGTGTTTAATTTGTGATTCAATTCATGAATTAATGGTGGTGGTGGTCAAACTTTAGAATTAATTAGTGAATTAATTCTAAAACTAATGACAAAAATAATGAAGATTATAAAGATGAAGAGGAAGAGAATGAGAGGAGGACTTCCTCCACGAGAAGACTTAAATTTACTAGAAATGATCTTTTTTTCTTCCTCTTTGACTAATCACTTTGCATATTATTCCATAATAAAGATGATTCACCTTTCTTCTTGGTTTTTATTTGTTTATTCTTTCATTCGACTTGGTGTTTTATCTTTAGAGAAGCTTTGATCCCAATATTATTATATTGTGAATCGAATATGTCAAATTTTGCACTCACATAATCCAAAACAAAAGATCTACATTTACGATGGTCTATACATCATTATGGCATTTTCGAAAGTCCAAGGTGAAAACAATTGCGAGCAATTCAAGTTCACTCTGGAGAGAAAACTTGATCAGCCTCCTACTTATGCCATTTGGAAAGAAGTTGAGAAATGGAAGAAGAATGGTTTGGGTACAACAAAGGGTTTGATACTTGAAGACTTATCTAATGGATCTGAGAAATTACCTGTTGCGCTCGTGAATGATGTCGATGAAAACGACAAGACAGTTCCCGAACCTTTTGATTACCAAAGGTCTTCTCTAAATACCTCAATCCAGAATCGTCCAGTCATCACTTGCAGCGGCTTTGAAGGTCACTCATGCTCATGTATAGATTCAAACTGTGTTTGCGTCCAAAGAAACAGCCGCGAGCTACCGTACCTTGACCAAATTTTGGTATGTCGTAGACCAATGTTCATGAGTGTGGCAATATGTGTCTTTGTGCTCCTGACTGCAAAAACAGAATGATTCAAGGTGGTCTGAAGCTAAGTTTGGAAGTGTTCAAGACGAATAATTGTGGATGGGGATTACGGTCTATGGAACCAATTCGAGCAGGAACTTTCATCTGTGAATTCTCGGGTTTGAACACGATGAGAGAAATAATGGAGGATGATGATTACTTGTTTGACACATCTAGGGTTTATAAGAGGTTCAAGTGGAATCACGAGCCTGAAATTATTGGTGAAGATATTTGGGAGCAAGTGCCTAAAGTTTTCAACCTTACTTCGCATATGGTGATTAATGCCAAACAGTCTGGGAACATTGCTCAGTTCATGAACCATAGTTGCGGTGCAAATGTGTTTTGGCAGCCTGTTGAAATTGAACGAAACAAGGAGCCAGGGCCGGCCCTAAGGGCAAGCGAGCAAAGCATGCGCTTGTGGCCCTATATTTATAAATAAATAAAAATTGGCCCTCAAATTCATAAAATTTATTTTAGTCTATTGACCAATACCCAATATTTCCCTTATAATAGGTTCAAATTTTTATATTGTTTTTCTTTTAAACTGCTTAGCGGGAAAGTCTTCTCTATATTGTGTATTCCGTTCTCCAGCTCCATCAGTCCACTAGCCAGTACAGTAAAGTGGCCCATAATTTTTTTTAGTTTGTGGCCCGTTAGAACTCAGGGCCGGCCCTGCAAGGAGCAACATCTTCACATTGCATTTTTTGCAAAGAAACATATTCCTCCGTTGACACAGTTGTGGTATGATTATGGAGTGTCTATACGAACTGATTAGATTAGAGAAGATGGAGAAAGGGTGTTTAAAGGCAAGAAGGCTTGTCTCTGTGGTTCTCTCTATTGTCGTGGCTCTTTTGGGTGAGCGAATTTGACTATTATCATGCAAAGTTGAATTTTATCATTTGTCGAAAACTTTTTTTTTTTTTTTTGGTTTTTCGTTGTTGTTGTATTTTGTTTATGTTTTTATATTTCTTTCAAAAACATTAATGAAAATAAGAGTTTCGTTATGACTAGAGATCCTCTATATATTAAAGTAGAAGCATTTTAGACCACTTTTTCTTATGTGTCACTTCCACAATTTTTCTCCTCTTTATATTTTTTATTTATTTATTTCTCTTATACTCATTACCAAACACAATTATTTCCAAGTACATTTATTTTGATTACTGTAACTCTAATTGCCCAACACATTTAAATCTTCCTAAACTTGCCAAAATTAAAAATATTTGGAAATCTTAAACTTTCCAAAATTAAAATATTTCAAAAATTATAGATTTAAATCATAGAATTAAATGTGAACAAAAATTTAACATATACACTCAAAAAATTGATTTAAAATAGAAAAAAACAATTTATTATCTTTTGAAAATATATGAGCATGTAAAAAAAAATTTCATATATTTTTACATGTGTTGTTTTGTTTGACAAGTAGATGTGTTTAGTTTTTCATAAATACACCTTCATAAAATAATTATTAATGAAATTTGTTGGTTTCATTATTTCACTTGCAGGTGAAACACATCTGTATACAAAATAATCGCAAAATTCAAATATATTAAATGCGTATTAGATTATGTATAATAATTCACCATAATTTTTTTTTTTAACTTAAATTAATGATTTTATTCGACAATAATTTTATCCCACGTATAACGCGGGTAATTTTCTAGTTTACATTATAATAGTTTCAGATAACTAACCCAATAGATGGATTCAATACGTTAATTGTACTAGATTTTATTAAAGAGTTGTAGTAGAGAATTGCAACCATTTTCTAGAGAGAGAAAGGGCGATAAAACCCTAGCCGCCGTATGAAGACTCTCGCCAGCTCCGGTGCCGCTCCGATCTAAGCTCGTGTGCCGTCTTCTTCCCCGAAGCTCCACTAGACTCTCAATCCCTCTAGTCCTCCGCCGGTGACAACCGATCTCTCTCCATCCCTTGAGATGATAAGCCCTCCTTTGAATCGAGCCCTCTTTTTTGCGCCGGATCCATCGCGTGTTGCTCGAAGCTCCGAATCCCTCCACCGTGAGAAGCTAAGCTCGGAAATTGGAAGCTTCTCGCGACCGCCGGAACCTCCGGATCCACCGGACTCGTTGTGTCGTGACAACGATGTTCGTCACCGTAGATCTCTGCGTGCCCACTCTCAATCACTCTCCCTCCTATCTCGCTGCCTCCAATGTTTTCGCCGGCTTCGAATCCTGCTCTGATGATGATAAGATCATCTCTCTCACCGAGATTCACCTCCTCCTCCGACCAATCACCGCAGCTCCGCCGCAGAAATCCTCTGATCTGCTCAAAACGTTATCTTCCTCTCATCCCAAAACCCTATCGTCCATTTATTTCCTGGGCTTGGCCCAATAAGGAAAAAATCTATGGGCTGGAAAGCCCAATAACATCAGGTCAGCTTGGCCCATATTTTGTTGCTGATTTTAATTGCTTGTGGGTTATGAACAATGTTACCGATTGGAAACTATGGTTAGTATCAATGGTGTATTTGATTGCTTCCAATCCATTCTCTCTTGAATGTTGGTTTATATTTGTGTTTTTCAACACTCAAATCCGTTTTTAATTTCTCCACTTCACTGTTCCACCGTGGAAACGGCATCCCCCATGTGAAGTGGCTCCACCCTCTATCTCAGTCCTGGAGTCTCTTGTGTGTAACTTCGATTGCTAGGATTGGTCATTCATTACTCTTGTTCCGTCCACTCACCGGATTTCTTCCCGTCCGGTGTAGAGCTCCGTCAAAGGGTCGTATGAGGTAAACGTGAAACCTCCTCCCTTTCATGGGTCTTATCAACGATAGACGTGTCCCTAAAACAAGCTTGGATTAGACGATCCAATAAGAGCTACCTTCTATAGAGCATTCTATCCTTTGATTACCTATGTCATATATGTAATTGCTAGGAGTTTGACTAGGATTAGCGTCGCTGTTTGCAAAGGAATGCATAGAAGTACTCTATTGTCTTCCCTCTTAGCAAGAAGGGTCGTAGTCTCAGGTCTTGAACCGGAGGTTCTAAGAGTGTCCTTACTGAATTGATTGCTTTTTTAGACATATTGGGTCTAGAAGCGGTAACCGATCTTGTCTCAACGAGAGTAGGAGGTAAGACCTTGATATACCCTGTATTTTACCACTTTTACTATTCATTTTTATCTATATATACTATTTAATAAGCTCTTCTATCAAAAGAGATAGTTTTCTCGTATATTTGGTTTTTAAGAGTCATATAGGTCAAATCATCAAAAGGGGAGTAAAAAAGAGTAAAATGAGTATTCTTCATCCTAAAACAACGTATTAAGGTCAAAAGAGCCAATCTAAATCACCCAAGTTGAAGTTTTCAAAATTTCCCAAATTGGACAGATAGTATGCCTCCAAAAGATCACCTCGGACGGAAGACCAAATCGACTTGGACGGCGATGAAATTTTATATGGAGATATCCCCTTGAGTCAGATTTCCAATGGAGTTGGAATTATATCAAATGGAGTTGTAGTGTTGATGTTATTTAAGTTTTACTGAAGACATGTCATTCTGCCTAAAAGAAGAATCAAGTCCAAGATGAGCCTAAGCACCGAACCAACCCATGGGCCGGCTCATTTAAGTGAAGCCACGCACAAGGAGATGATTTTGAGCCAGACTCTGGACCATTTCACGTGACCAGTGTGACCGATCGGTGCTGTGGCCACTTCTGCGTACTTATCGACAAAAAGACGTTTTTGCCCGAACTGAAACCCTAGGAGTTCCACCGACCCAAGACCTCTTCCTACACCTATATATACTTGATTTAAGCCTCTTTAGAGAAGGATAGCAGCCGTAGGCACCACAAATCAATAATAAACAAGTATTTTCGTTATTCTCTTTAGATCTTCATCTTTATCCTTTGTAAAAGAGTGATGAAGGCCATGGTGTTCTTCTCAAGCCTTGTGCTTCGAGATCCACCTATGCCGGGCCCTTAATTAGCATAAATCTAATGTTTTATCAACTTCTCTAGTTGCTCCATGTTTCATAACATGTAGAGTAGTTGTATGTTTGATAATAAGTTATTTTAAAGTTCTTTTGTTGCATCTTTTACATCTTTATTAAGCTTGTTTCTAGATTGATTCTCTATCTTTATTTATACTCAAGGCGTGATCTGGATTAGCTACCTAGTGACCGATATTAGATTGGTGTTGATTTCAAAAGCTTTTGCACCGATCGGATCTAGTATTTGATAGGTTAGGCGTCTTAACAATTCGAAAGGTTAGTTAAAGAGTTTAATGAACAATCGAATCTCATGCTTACAGCCCGATTCCACCTTGCAATAACCATCGAAATTTGAGTCTATTGAGGTAGGAGTTATAGGTTTCGGAGCCTCGAAAGGGGAATAATTCTATCATAGTGATTTAAGTTCTAGAACGCTAGTTACATCTCTTTAAAAACCGTGTAGATCATGTTGCATTAGTTCCTTTTAATTGCTTTTATCTTGCCTGTTTTGATTTATCTATCCCTTTATTTATTGCTTTGCTTTGTTTCATCAAAAACCCCAAAACCAAATATATTTTCTCTTAGCTTATTCTGCATCATATAGATTTATAGCTTAACAACATAGTCTCCTGTGGATCGACCCCTAAGTACTACAATTGTCAACTGTGCACTTGCATATTAGGGTTTATAAATTTAAAACTCTTTTGCAACGCCTTAACCAGGACCGCATCAAGTTTTTGGCGCCGTTGCCGGGGACTATTTCGCTTACCTATAGTTTTTTGATAAAGAATAAGTCTAAGTTTTTATTTTTCCTTTTTGTTTCTTTTCCTTTTTGATAATTTCGTTTTTTGTTTCTTTTTATTTAAGTGTGTTTCAGGGATTTATCAATGAAACATCACAACAAAAATCCTAAAAATTCTAGGAAGATGGCGACAAGAAGGAGTTCTAATGGAGATTACATCCCCATGCCTCATGAATTCCATCAACAACCTTTTCCTTACAACAATTGGTACAATCACAACTTGTATCAACAACAACCATCTTGGGAGACTCAAGGACGTGACCATCATCATTATGTGCAACCGAAACCACCTCCACAGCCCCACGGCCGCCCCAATTCAACACCATAAGGAGACATAATCGAAGCTTCGATGCGTAGATTCATAGAAGATACTCAAAATATCGTCCAAGGAATCGAGACAAAGGTTGAGACCATCAATTCATCCCTTTGAGAGAAGCTTACTGCCCTTACCACGAAGTTTCAAGACTTAGATCCACTTCGAAGAAGTTCAAAAACAACACGCCTTAGATCTTCAAAGCGACGCTTGAAAAATCCATAGTTTTGAGCGTAGTTTTAATGGTCTTTGGGAGAAATTTGAAGGAGAGATCAAGAGCACTAATGACCATGTTGAAGAGATCACTACTGGCCTAGGCATCATTGCAATCAAAGCTCACAAGGCCACGAAAGCTTTGGACGAAGCCAAAGATGATCACCAAGACTTGTATTCTACAAGCCTTGTTCTAACGGAAGGACACAAGCAACACACTTAAGCCATCAAAGATATTCAAGCCTCTCTAGATAAGAAGTTCAACCACCTTATGGGGAAGTCTGCTGCCCTAAAGAAGAATGAGATTGAGATGTCCAAGATACTTGAGAAGATAGATGAACGTTTGCGACGTATGGAGGTAACACACCAATCGGAAACGAATGAAAAAGAGCAAACCCCTTTGGTCCATTGTTTCACCTTAACACCAATTGAAGAAGACTTCTCCATTTGAGATCAAGAGGAGAAAGACGCTCTAAGAACACCCACAATGACCAAACTGATTCGAAGAAGACTTACGGCGAGGATTTCTACAAGACCTCCACCGAAAAACTCTCTTTTGGTTCGAATGAACACAAAGAGACCACGTTGGATAAGTGATGAGATGCTGGAGGTATTCAATTCTCTAGTTAGAGAACTCCCTCCCACCCTCACCTTTGAAGAAGCTTGGAGAACGAAGCCATCATTACGACAATGCTTTAAACAAAGCACGGAAGAAGACTTTATGATTGAGGAGCTTTTCGACCAAGTTAGGAATCCTTATAGGTACCTAAGGATACTTCCTAATACTCTTGATCCATGTTCTTTTAACATCCCTTGCTCAATTCACAATTATATCTTTGAGACCGCTCTTATCGATTCGGGAGCCGGAGTCAACGTTTTGTCGGAATCTCTTGTGAGAAAGATGAGGATAACTAACCTTCGTCCTTCAACCATGATAATTTCACTTGCTAATGGTGCATCAACACTCTCATTGGGTGAAATATTGAATTGCCATGTGAGAATTGGTGATTGTATTGTTCCGACGGACTTTGAAGTGGTTAATATGCAAGATTGCTCAACACCTTTCATCCTCGGAAGACAATTCTTGGCTACTGCTAGAGCTATCATGGATTACACCTTGCAAAGTTTGTCTTTTCCTAAGATAGATAGAAACATCTTCTATTACGCAGCACCACCGGGATTTCGATCCAAAGTTACAAGATACATTCCTTTGGAGAAAAGAGAAGTTAAAATCAAGCACCCTTTCCATTTACATGATGAAGACCACGACCATGGAAGCATTTGTTCACACTCTAAGGGCAACCTCAAGCCTTTAGAAGACAATTCCAAAGTTTAAAAACCCCAAGGAGTCGAGCTAATTGACTTTAAACAAGCGCTTTATGGGAGGCAACCCATATATCGAGTCTTTCTTTTCTTTTGATTTTTATTCTATGTTTCTATCTTATGATCAACAATACCATTCTTTTTTATTGAAAGGTTTTACCGCAATAAAACATAAACTTACATCAACCACGCATTTAACTTGGAAATTAACTTGACTTTTTGATATCAAATTAGATAATTGATTTAAATAATTCTATTCCTCGTCAAATATGTTTATTTGTTTAATCACGTATATGTACGTTTCAAATAGGGATTTAAACAAAACCCTTAGTAGTTTAATCATGTATATGTATGTTTCTTTGTTTGTAAGAACTAAGAGCCGAATGGTTTCGAGGTTTATTATAAATAAGAAACATGAAAACAAGAAAACCATAGTTGTTCAAATTAGTTAATGCGATTAGATCCAAACAATTATAGAAAATATTGAAATTAGTTACTCCCTCCGTTAACTGATGTTTTAAGAGTTATTTTTTGTTTACAAATAAATGAAGTTCTCACTTATCAATGCACAATTAAATGATTTTTTAGTGTTTTTGACTCTTTAAATTGTGCATATTGAATTTCTATTGGTTGAAATAGGTAACGACCGCGAACCAGAATTGTAGAATTTTGGTGGTGTCGATCGGCATTAAGGAAATGTGTCGATCGACACTAGTTAATTTAGGTCGTTTCGGTTTGGATTTTTTAATTGTGGTTTGCTCAGTTAAAGGGTTTAGAACTTTAGGAGCCATATAAAAGCCTCTCTTGTCGTGTTGAAGCCGTTTTCAGAGGAAAGGAAAGGGTTTTGAGAAAAGGAGAGAAAAGGTGATTTTTGTGTGTGGAGAATGAGAGGAAGAAGAAGACAGTTTTGTCTGTGTCGGTAGAGAAGAGGAACGGTTGATCATAACGTGGTTGATCAGTGTTAATCTCTGTAAGTATGTTCTCCTCTCTCGTATCTATCTATAGGAGAAAGCGGATTGCCGTTTCGATATGTAGTTAATGAGTTAGGGTCGTTCCCCGTGAGTGGTCTGTGCAGTTTTGGTTTTGATCAGTCCTATTGGGAAGTGTTTTCCTGGCGATTGAGAAGGATTCAGGAGACGATCTATATATCGTTGGAAAGCTCTTTCGGTCTAGTTTCCAGATTGGGTTCTCGATATGAATTTGAAATTGTGAGTTCTAGGTGATATAGGAAGTGTCCCTCGGTGCTTGCGTGTAAGATCAGAGACTACGGGGCTTCGAGTCGCTGATTTCGTGTTCATATCCCTTTTCCCCTCAATTTTCCAGATGAGTGCGCGATCGTGGTTTTGGATAGTGATGTTAGGCTGATGGTTTGTGATGGAATTGATACTGATATTGTTTTTTCTTGTGTTGTTTCCGTATGATTTTGTGTGAAAATCGTGTCGTTGGTCGTTGAGATGGATCCTCGATGAAACGGAGTCGATTCATGAGAGGATTTGGCTCGATCCTAGTTTATGTGTCGAGGTGTCGATCGACACCTAGAGGGTGTGTCGATCGACACCAATCGTGGATTCCGTGTGTGGTTTGTGTGGTGAGAGAAGTGTCGAACGACACCCTGTTAAAATTGTTGATGGTTTCGTTTGGTGTGTCGATCGACACCGAGGTGGTGTGTCGATCGACACTTAATTGTTGAGTGCAGATTTTTGTTGAATGTTCTTATTATGGTAATTCGAACATTGTGAATAGTTTGGTTGATTGTTCTTATTTTGGTAATTTGAATGTTGAGAATTATTGTTTGATTGTGTAGTATTTGATATTGTTATCCTTATTATGTAACCGGTAGACAGGATGACCGCCTCACTGAATATTGGTGATAATACTCACGCAACTCGTTTTTCCATGTGTTGCAGGTAAAAGTTTGTGATCGTTGAATCATAGTTAGGATGAGAGGATGATTATGATCTCTAGATTATGTGGTTGGTTGGATTCTAGAACCTGGTGTTAGGTTGCTAGATTATTTTAGAATTGATATTCTGGAATAATGGTTTGATTGTTTATGTTGTTTTCCGATGGATAGTTTAATTGAGCTAGGTTGAATTAATCATTAAGGATTATTATTTATGAGAATAATAATCCGGATTAATTATTATAAAAAAAGCTTGGTTCTTTCAAAATGTCTTGGAAAAATAAAACGTAATGTTTTATTTCAAAAAACAAGATAAATTTATTGATTTCTTTAAACAAACGAAGAGAGTATTAGTTATTTAAGTGAAAAGAAAAATAAAAGATTACTTTTTGAGACATATATTGATAAAACTATGAAAAAGCTATAAACAATTCAGTAAATTATGGTTTTTATAAACAAACTATTTAACAATTTAATTATAAATGTGAATATAACAAATTTAAAAAATACATGCAACATCAACCCTCGCGAATGCCCGGCCGGCCTAGTTTAAGTAATCAAAACATTGGAATAAAGGATATCTAATTTGATAAAGTTTTATAAAAATATTTGAAAGCTTTGTCACATTCAAGATTTTCCCAATATATTCATTACTATTCAGTGTGTCATTATGGAGGCTGGGTTTACTAACAACAATTTAATATTTTATAGCACTAAATAAATCTTTTTAACAAGTTTTGGTACTCTAAAGAATCAACTCTAGACAAAATCAAGAAAGAAATTAGTGTCCAGATGTTTTTTTTGTAAATCCATCCGATAATCAACTATACACTCTCCCCCCGACGCGAGAATCGAGGGGGAAAACCAAGTCTCACCTTCCTCCGTTTTCCATTGACATAGAATCCGGTGACCTGGCAGAATCTGAACCTTCAGAACCTCCTGACCCAGCCTCCATCCTCGATAGTCAATCCAATCGAGAACCTGCTTTAACCTTTCCTTTCTTTCTAGGGCTGGGCAGAAATAACTGGAACCAAAAAACCAAACCGAAACCGATCTGAAATTATCCGAACCAAAACCGAATCGAACTTTTAAGAATACCCGATGGGTTTTATATGTCTAAAACCAAAAGAACCGGAACCTAACCGATACCGAATCGTGAACCGAATAGGTATCCGAAATATCCAAAACATAAATTAATTTATAGATATTTATGCATAGTTTGGATACATTGGACAATTTTTCTTTGTTATGTTTCCGATTAATTCGGTTAGTTCATTTATTTTTATCTATTGGTAGGTAGTTTGAATTAAAATAACTAATATAAGTGTAATGTATTATTTTTTATTAAAAATAGCTTGTAAATGTATTGTTTTATTTTCATTGTTTTCATATTTTGAATATTTGAGTTGGAACTTATGAAGTATGTCACTTTGAATAGGTTCAAAATCTTTAGTTTTTCATTTTATATCACTTTGTCTCGTAAAGTCTTAAGTCTTGTGTTACTTTCAAGAAAAGGAATATCTCTCTAGATTTAAAGTTGAAACCACAATCAAAATCAATTAACTAGTACTACTAAATAACCGAAACCGATCAAATACCGACTAGAACCGATCTGAACCAAACTGAAACTCTAACGGTTCCTATGTGGATACTAAACCCCAATATCCAATATACCCGGAACCGAATGGAACTGATCCAAAACCGAACCGTATATCCGATTGCCAAGGCCTATCGGGTCCTCTGCTTTCTTCTTCAGCGTTTTCTGGTGGCTTTCATCTCGCTTTCTTGCGAGTTATTTTTGATGTATGCAGGTTGTATCGAAGCTCTCTCCATATATGTTCTGAGAGCATATCAATTGGAGTCTCCTCCCGTGTATCAAAAAATCAAGAACCTTGTGTCTAGGTCAAAGGCTCTACCATGATCTCAAGACTTGGCTGATTTGGTTCTTCACCTTTGAGGTTACTCCTGAGCTCCTCTTGGATAAAAGGCAAAAATCGTGAGTCTTTTATCTTTGCTCTTGACTCATTACCCTGTGGCCGTACATATGTTCAATGCATTGTTCTGAATAAGTTAGTCATGATTGTATCGATATTTGTGGCTAATTTTGTTGTGCTCTTTGGTAGCACAATGGTTAGGTTGATGCTTAGCCTTCTTTTACCTCGGTATGAGGTTCCCTTACCTCAGTATGAGGCTGTTACTCGAGCTCTTTTATCTTGTTTTGTGCAGTATATTGTTCTAATGTTTTCCTAATATGATTCAAGTTTACATGTCATAAAGAAAAGAGATGGACTCTCCAAAACCAGTCTTGGATATATAGTATCAGATTCGGTTTTTGGGCAGCGGAGGTTCCTGCATTTTCGGACCTCCTCGAGGCTGTGGAGTTCCTCACATGTCCCATCTTCTTCAAGCAGTAGAACAACGGTGGTCTTGTGGAATGGTTTGGCTACTGCCTACTCTTTTACGGAGCTTGTTGTTCTCCCAACATTTTCATTGGTGATAGGTGATATAAGGAGCATTGTGTCGAAGGTGATTCTGCTTGGAACAGAAGCGAAGACCCTATTCATGTCTCGTTCAACAATAGATGGTGATGTCTATTTGGCCTTAACGACCATGGAGGTGATGATCCCCTCTCGTAGTGGTTTCGATAAGGGATTTGAATGCCCTTTATCGTTTACTTCTCTGCGTGAACTTATGAGTTCATTTTTATCCCCTTTTCTTTATTTGAGTACTTTTTTTTTACTTTACCAATTACTTGATCAATATGTTGATTGAGACTTTGGGTTGTTTAGCTCTTAATGGCGTTGTTGTGTCTTCCCTTTGTGGAAGTTAAACTTTAATTTTGCAATGAAGTTTTGGTTTGTTCAAAAAAAAAGAAAAAATCAAGATTTCTATCACCAACCAATAACTAATAGAGTGAATTAGCTCAATAACAACGTAAAATAGATAAATTAGGTAAATGACAAAAAAGTTTCTAAAATTAGGTAAATAACTAAGTGACTATTTACTTTTGCCGATGCTATTACCCTTTGGCCCCTATACTAAATCAGATTAGATGAAGATACAGTGACCAATAATGAACGAAAGCCCGATCACAATCCATCAAAACTTTTTTTCCACCGGAGTCAATGTTCGAGTCAATGATGTTGAACAAACTAGGCGGTGCTACAGAAAAAGTAATCTCAGGATGTAGAATGCAAAGATGCGGAAGAAGCGGTTGTCGTGGTGGTCGCGATGGTGGAGGGTGGTCGCGACGGTTTGTTGAACAAGGTAAATTCCGTCGGATTTTCCTCGGTTACCTTACCCTCGGTATACCGTCGGAAATTACTTACCGTCGGAAAGCCTTCGGAAACTACCGGATCTCCGAAACCGTCGGTATTCCGTCGTCTAATTAAGTTCCGACGGTATAATGACGGTTCTCAAACGGAAAACGGATATCCTTTTGCCGTCGGATTTCCGTTGCAACAAACAGACGGAATTCCGACGGATATTAAAATTCCGACGTGACAGAACCGACGGACCAAAGCCGTCAGAAACACGTCGGAAATGGGTCTTTTCCGACCGAATTCCGACGGTTGTGGCCGTCGGAATAGCGGTTGTTTTCTTGTAGTGATGGAAAGGAAGGGGGTAGCGATAAGATCGGAAAAACCCATGATTAACCCAAACCCATGGTTAACCCAAACCACCCATGGTTAACCCAAACCCATATTATACCGAGGTGGAGAGAGAGGGAGAGAGCGGAGAGACAAAGGTGTAAGGGTGCGGTGGAGATGGAGAAGGAGGAGAATGGAGATTGTGGTGGTGGAGGTGAAGAGGAGTTTTAATGGAGGAAAAGTGAAGAAGAGAAGAGAGAGACGGGGAGAGAGACGGAGAGATAGAGATAGGGACCTAATGGGATTTATTATAATTGACACAGTTCCATTGTCAAACACCTAAATACGGTATAATTCGCTGCTATGCACTGCAAATTCTCTAACTAATATCACGATAGATTCAAATTAATTTAGTTTGTATTTATGTAATAATATAGAGCTTTTATTTTCTTCCGTTCCCATAGTTGTATTTAGCATCCATTTTTATAGATAAGGTTTTCGTTCACCATGAAGGTTAACTTTTATTATGTTTTCTTGTATATGAATGAATGTATGTATATGAGTAGACGTTAGGGAAAAAACTTATGAGTGTCATAGATTTATCAAATTTGATATCACTTTGTTACACATTTGAATCGAGTTTGCTTTAAGGAATATGTTAAGATTTGTTCAAGAATTCGAAACTTTTTTAGGCTGCATCCTTTAATAAAATATACTAATTTAGTGTTGTAAATAACAATCAAAATATACTATATATGTTTTGTGATTAAACTAAAAGACACCAAAGACTGTAATAACAAAGAAGGAAGAAAGAAGAGTGAATCGTGAGATAAAGTAATAATCAAAGAGTGAAGAAGGACGTCAGATAGATTAACTAAGAGAATTGCATTCTTTGTTTGAGTTCTACATCTCTATTTATAGTACAAGATACTTGGAGAAGAAGATTTATGTAACTTGGGGAGCAAGCTTAATTAAAAGACACTTACGGGTCGGGTATTCTAAGTCGTCAAAGCCAAATTAAAAGACTCTCTTTCTCGTTCGTCGTATCAACCCTAGATTGAGCAATTGCGGCGTAAGTTCTTGACCTCAAACTCTCTTACTCATTTTGTTTCGTTGAGAATCATGTTCCTGATTGTTGTCTCTTCGTGAATTTGTTGTATCAACCCTAGATTGAAATTGCGGCGCTATCTTCATCTCAAAATTTTCCTGATTGTTCGTGAATTTGTCGTATTGAACAATTGAGGCACTCGAAGTAAGTTCTTCATCTCAAACTCTCTTATTCATTTCGTTTTTTTAGAATCTGTTCATGCTCCAATTTGTTCTCTTCTCTTGTTTTCCATGAATGAAGCCATGCCTAATAGTAGGATCAGGAGGGAGAGGATCAAGGAGGAAGAGAGTATGAAGAAGGAACAGGAGAGGATCAAGATTGAGGGAGAATTTCTTATTGATATATTAGAAAATGTATCTTTTGTATGCCCTGAGGATATCAATATTCTAAAGAATCGAGGGATCATGACACTGACTGGACTTATCACAACTAAGGTTTCAATCATTTCAATTTTCTTTTGTTTTCATTTTTGAAAGGGAGAAAAGATGTGTTTATTGTTGTGTTCCTATAGGTCGATTTGGATGTTCAATTCAAAAACAAAATGTTGAAAGCTTTGGAGGCATTAGTCCCACAATTGAAAGCAAAAGCAGAAGCGTGTGTTAAGACTTTAAATTTGGGTGGTGTGGTGGACAACGCTTCGTAACCCTATAAGGTCTGCACTGCTTATGCAAGACTTATGAAAGTGCTGAAAGAGAAAGATAAAGAGGAGCATCTCGTTCAAAGAGAAAGAGAAAGTGCTGAAGTTACTACAATCACTCCTCCTGAAGTTACTACAATCACTCCTCCTGAAGTTGCTACGATCACAAGAAAACAATGTAAATTCCGACGGAAATTTTTGTTCCGTCGGTTATGTCCGACGGTTGTCAGACAGCATGCCGACCAAAACGATTCCCTCGGACAACCGTCGGACATCACCGACGGTTTTCCGACGGAATGCCATTCCAGTCGGCATTCCGTCTGACAACCGTCGGAAATAACCGACGGTTTTCCGACGGTCATTATTAATCGGTATTTTCCGACGGCATTCCAACGGAATTCGGACGGTTATCGATGTCGGCAGAGTTTGAATGGTTGACATATCGTCTGCGGTGGCCGATGTGATTGGTGGGGTGTTATGTCGGATGTATTGACGGATTTCCGAAGGATTTCCGACAGAAATCCCCTCTACATAAGTTTGCACATTTCTTCCAACGTTCATTATACCAACATCTGAAAACCAAACTTAAAAAATTTGAGAGATGAGTTCTTCATATTTTCGGTCATGGATGGAAGCGCCAATGATGGAAGAGGGGTCGAACTTATTAACGACTGAATACGCTCAAGGTATTTGCGAGGTCATGCAGTTACCTAGAAATCAAGAGACGGCCAAGAAAGGTCAGGATATCAAATGTCCTTGTTCTAATTGCTGTAATAGAATTAGTGGTTCGGTTAGTAAAGTTTGGAATCACTTATATATATATGGATTTAGGCCGGGATATAAGGTTTGGTTTTTACATGGAGAAACCAATTATGAATATGGTAGCAGTAGTAGTAATGCACCTTATTTTCCGGATAGCGTAGGAGAACGTACACCGGAAGTAGATGTTGGGGTAAGTACGGTTGCGATGGTTAACGATGCGTTTAGAGAGAATTTGCAGTCGGGTGGGTATCATGAGGGTGATAGGGTTGAAGAACCTAATTTAGAATCCCAAAGGTTTTTCGAAATGTTAGACGCATCAAAGCAACCACTATACAGCGGTTGTAGGGATGGTCATTCACCGCTATCTGCTGCTACTAGGATGATGAACCTGAAGACTGATTACAATTTGTCCGAAGAATGTGTTGATGCATTTGCCGAGTTCGTGAAAGATATTTTGCCAGAAGATAATATGTCCCCCGGATCATACTACGAGATCCAAAAACTTGTTGCCGGTCTTGGTTTGCCCTACGAGGTTATAAATGTGTGCATCGACAACTGTATGATATACTGGAGAGAAGACGAGAACCGAAATAAATGTAAATTTTGCCACAAACCACGGTTCCAGGACACAAGTGGGAGGGCGAAGATTCCATTTAAACGGATGTGGTATTTACCCTTAACGGAGAGGTTGAAGAGGTTGTACGAATCAGACCGCACTTCTAGAGCTATGAGATGGCATGCAGAGCATAGTCAAGATTGAGATATCACGCATCCTTCAGACGCGGAAGCGTGGAAGCACTTCCAATCCGTATATCCAGATTTTGCATATGAACGACAGAATGTATACCTCGGCTTATCCACCGATGGTTTCAACCCATTTGGAAAGCATGGAAGAAAATATTCATTGTGGCCGGTCATCGTAACACCTTACAATTTGCCTCCTTCTATGTGCATGCGGCAAGAGTTCCTGTTTCTCTCAATTCTAGTTCCCGGGCCTGATCATCCAAGACGGTCACTCGATATATTCCTCCAACCATTGATCTATGAGTTGCAGATGTTGTGGGAGCATGGTGTCGAGGTATTTGATATTTCAATCAAGCAGAATTTCAACATGCGAGCGGTTCTTATGTGGACCATAAGCAATTTTCCGGCATACGGTATGTTGTCTGGATGGACAACGCATGGAAGATTGGCATTTCCTTATAGCCAAGACAATACTTCAGCATTCCAATTGCAGCACGGAAGGAAGACTTCATGGTTTGATTGCCATAGATGTTTTTTACCGTCAACCCATCCATATCGTCGGTCTAGAAGACATTTCAAGAAGAATGTACAAGTGTTACATGGTCCACCTCCTGAGATAGATGGTCGCAGCATATTAGAACAGTTACGAGATTTTGGTGCAGAGCGAACTCCTGAATGTGGGGGTAATGGCCATTACCCCGTCGACGGTTGTGGACAATATCACAATTGGCACAAGAAGAGTATTTTTTGGGATTTGCCTTACTGGAAAGACCATCTACTGCGCCATAATGTAGATGTCATGCATGTTGAAAAGAATTTCTTTGACAACATCATGAACACCATCTTAAACGTTCCAGGGAAGACAAAAGACAACACGAAGTCTAGGTTAGACTTGCCATTGGTTTGTTCAAGGGAATCTCTTCATGTTTCTAACGATAGATTACCGATGCCTGCGTACCAGTTAGACGCAGGCCATAAAGAAGTAGTTTTTGAATGGTTCAAAAAATTTGTCAAATTTCCAGACGGCTACGCATCTAATCTACGTAATTGCGTGGATTCGACGGAAGGCAAGTTTATAGGAATGAAGAGTCATAATTGTCATGTCGTGATGCAGCGTCTTCTTCCATTTGTATTTGCATATCTTCTTCCACAACCAATCCACCAAGAAATTGGAGGTATATTTCGTACTCCCATTAGTTTCTTACTACCATAATATTACTATATATGTACTAGCTAACTTGTTTAATTTTCGTTCATAGGAGTTGGTGCATTCTTCCGAGATTTATGTTCAAGAACGCTTACCGTCCACGGGATACGTAACTTGGAGGAAAATATCCCGGCTCTCCTTTGTAATCTTGAGAAGATATTTCCACCGTCCTTTTTGACGTTATGGAACATCTAACTATTCACCTCCCACGAGACGCAGCCTTAGGAGGCCTTGTTCAATACCGATGGATGTATCCTTTCGAGCGTTATATGTTCCACCTGAAGAAAAAGGTAAAAAATTTGAGCAGGGTTGAGGGATCTATTGTTCAACAAAGCCTAAACGAAGAAATCTCACACTTTGCCGAAACTTACTTTCCATCGGAAGCTCGTACTAAGGCGAGATGTCCTGTCAGACATGATGATGGAGGTGAGAAAGTTGTCTATGCCGTGGTTGTACCTGAGTTGTTTGCCCAAGTTGGTCGACCAATTGGAAAAGGAAAGAAACACAGACTATCACAACAAGAGGTCACACATTTGCATACGTATATCCTCAGAAACTGTGACGACATTTTGAAGTACGAAAGGTATATAAGTTTATGGAAATATATATATATGCCTTCATCGACATTTTGAAGTATGGAAAATTTATGGAAATATATATATGCCTTCATCAACTAACAACTGTTATGTTACAGGATCTACATGTCTCTCGCCCGTGAATACCATTCTGATAAGACAGATGCCGAACTAGCTATCTTGAAAGATGAAGAATTTCCGGGTTGGTTGCCATGTTATGTAAGTTTAAGATAATTACTTACTCTTACTTTTCCATGTTTTCACGCTCATATGTTACTTATATCTTACTTATATCATTTTGTAGGTGTCTGAGTGTATAGCACGTGGTGAAGATGTCCCGACATGGTTAGTTGAGTTTGTTCATGGGTTACTCAGCACCGCGACTTCATATCGCGGGTTTTGTACTAGGGGATATTCGTTCAGGATCCGTGAGGAAGGACGTAAAAAGTCAACTTCGGACTGTGGTATTTCGGCGCAATCCGGTGATACGATGTACTATGAGATTTTAAAAGAAATCTTGGAAATCCACTATCCAGGAATGTTGGATTTGCGGTGCATTGTGTTTATGTGCGATTGGTATGACCCATCCAATGGTCGAGGGGTTCGAGTTGACCCTCTTGGTGTTATTTCGATTAATTCAAGCCGGAAACTACAGTATTACGATCCATTTATCCTTGCGTCTCAAGCAGACCAGGTATCAATACAGTAATATGTTTACCTACTTACTCATTGTTAAGGTTTCTTGTTCATGTATATTATCAATAACCACTAATTATTATTAGGTTTGCTACATTCCATATCCTCGAGTTGCCTACCGTACAGATCCATGGATCACAGTAACTGCAATAAACCCTAGAGGAAAAATCTTTGGAGTTCCAGAACATGATGCTCTACAACCATCGAGAAGTGTACAAATGTCACCGGTTGAGGAGATGGATAACATCGACCTTGTCCTTGATCCTAATTATGTCGGGGATGATCAAGTGCATTCGGACGAAGAGAAAACACGTGGAGAATTTGATGACGATTCAGACTCCATCCCTAGTGAAGGTTTCTCCGAACACTACAAGAAATGTGGGTATTAATAGCACTGGAAGATAGCGTTTTTTTTGTTTTTGCTATGGTTGACTCGTGCCAAACTTTTTCATAGCGTTTGTATAATGACAAACGCTATGATATGTTGAGCGGCAAAAATATTTTGTCTGCCGCCTGAATATTTAGTTATACCTCTATCTATAATAGCACATACTTATTGTAAACGTCATCGTAAGCCTAAAATTATTTTCACTAACCGCGAAAATTATTTTCACTAACCGCCTAATTTTTTTCCAAAAACCTAAAAAAAAAATTTAGTGAATTAGATCCCCTTTTGCAAACCCTTACTCGTCTTTCTTCTTCCTCCTCCCACTTCTCGATTCCTCCCACTCTCACCACCGTTAGACCCTCTCTCTCAGTCACCGACCCACGGTCCTCTTCTCTATCTCTCACCACTGTCAGACCCTCTCTCTCGGTCACTGACTCACCGTCTTCACCTCTCTCTCTCTCTCTCTCTCTCTCTCTCTCTCTCTCTCTCTCTCTCTCTCTCTCTCTCTCTCTCTCTCTCTCTCTCCACCACCGTCGCGGTACTCGCGTAGATCTCTCTTTCACAAATCTCTTTTAGTCTTAATTTTGGTTGTTATTTTCATTTGATATCTCAATTTTGGTTTTTTGTTTCAGAGGAAGCAAAGGCCAAGCATCGGAAAGTCTCTAACGCAAACTTTTATCAGGTTCAGACCAGCTATAAACCAAAGGAAATTAAAGGTTTCAATTTCTCTTTGTTTGCTTCCCTTATCCTCACTTTACTGTGATAATGTTAGAACCCTAATTCAAATTCAAAGTTGAAATTGGGATCTCTCCCTGTGAATGTTTGATTTGGTATAGTTATTGATTCTTCGGTATTGATTTGGAAATTATGAGTGATTGTATTGATTTATATTCCAAAAAATAAAAAGTATTGATTTATACTTCCTTGTTTGATGATTATTGGTGCACGAAAGGCTGCTGGATCCATTAGTCAATTAAGTTGTTTCTAGCAAGAGATGAAATAAAGTTTGAATCTCTGAGTTTTTTTTCCCATTTGGATTCGATGGCTAATCCTCTGAGTTCTTCTCATCGGTGATCTTTTATGTATTGTTTTTTTTTCTCAATTGATTTCAAGCATTTATGTTTAGATTCGATTTGGTGGTTGTTTTATTGTTTCTTCGACTTTTATAGACAAGTTTTTCTTCAATGTATTGTGTTTCCGTAGATGAGAAAAATGATTCCAGGGAGGAGAAAAATTAGACCGGAATCAAACTCAGGGGGTTCTCCATCATTGTCACCAGCTGATTTTGGTTCGACTTCAATGCTTTCGATTTCTCAGGCATTCTAAATGTAAGTCTCCTTTGTCTTTTTGTTTGTTTGTGTATGTTTGATTGCGTAAATGAGTCTCTCTCGAGTAGCATAAGTCAATGTGTGGTTGTGTTGTTTCTTTAACGATCCAAGCATCAAGGAATTGGCTGACCAAATAGCTAAAGATCCTGCATCGCTTCAAAGATCTGTTCCAACTGGTTCTCATGAAGGAGGAGGTCTCCCTAACTTTGACCTACAACAATGAATAAGGTTATGCATAACCTTGAGTTTAGGACAATGGCAGAGCAGCTTGGTAACGCCTTGGTGCAGGTAGTAATACAACAAGATCTTATGGTACTTGTTTTTGGTTTTAATCAACATTCAAGGTGTGTGAATATCTGTTTCAGGATCCACATTCTAGCTGCGTGATTTCTTCTAATGTTGTTGGTAGTTTTGTGTTTGCAAGATCTGGGATTTGCTAGCCGCTAGGACTGCTCCAGGTGACCCGAGACTTCAAGTCAAGCAATCCTTACGTTGCCTTGTTTCCCTTTTGTGACCATGATGATGTTGAGATTGTATACGGGGATGGTGCAGGAAGTGTTTGACAAAGATGGGTTCAAGGCAAATTGACAAGATGGATCATGCTTCTTTGAACCTTCAACGGCTAATCTCAGTAGCCTAAGCCACTAAGTATAATGATTATTTTGTAAACTAGGGGATTGAAAATTTGTATGTTACCATGCGTGTAGTCTTTCTTTCTTTTTATATATTTTTTTATTATTAATGTCTCAAAGTTTTGATTGTGTAATGATTTTAAATTGATTATACATTACAAAATGTTTGATATATAAATGAAATAGTTAAAAAAAACAATGGATTTAGAGTTTAGGGCATCATAACTTTAGGATTTAGTGTTTCACAAAATATATAAAAATATAATAAGTTATTGATTTGGGGTTTAGGGTTCACAAAATATATAAAAAATACAAAAACGTTATTGATTTAGGGTTTAGGGTATCGCAATATGTTATTGATTTAGGGTTTAGGGTATCGCAATATGTTATTGCAATATCGCGATACCGTAATCCCTAAATTATTTCAAAATACTTAACTGAATTTATTTTAAATAAATATACCCTAATTCCTAAACAATATACAAAAATAGTGTTTCAGAGAATAATGGTGAGGGTTATAACTTTGGATAAAAATATTAATGAGGGTTTGATTTAGGGTTTGGGGTTAATGATTTAGGGTTTGATTATGGTTTCAGTTTTAGGGTTAGAATAAATTAATGAAATAGAGATGGTTTAGGGTTTAGGGGTTAAGGTTTAGGGTTTAGTTTGGTTTTAGTTTTTAGGGGTTATGGTTTAGGGTTTAGGGGTTAAGGTTTAGGGTTTAGTTTAGGTTTACGGTATTTTGATTTGTTTTAGCTATAACTTATTAGAAATACAATAACATTCAAGATAAATCATTAATTGTGGACATCAATATCACTATTATTGTGTTTTCACAACATGTTTTGTTACACAATCAATAGATGATTGTACATGTTTTCATATGTAACATTGGTTGTTACCATAGGTTATGATTTTGAATATTAAAAAAACATTGTAAATTTTTTAAAAAAATTTTTAAAATAAAGAATAATCCTAGTCTCTCTAAAATAATTTAATTAGCCAACACTTAATTATTCTTCATTATTTAAAATTGCAAAAAGCCATTAAAATCATATTTTCATTATTTCAGCAAAAACATCCAATTAAAAAGAGTCACTAGGATCGATGACGTGGCAAGCTAATCTTGTCCGTTCAAATCTAGAGAGCCAATCTTGTCCGTTGAAAAAGAAAAATAAAGGAGCTGGTTTGTTATTGGTTTATACACGTAGGTAAGGATCACCCAACTTCAATTATCCACTGTTTGATAAAATTAAATCTAACGACCACCATTGCACGCAAGCTTTAATCTTTTCTTACTCTTTTCCTCTTCCCCTCGTCTCTGTGAAAATTATTTTCACTAACCGCCTAATTTTTTTCCAAAAACCTAAAAAAAAAAAATTTAGTGAATTAGATCCCCTTTTGCAAACCCTTACTCGTCTTTCTTCTTCCTCCTCCCACTTCTCGATTCCTCCCACTCTCACCACCGTTAGACCCTCTATCTCTCACCACTGTCAGACCCTCTCTCTCGGTCACTGACTCACCGTCTTCACCTCTCTCTCTCTCTCTCTCTCTCTCTCTCTCTCTCTCTCTCTCTCTCTCTCTCTCTCTCTCTCTCTCTCTCTCTCCACCACCGTCGCGGTACTCGAGTAGATCTCTCTTGCACAAATCTCTTTTAGTCTTAAATTTGGTTGTTATTTTCATTTGATATCTCAATTTTGGTTTTTTGTTTCAGAGGAAGCTTTCGGCTTCAATTACAGATTTCGCTAGCTGAACTTCGCTTTCACGTCTCTTCTCTTTCGTGGGTCGCTGGTAAAGTTTCCATCTTTTCGATAAAGTTCCATTTTTTTGTTCGTGGGTTGGAGAAATTTTGGGGTTTTGGGATTCGGGGTTTGTGTCTTCAAGAATTGATTCAATCGCTGTTGTAAGTAGATAAACCTTTACTCTTTAGGGAAGAAATTCGCTGAATATTAGAGTCGGTTTAGGGAATTGAGTTTGATCAAGGTGTGTGTATTGTTTGTGGAATGGTTGCATAAACCTTGTTTACGCCTTTCGATTGAGTATAGATGAAAGGAAATGTTTGAATTGAACAGTAGTTTTGACTAGTGATATCTTTAGTTCCCTATCTTTGGTTTGTCTTTCTGCTTCATGGGATTTGATTGCCTTTGTTTGTAATAGGTAAACTTGTGCTTCTAGACATGTTGGTGGCTGCATTTGCATTCTGGATAATTTGTAGCTGCATTCTAAAAAGTGGGGAATGGGTTAATGGTTTCAGAGATTTCTTCAATGATGGAGTACTAATTGTATCTCTATGCTCAGTTTGTTGTTTATAGTGTTTGAAGTTTTGATTTAACCAATTTAGTGTTTCAAATTTCTTCTGCAGATGTGTCTTATAAGGGCTAGAAGATAGGAGACAGAGGAGGAAGATAAAGAAAGATAGGAGACATAGGGGGCAGATGAAGAGGCATTCAGCGTAGAAGGAGATTTATCGATCTTGTATTTTTTTACTGATGTATTTCTTGTAATAATAATAATAAAATATTTTATTTTTTTTTATTTTTTGATGTCATTTTAATCCAAAATCCTTAGTAAACGTGATTTAAATACAATTAAAATCGTTAACAAAAATACAAATATTGTGAAAAATACAAATTACTGAAATATTTAATCAAATATAAATATTGCAAAAAAATAAATTATGAAAATAGGTAAAATCTTTTTTTTTTTGTTCAACATGTAAAATATAATCATAACAATTATTACACGCTATTATAAAAATTAATAATAGCTGCGCAATAAACGCTATTGTCGTTCAATTAACTATAGCATGCGACAAGTCCGCTATCTAAAGTGCCAGACCTACGATAACGGGCGATGTCACAACGTTTTAGGAAGCGCTATAATAGCTAATTCATAGCGTTTAACGGCCGCTGTTAATGCCCACATTTCCTGTAGTGAAGATTCAGAATAATTATTTGGGAATAAAAATTTGCTTATTAATGCATGTTGTTCTCTCACAATTGTGTGTTCCATATATCATATTATTTAATACTATATATATAGTCATGGACGATGAGTAATTAAAGATAACTAATGTTATTGCAATTCCAATGAAACATTACATTTATTGGAACATAAAATTTAAAACAGATGAAATAAACGTTAACAGTTACATTAGAAAGTTTGAAATTTTTAACACACAACCGTTACGACACAAGTACATAATAAACTTCTCATTTTACAATCATATGTCGGTTTCCACTCCGAACTTACCATTTGTTAGAACCATTTCCTGATGTGCTTTCCCTTTATTTTCTTTTCTTGAGAATCTACAAATCCGTCGCACAATTCGCTTTTTATTGCATCAATATCTAAATTTAGGTTTGGCTTGTCTGGGCTTTGGGCGAATTCAAAATCATAGTAATGATCCTTTTGTGCACAATCTATAAATCCGCCGCACAATTCACTTTTGATTGCATCAACATTTAAATTTAAGTTTGGCTTTTCAGGGCTTTGGGCGAATTCAAAATCATACGACTGATCCTTACATACGTTTGAAGTACTTGCACCGTAAGTATCAGACTTTTCCACCAAGTCACATGGTTGTTCGACTTCGATTGGATTGGCGTGGTGGATGTTTGGCGACCACTGGCTGTCAGGCACTACAGTTGATGTGGAATCTTCTTTTTGGATTGGTGAGCACGTATCAAATTCCCACGAGTAAGTGGGAATTTCTTGAGTGAATTCGTCGCATTGAGATTCGGTTTCCCAAGAGTATTTTGGGACATAAAAAAAATTAGCCTCGGATGTTGTTTTTGCGTCTTCATTAGGAGAGCTAGAAGACATATTTTTTTGGTTATGGAGAGGTGTAAAAGATATACACTCCATAAGGTCTATTTATAGTTGTACTTGACTGTATAAACCGTCTGTATGCCGTCGGATTGCGGGTTGTTTCTGATGTCGGCAATGTTTGATTGGTCAGTTGTACCGACGGATTTCCAATGGATATATGTCGTCAGAATTATTTAACGGATTTCCGACAGCTTGCAGACGGTTTCCGATGTCGGCAAAGTTTGATTGGTCAGTTGTACCGACGTATTTCTGACGGAGCTATGTCGTCACAATTATGTAACGGCTTTCCGACGGATTGTAGACGGTTTTCAATGTCGACAAAGTTTGAGTGGCTAATAAATCGTCTGCAGTCGCGGAAGGGATTGGTGGGGTCTTATGTCGGAGTGTTTAGACGGTTTTCCGACGGAAATCCGACGGATATCCGTTCTACATAAGTTTGCACATTTTTTCATTGCATTCATAACAAAATTATAACCATCAAGTCATAACACAGAAAAATTCAATTGCGTAATGGCAAACAAAGATCTGTGGAATTACTATATGCAAAACCGATCCCCCGGTCATAACCCTCTAGCCACAACTCTTGTTCCTTCAAGCCCTCCTTACGATAACTTAAATGTTACTAATGCTGAACCGACTATTTCACTCCATCCAACTCAACAATCCCAGAACCAAACGCCCGTAATACCGGGACCTGGCCAAGTTGTACGGCGAGGCCTGTTTCGAAAGAGGTCTCATGATGCAAAGGTGATGCGAGGTGAAAGTTCTGAGCCACGCCCAACACAAGATTTTATTCGTGAGGTCATGAATGAGGCACCACAGGAGGACCAGGATTTTAGTAGTCCTCGGTGGACTTCTACTATCGATTACATAATCCGTGAAGGTATATATATATATATATATATAATTACCGGTTTTAGTTTTACAATAATGATTGTAGCTGACAAATACTAAATCTACCATTCCTTTTCATGTAGGTTCTTCTAACAAAAGAAGCACACCATTCTGGACCCAGGTTGCAGAAATTAAATCCCCGCATTCACAATTTTATAAAGTCAAAAAGGTTTACGTTTTGCAACATATTTTATTAACATTTAGACATACAATTTACCTGACAAGTATATTCTATATATTTTATTATCAGATTGTGGCTATGCTCTCTAGTTTAACCCCCAATGACCAAGGAGATTTGCTTGTAACCTTAAAAGATCCTTCAGGAAAAATCGAGGGAACCATGCACCATAACATCTTCAAGAAGGACGAGTACAGACTCACCACTGGTGTAGGTGCGGTGGTAATCCTGAAGAATGTTACCGTTTGCCGTTTTGATAGAAACCAAAACTACCTGAACATCACAGAGCGGAACATTGTTAAGGTAGATACACCATATATACATTTATAAATATTTATGGGAATGTTTAACTAAATTCGTTTTTGAAACAGATAATCGGTGCTAATTCGATTATTGCTGAATACCAACCAATGGAAGGATCTACCATCGAGGCGGAAGATGGAGGAACTACTGGGTACGAGTATGAAACAGTTCCAGACTCTGATGAAGACTAAACATCCAACTCGTCCACAAATAAGAATAATTTAATGGTAACAACTTTATGTTGCTTTTATGTTCAATAATGATCCAGTATCTATTTTACGATCGTATAATGTTTTCATGTGTTATATTTCCTTTTAATGATTATGAAATATTGGTGTTATATAAGTGAAATACCTTTCAAAATATTTAATTACATAAATTGATACGCAAATCATTACAAAACAAAAGTAACTAAAATTATGAAATATTGGTGTTACATCAATTTATATATTTAATTATATAGAAAATATGATAATGTTATTTTTAATCATTATCATATATTTTATACAAATCTTATAATTCCTTTCCAAAAACCTTATAATGAAATTTAAAACCTTATCATATATTTTGAAAGGAAAAAAAAAATCAAACACCGTCGGAATTCCGTCTTAAAGTTCAGACGGTATTCCGACGGTTTACGTTTTAAATTAATTTTTTTTTGTTCCGAGAAATTAAAATTAAAAAATAAATTATAGCCGTCGGAATTCCGTCTTAAAGTGCAGACGGAATTCCGACGGTGTTTGATTTTAAATTAATTTTTTCTTGTTCCGAGAAATTAAAATTAAAAAATAAATGAAACACCGTCGGAATTCCATCTTAAAGTTCAGACGGAATTCCGACGGTGTTTGATTTTAATTTATAGTAATAAAATTTTAAATTTGATTATAAGGTTTTTGTAAAGGAATTATAAGAGTTTTTGTAAAGGAATTATAAGAGTTGTATAAAATATATGATAATGTTTACAAAATAACATCACCAAATCGAAAAATCAGACGTATTTATTCGGGGATTTAAAATTAAAAGATTTTTTTACCAAATTTATTAAGTAAACATAGATAAAATGTCTAAATGTCTAAATAAATAAAATGCAATTGAACATAGAAAAAACTAAAGGGAACGGGAATATAGGATCGAGGATAGAATGGAACAGGATTTATTTTGACGGTAAAATATCTTAAAAAATGTAAAATTTTATATTTTAAAACAATGACCGTCGGAATTCCGTCTTAAATTCCGACGGTCTACCGACGGAAACCCTAATTTGACAAGCCGCCAAAAGACTTCGTAATCTTCGTCAACGCGGGAAAACCGTAGGCATTACCGTCGGAATTTTTAATAACCGTCGGAATGCCGTCAGCCTGCCGTCGGGCTCTGTTATACATCCACAGTCTTCGTCTTCCCCGGACAGATCTGCAAATAAAATTTTCTTTTCCTCCGTTTCTCCGGCGATTCCTTCCCGTTTCTCCGCCGTTTCTCCGCCAAAACTGGTCCTCCGTGGTCAATCCTCACATTCTTCAACCAAATCAAAAATTATGTAAGTTTTACATAATTTTATAGATTTTTTCCAAAATTGTTGTTGAGGATTTTAGAATTTTAGAATTTTAGGGTTTATGAGGATTGTAGAATGTTGAGAAATACGAATTATTCTTGAGGATTAATAGAATGTTAAGAAATTAGGTTTGTAGAATGTTAAGAAATAAGGTTCATGAGAATTTTTGATTGTTAAGAAATTTTAGGGTTCATGAGGATAAATTATAAACCTATTTATAAATAACAAATTTTAAAACTTTAAATCCTTTAATTTAAAATTTTATAAATTTAAAAGTTATAACTTTAAAATTTTAAACCTTTAAATCCTTCAAAATTAAAAAATTTTAAACATTAATAAAACAATTTAAACCTATAAAATTTTAAACCTATTTAAAATTAATAAAATTTCAATCTTTAAATCTTTCAAATTTACTATTTTATAAATTTTAAAGTTTATAACGTTAACAATTTAAACTTTTAAATTTATAATTTTTTAACGTTAATAAAAATTGTCAAATTAATGTTCAGAATTTTAAACAATTTTTTAAAAAATAAACCTTTAAATCCTTCATATTTACAAATTTTTTAACAATTTTTAAAAATTTGTCATATTAATTTTAATAAAAAATGTTTACCAATTCAAACTTTAAACAAATTTAAACCTTTAAATCAGTTAAAGACTTCAAATTTAGAAATTTTTTACAAGTTTAAAAAATTTGGAAAATTAATGTTAATAAAAAAATTTTAACAATTAAAAAAAAAAAATTTAAAACTTTAAATCCTGTACATCAAACAAAACTTAAATCCATGAACTTCGGTTTCTAAATATACAATATAAAAAAAACCCAGATTACTTAAAAATAAAAATTGCAAATCACAAAACCACATAATCCCAATTGAATTAAATTCATTTACTACAAAACTCTTCAATCCCCAATATCCTTAATTCCCATCATCCTAAATTTCCAATTAACTAAATCCCAAAATTTCAAAATCACAAATTCCTATACATTCCAAATTCCATAAATCCCGAAATATCTAAATCTTAGAATTATGGAAATCGTAGGAATTATGGGCAGTTTCATAACTCTAGAGGAGGTGGGAGTTCCAGTAGGGGAGGTCGGACTACGAGTGAGACGGTTATCCCCGAGGATAGTCCCGACTTGGAGACCCAATACATGTCTCAGCCCCGCCTACAACCCACTCAGCTCCCACCTCGATGACCATCGAGCAGTTTGTGGTGCAACCCGGACGTGATTGGTTGACGCGTCTACATCCAGACCCGGCACCTAACACGACCTGGTAAGTCTTATTTAAACATGTAGTGGATTTAATAATTTTAGATAAATATTTAACTAAATGTTTTAATAGGTTCCAATACTCGGGAAACGGTATTACGGGTTCTATCAACGAAATGATGAATTCCATGCTCACTAAACCGTATCCCACATACACCGACATGCCATTGGAGGACCGGGACACTTGGTTCCGACAATTTGCGGTATGATTTTTTTTTTTTTTTCAAATATATTTTCTATATCACTCACATTTTAATTACTAATGCGGGAATGTGGTATTTGTTTTGCAGCAAGATTTTATGTGGGACCCACCGCTCACATCGATGGTCCGAAAGGAATTCGACACAAAGGCTGCGAGGAAGTTCTCGTGGAAGATCAACGAGTGGAAAGACTCGTGGTATAAATACGGGAAGGTGCCTAAAGTTTTCAAATATAAACAAGAGATGTGGGCTGGACTACTTCGACATTGGGAACTAGAGGCAACTCGGGCGGACTCCGAGAAACACTCCACTAACCGCAACAGCACCCGGAAGGGGAAGGGAAAGGCGACCCACAACCTCGGAGCAACGAGCAAGGCTTTAGCTGCTCAGAAAATTGTAAGTAGTTTAATAATTAAAAAAAAAATTTTAATTCGCTAACAAAATTGCATATGTTAACAGTTTCAGCAGACCGGTGTCTATCCTTCCAACCTTGATTTGGTCAAGGTTTCGAACACCAACAAGAAGACCGGGGAAATTCAAGACCCGCTTGCTCGTGAAATCGTGGAAGCCGTGCAGAGGCGGCAGGAGGAGTTCCTGCAATCGCAACCTATCGTGGAAGGAACTCCGGCGCCAACCGATGTTCCAGTGGAGAAGATCAACGAGTTCACGTACGAGGTTAGTAACCGTTTAACTTTTAAAGAAATTTAAACATTACTTTTAATACAAGGAAGTTATAAAATATAATTATTTTTTTTATCGTAGGTGACTCCCAAGACCAGAGGCCGTGTTTACGGCCTCCCTGAAGATAGTAGCTCGTCTGTTTTGACGGTTCGATATGGCGGTGCTAGCAGGTTGGAGGCGGAAAACCGAGAGTTGCACGAACAGCTTAGGCAAATGCAGGAAGAGAGAGACAGAGATAGGGCAGAGTCGGAAAAACGCTTAAAAGCGTTGGAAGATCAGATGACCGACTTCTTCCGTACCCGTAGGCCGGAATAGACATTTATTAGTTTTAAAATTTATTGTAAAACTTTAATGTACTTTTGAAACAATTTTAATTTAATTTGGGTTTTTTAAGATTTTAATTTTAATTTTTAATGATTTATTAATGATTTTAAATTATTTAAATAGTTTTAATTTTTTTTTTAAAACATACGAATTCCGTCGGTATACCCTCGGTATATCATTCCGTCGGAACACCGTCGTGCCGTTTATCCGTCGGATTTCCCTCGGTTACCTTACCCTCGGTATACCGTCGGAAATTACTTACCGTCGGAAAGCCTTCGGAAACTACCGGATCTCCGAAACCGTCGGTATTCCGTCGTCTAATTAAGTTCCGACGGTATAATGACGGTTCTCAAACGGAAAACGGATATCCTTTTGCCGTCGGATTTCCATTGCAACAAACAGACGGAATTCCGACGGATATTAAAATTCCGACGTGACAGATCCGACGGACCAAAGCCGTCAGAAACACGTCGGAAATGGGTCTTTTCCGACCGAATTCCGACGGTTGTGGCCGTCGGAATAGCGGTTGTTTTCTTGTAGTGATGGAAAGGAAGGGGGTAGCGATAAGATCGGAAAAACCCATGATTAACCCAAACCCATGGTTAACCCAAACCACCCATGGTTAACCCAAACCCATATTATACCGAGGTGGAGAGAGAGGGAGAGAGCGGAGAGACAAAGGTGTAAGGGTGCAGTGGAGATGGAGAAGGAGGAGAATGGAGATTGTGGTGGTGGAGGTGAAGAGGAGTTTTAATGGAGGAAAAGTGAAGAAGAGGAGAGAGACGGGGAGAGAGACGGAGAGATAGAGATAGGGACCTAATGGGATTTATTATAATTGGCACAGTTCCATTGTCAAACACCTAAATACGGTATAATTCGCTGCTATGCACTGCAAATTCTCTAACTAATATCACGATAGATTCAAATTAATTTAGTTTGTATTTATGTAATAATATAGAGCTTTTATTTTCTTCCGTTCCCATAGTTGTATTTAGCATCCATTTTTATAGATAAGGTTTTCGTTCACCATGAAGGTTAACTTTTATTATGTTTTCTTGTATATGAATGAATGTATGTATATGAGTAGACGTTAGGGAAAAAACTTATGAGTGTCATAGATTTATCAAATTTGATATCACTTTGTTACACATTTGAATCGAGTTTGCTTTAAGGAATATGTTAAGATTTGTTCAAGAATTCGAAACTTTTTTAGGCTGCATCCTTTAATAAAATATACTAATTTAGTGTTGTAAATAACAATCAAAATATACTATATATGTTTTGTGATTAAACTAAAAGACACCAAAGACTGTAATAACAAAGAAGGAAGAAATTAAAGAAGAGTGAATCGTGAGATAAAGTAATAATCAAAGAGTGAAGAAGTGTTAGATTTTGCGGAAATATAAGTGATTAAGTGTAGAAGTGTTTTAGAACAAGTGTAAGAAGTGTAAGTATGAAAACTTGAAATTTTATTCAAGATGATGTTACAAGTAACAATTACAAGGTTTAAATAGAACTTAGATATTCTAAAAGAGAAAAGAGACCGTTTGAAATCAACCGGTCAAAGTAATTTAAATGGCTCGGACGGGTAGTGACGGGCTGTCACTATCAGACTCGATCCGCGGGTCGAGGAGACGTCGATGTCACTCGGATTCTCGTGACATCCGGACGGGTCAACGCGGGACACAAAATAGTCAACGCGGGTCGATACTCGGGAAGGCCAGACCCGCATCTTCATCGATGCCAGATCGATCCACGGTACGTAATCTCTCGATGCCAACACGTCTGCGTCTCGATTACTCACGTCTTGCGGTACGTGACCCGTTTACCCGGAAGTGGATCCGCGCATTTATCCGTTTACCCGGTACGCGACCCGACTCCTCGTCTCGATGCCTGATCGTCCCGCGGGTCAGTTTCCTCGATGCCGACACGTCCCGCGGTCCGAATCCTTCGATGCTCAGATGACCCGCGTATCACTCGATGCCTGTTTGATCCGCGGGTCCGATTCTCCGAGTTGCCGATTGTCCCGCGGTACACATCTCTTGATGCCGACATATACCGCGGGTCCGCTCCTTCCGATAACACTTTCCTCCTTTTTATTTACCTTGGGTATTTTACCCATGGTATTTTATTCTTATGATCAATACTCCCCCTCAAGCTTAGCATAAAGGATTTAGGCTAAGCTTGGAAACCCACAACACATTACCTCATTAAAAACCTTAGTAAGTAAAACCTCATGGGATAAAACCTTACTAAGGGAAAAAGAGTATAATGGCCGCGAGTAAAGGATTTGATCACGGCTTGGTCAAATCCACAAGTCCAAGTTTGCTAAAGATGTGGTTGCAAACTTTAAGACTTGCGGATTTGGTGAGAATATCCGCCAATTGATCTTCACTTCTTGTAAAGCACGGTATGGTGACTCCTTGCTCTATCTTCTCTCGAACCTTGTGGCAATCCACCTCGATGTGTTTGGTTCTTTCGTGAAACACCGAGTTGGTTGCTATGTGTATGGCGGCTTGATTATCACAATGCATTGTGATCGGATTTGGGGTCTCAATCCCCAAGTCCTTGAGGATTCCTTTGAGCCATGTAAGCTCATTTGTGAGCTTCTTCATAGCTCTATACTCGGCTTCCGCGCTTGAACATGAGACCACCTTTTGCTTCTTTGTCTTCCATGTCACTAGATTTCCTCCTAGGAATGTGCAATAGCCGGTGGTTGACTTGCGGTCATTACGGTCTCCCGCCCAATCCGCATCACAATAGCCTACTAGCTCGGCATCCCATTCTTACCCATCCAAATGCCTTGACCGGGACTTCCTTTGAGATACCGTAGTATTCGTTCTACCATATGCCAATGGAAAACCTTAGGCTCCTTCATGTGTTGACTCACTTGGTTGACCGCGAAGCAAATATCCGGTCTTGTGAGGCATAGGTAGATCATTTTCCCGACCAAACGCCTATATCGTGATGGATCTTCATAGACTTCCGACTCATTATTCTCCCCCTTTCGCTCGGTCTTGTAGCCTTCGTCTAGTGGAGTCTTAGCCGATTTAGAAGCCAAGTGACCGGTCTCCTTGAGAAGATCAAGAGTGTATTTCCGTTGGGAGATGTGAAGGCCATTGGTGAACCGGCAAATTTCAATACCAAGGAAATATTTGAGTTCACCGAGGTCTTTGATATCAAATGCTTCGTGGAGGTGGTCCTTAGTGGCTTGGATTCCTTCCTTGTCATCGCCGGAGATGATCAAGTCATCGACATAAACGAGTACGACCACAATTCCTTGAGGTCCTTGAAGGGTGAAGAGAGTGTGGTCAAGCTCGGATTTCTTAAATCCCTTCTCCTTGAGTGTAGAACTCAACTTCTTGTACCAAGCCCGGGGAGATTGTTTCAAGCCGTAGATGGCCTTGCGGAGGCGAAGAACTTTCCCGGGGGCCACCAAGGATTCGAGGCCCGGGGGTGGTGTCATGTATACTTCCTCATCAAGATCGCCTTGGAGGAAGGCGTTCTTCACATCCATTTGCCACAAGTCCCATCCCAAGTTGGTCGCTAGGGACAAGATGACCCGTACCGTATTAAGCTTGGCCACCGGTGCGAACGTGTCGGTATAGTCATCTCCATAGGTTTGGGTGAAGCCTCGAGCCACTAGGCGTGCCTTGAACCGCTCAATCTCACCGGTGTTTAAGTATTTGATGGTGAAAACCCACTTAGAGCTCACGGCTCTCTTTCCTTCGGGGAGATCGGCCTCGTCCCACGTGTGATTCTTAACCATAGCCACGACCTCATCATGGACCGCAACCGTCCATTCTTCACTCTCCATGGCCTCTTCAAAAGTCTTGGGAATGATGTGTTCATCAATTTTTCCCATGAACGCTTGATGGTCCGAAGGCAAAAGCGCGAGAGAACACACCGCTTGGATAGGATGAGCCGCGGCTTCATTGTTGTAGAAGACCCTTTTTTCTTTCCATGTGGACGGATCGCTCCTGATTCGTTCACTTCTTCGGAGTGGTGGAACGGAGGCTACGGCTTCCTCGGTGGCCGTATCAATATTCGCGGTAAACTCCCCCTCGGATCGAGTGGTGTCCGCGGTACTTTCGTCATTTAGTTCGGTACAACTCCACCGGTCTCCTCGGTAGGATCTTCGGCGGCTTCCTCGGTCATCTCCTCGGTAGCCCCATTGGCTTCGGTGGTCTCCTTGGTCGGTAGGGTCGAGACCCCAAGGTGGTCGAGTAGGAACTGTAGTGAGGCACCCTTGTCCGTTGGTGTGGCAAGGTCCTTTAGGCTTTCCCAATCCTTCTCTTCATAATAGCCCCGGTCTTCAATGAACTTGACATCCCGCGAGACTAGATACCTCTTGTTCACCGGATCATAGCACTTGTAGCCTTTTTGGGTAGTGGAGTAGCCGATGAACATGCTCTTGGTGCTTTTAGGATCAAGTTTAGTCCGTATTTCACCGGGAACTAGTACAAAACAAACACAACCAAACACCCTTAGATGATCTAAAGAAGGTTTAGAGTGAGTAAGTACCTCAAATGGCGACCGATCATCTAGGATCTTTGTTGGGATACGGTTGATAAGATAACATGCGGTCATGACCGCATCTCCCCAAAATCTATTTGGGACATTTGTGTGAAACATCATTGATCTAGCCACCTCCATAAGATGCCTATTCTTCCTTTCCGAGACACCGTTTTGTTGAGGGGTGTAAGGACACGACGTTTGATGTAGGATTCCATGTTGATTTAGATAGTCTCGGAATGCATGACTCGTGTATTCCCCACCATTGTCGGTCCTAAACACTTTGATCTTAGCATTATATTGGTTAGTAACATGCTCTCTAAATGTTCTAAATGCTTCAAATACACGATCTTTAGATGACATTAGAGTAACCCAAATATATTTTGATTTTTCATCAATGAAAGTCACAAAATACTTGTTGTTATCTCTAGAAAGGCATGGAGATGTCCATACATCCGAATGTATTAAGTCAAAACAATTCTCATAAATAGTTGTAGATTTATTGAATACGGTTTTGCAATGTTTTCCCAAAATACAAGACTCACAATTTAAATGATCAAATACCACATTTGGTAACATAATTTCAAGAGCTCTAGAATGAGGATGACCTAATCTAGCATGCCACATTGCATTATTCTAAATTCCTAAACAAGACTTAAAAGAAAACGATCTTGGTGCGAAGTCCTCAATGACATATAAATCATCTTTGGTTCCGCCTTTTCCAATGACCTTTCCCAAATCAATATCCTGAAAATAGACATCATTAGGACCGAATATAGCATAACAATTTAGGTCTTTAGTTGCTCTTTTAATTGACAAGAGATTGCTAGTGAAGTTCGGCATGAAAAAGGCCTTAGAGTTTTTCTCAAATAGTCTCAAATTTCCAATTCCTTTGATTGGTATTTTATCACCGTTAGCAATTTCCACATTTCCATAAGCTTTTTCAATATTCCCTAGTAGATTCTCATTACTAATCATATGGTGTGAAGCACCCGAATCCACAATTAAGGAATTATTTAGCTTATGGGAAAAGAAATTGATACCGGATTCTTTAAGGGATTTGATGATGGCCTCCAAGTCGGATTTCTTCAAGTAATCTCCATGGTTTGCCTCTTCCCTTTTGATTGATGGACCGGCTTGGCCTTGGTCTCCATTGTTGTGTCCGTAGTTGGCTTTTGGCTCTCTACGGTCCGGAGCTCCTCTTGGTCTAAGGTGAGGGTGGAGGACCCAACATTTGGCTTTGGAATGACCATGGACCTTGCAATGATCACACCAAGGTCGTTGGTATCCGGAACGGTTGTTGTTGTTGTTCCTTCGGTCTTCAAACCGTTCATAGGCTCCCTTATGTGCCATAGGAAGCTCCCCCTTACCGGTAAACAAGCCATGGGAACCTTGTTCCCTTTGGATTTGAGAGCACACATCGTCCAAGCTAGGAAGTTTGTCGGATCGGAGGATGTGTTTGATGAGGTCATTGTAGACCGGATTTAGAGTGAGAAGAAGGCCGAATACCTTATCTTGTTCTCTCCTTTCATTGAGAGTCTCCGGGTTCATGGTGAAAGGCCGGAGCATTTCTAATTCGGCAAAGAGTGACCGATACTTGCCAAAATGCTTGGTGAACTCCAAGTCTTCTTGGCTTAGATTGTTGAGGGCTTTCTTGACTTCAAAGACCCTTGTGAGGTTGGTGACATTTCCGTAGACGTTCTTGAGAGTCTCCCAAAGTTCATTCGCGGTTTCACAATATGAGTAAGCCTCAAGGATGGACGCCTCAAGACCGGTTTGGAGAATGGCCAAGACGGTTTGGTCTTCTTGATACCACTTGGTCTTCTTGGCGAGTTTAGTTTCTTCATCCTCTTCTTCTTCATCGGATGAGTCGGATTCGGGTTCCTTTGGAACGAGACATAGATCGATATGGTTCCAAAGACCACGGCCACTTAGGGCGATTTTGGTGGTTCTTGACCACAAGAGATAGTTCTCTCCTTTGAGAGTAACCGGAACCACTAAGGGTTTAGAATTATCCAAAGAACTCATGATTTTGAATGAGAACTTTAAGTTTTAGAAATGATTTGGGATTACTAGATATGTATGTTAAATCAAGCGCATAAAGAGAATGGAAATCTCTATACGATTTGATCTAACTAATTAAAGAAAACCAACAAATCGGAAAGATGATTGAGATGATGAGATTAGACGTTTGAGATTACGAAAGTATTGAGTTACAAGGATCAAACATGTTCTGATACCATGTTAGATTTTGCGGAAATATAAGTGATTAAGTGTAGAAGTGTTTTAGAACAAGTGTAAGAAGTGTAAGTATGAGAACTTGAAATTTTATTCAAGATGATGTTACAAGTAACAATTACAAGGTTTAAATAGAACTTAGATATTCTAAAAGAGGAAAGAGACCGTTTGAAATCAACCGGTCAAAGTAATTTAAATGGCTCGGACGGGTAGTGACGGGCTGTCACTATCAGACTCGATCCGCGGGTCGAGGAGACGTCGATGTCACTCGGATTCTCGTGACATCCGGACGGGTCAACGCGGGACACAAAATAGTCAACGCGGGTCAATACTCGGGAAGGCCAGACCCGCATCTTCATCGATGCCAGATCGATCCGCGGTACGTAATCTCTCGATGCCAACACGTCCGCGTCTCGATTACTCACGTCCTGCGGTACGTGACCCGTTTGCCTGGAAGTGGATCCGCGCGTTTATCCGTTTACCCGGTACGCGACCCGACTCCTCGTCTCGATGCCTGATCGTCCCGCGGGTCAGTTTCCTCGATGCCGACACGTCCCGTGGTCCGAATCCTTCGATGCTCAGATGACCCGCGTATCACTCGATGCCAGTCTGATCCGCGGGTCCGATTCTCCGAGTTTCCGATTGTCCCGCGGTACACATCTCTTGATGCCGACATATACCGCGGGTCCGATCCTTCCGATAACACTTTCCTCCTTTTTATTTACCTTGGGTATTTTACCCATGGTATTTTATTCTTATGATCAATAAGAAGGACGTCAGATAGATTAACTAAGAGACTTGCATTCTTTGTTTGAGTTCTACATCTCTATTTATAGTACAAGATACTTGGAGAAGAAGATTTATGTAACTTGGGGAGCAAGCTTAATTAAAAGACACTTACGGGTCGGGTATTCTAAGTCGTCAAAGCCAAATTAAAAGACTCTCTCTTTCTCGTTCGTCGTATCAACCCTAGATTGAGCAATTGCGGCGTAAGTTCTTGACCTCAAACTCTCTTACTCATTTTGTTTCGTTGAGAATCATGTTCCTGATTGTTGTCTCTTCGTGAATTTGTTGTATCAACCCTAGATTGAAATTGCGGCGCTATCTTCATCTCAAAATTTTCCTGATTGTTCGTGAATTTGTCGTATTGAACAATTGAGGCACTCGAAGTAAGTTCTTCATCTCAAACTCTCTTATTCATTTCGTTTTTTTAGAATCTGTTCATGTTCCAATTTGTTCTCTTCTCTTGTTTTCCATGAATGAAGCCATGCCTAATAGTGGGATCAGGAGGGAGAGGATCAAGGAGGAAGAGAGTATGAAGAAGGAACAGGAGAGGATCAAGATTGAGGGAGAATTTCTTATTGATATATTAGAAAATGTATCTTTTGTATGCCCTGAGGATATCAATATTCTAAAGAATCGAGGGATCATGACACTGACTGGACTTATCACAACTAAGGTTTCAATCATTTCAATTTTCTTTTGTTTTCATTTTTGAAAGGGAGAAAAGATGTGTTTATTGTTGTGTTCCTATAGGTCGATTTGGATGTTCAATTCAAAAAAAAAATGTTGAAAGCTTTGGAGGCATTAGTCCCACAATTGAAAGCAAAAGCAGAAGCGTGTGTTAAGACTTTAAATTTGGGTGGTGTGGTGGACAACGCTTCGGAACCCTATAAGGTCTGCACTGCTTATGCAAGACTTATGAAAGTGCTGAAAGAGAAAGATAAAGAGGAGCACCTCGTTCAAAGAGAAAGAGAAAGTGCTGAAGTTACTACAATCACTCCTCCTGAAGTTGCTACGATCACTCCTCCTGAAGCTGAAGTTCCTCGTACGATTACTTAACCTGAAGCTGGTGGCTCAGAGGTGGTTCCAAGCAAGAAGGAGGAACAGATTACTCGAAGTTGCTATTAAGAGACTAAGAGTTACAAAGAAAGTTTTGTAGAAGAAGCATTAAATGCTAAGATCAAGAAGTTACAAAGTGTGGTTGATAAATCAGATGATGAGATCAAGAGTCTAAGAGAAAAAGTGACAGCTATCCGAGCACCTGATGGATCTTGACTTGAGAAACATAAATCGACCTATAACTTTCTTTCTTCTTTGATTCTTTGTATGTCTTCCTCTGTATGGCTTATTATGTTTACCACTTGTGCATTTAGACAAACTTTATGGGATTATAAGGTTTTGAGATTTTAACAAGACAAAATGGTTCAGCTTATGGTGTATTAACTTGTTGCCATTGGTATACAAGAGCGATAAAACTCAATACATCGAATATCATACACAAGCTTGATACTCAAACCACAAACTTGATCTCAATTTCTTCGATCAGATACTTGCACTGTTTCATCTTCTTTCCTGTCTCATTTCGATCCCTTGAATAACCAAACCACTCTTCCAATGTCCCATTTGAGTCTCCATAATACTAACCTCAATCTCTCATCATCATCATCACCCATTTCCTCTGTCCTCCACATTCCTACCACTAATCTCTCTCTCTCTCTCGGAATAATAATCCATCCCTGAGTAATTACGATACCCACTTCGTGAATCACGGACTTTTTGCATAGCTTCTTTACCTACAAACGAGACTTTATATTTGAGTCAGTATACAGTTTACTCAGAAAAGACCATACGGACTGAATTCAGTCTCCACATGAGAGCTAGCAGGATATTATTAGAGTACACAAAAGCATCAAGATAATTTAGGACTTTCGGACGAAAGCTACAAGACCATTACGATTTTAATTCTCTTAATATAGACAACAGCTTTTCCATAGCATTTCGTTGCTTCTTTAACCGTTCGGTCTTCCTCCGCAATAATTACCTTCACAAAAAGGGAAAATTCAGAAGCTGCTGATTAATTAAAAGAATCGAAAGTAGAATCAAATCAATCTCTTTTCTCTCTCCCTCCCTCTATACCCACCGATTAAAAATCCTACAGAAGTCCCTCCAGTTATAGCTAGCACTGCTTTCGCTCCTGGTCCAACCCGAGCTGTAGTCAGCAATGAAAAAACAAAACAAAACAAAAAAAAAATCAAAAGCTTCTCTTTTTCCTCCTACAAACACAAATAATCGAGAATTTGATACATCTATCATCCGGAATCAGACAAGGACATTACAAGGAATGTTCTCGGTTCTTTTAGGAGGAGCCAATGAAGAGAAATTACGGCGAGATCCGATCGATCTCAATTCTCGATGGACCTGCGGCGAGATCCGATCGAACAAACAAAATCAGAAAAGAACAACAAAACAGGGTCTAAGAATCGGTGACATGCGGAAAAGAGTTTGTGCCAGCGTGACGAAGGATCTCAGATACGGCGGCATGATTGGGGATTAGGGTTCGCCGTAACTTTCTTGGTCGTCTCTGTCGATTCTTCACCCCCACGTAACTCCTAAGAAACAACCTGTTGACGTGGGGTGGGGTTTGAGGCCTGTAAGCCTCTGTTTTTTGCGATTTTAGAAATATTTAAAATTAGAAAATAATTAATTACAATTTTTTTAAATATTCAGTAATTAATATTAAAAATTAAAAACATTAAAAACGGAAATTGAATATATTTATAATATTACATTTTAGGAAATTGAATATTCGTTCCTAAATTTACTCCTACATTTATGGGAGTGGTAACCACTTGGTGGAATATATGTTCTACAAATTGGCAGATAGAAGCTATATTGGTAGAGAGAGGCGGTACAATCGGCAAACCGACCGCGGCAGAACTTAGTAAACTTGTAGAATTTAGAAACTGCAAGCGGTAGATAGCTGTAAAATGGTATAACTCAAATTCTAGCTCTCGTAGAAGATTGACAATTAGGTAGAAAGAACGTTCTACGCCTGGTAGATTAACAGTAATTGGCAGAATCTACTATCTAGAAGAAAAAACTCAAATCATTTATAAAACATGGTTTTTAATTTTTTTAAAAAATACATTTTCACAAAAAGTACTATGCTCTATATGTTTATAATTATCAGAATTTTAATAATTTAAAATACCTTATATTTAAATTATTTTCAATTAAATTAAGGGCATTATGGAAAAGAATTCTTAAAGGTATATTGGGACATTTTGCCACTAAATGTAAGATATTTTGGCAATTCTCCTTTTAATTTTTGTCGGCGATCTCAAATATGTATAAGAAACGAAATGTTATAAGAAAAATATATAAATCTCATAATTTCTTTGAAAAAAACATATGACATCTATATTTGAGTAGTTGTGTGCAAGACGAAATGTCACATTCGAGACGTTTAACAGAATTTATAATTATCTGTTTCTGCCCCCACTAAAAAGTTATTATGGCCCATATATTTTGGGGTAAATTTTAAAACTAACAAAAAAAATAAAAATAATTAAGAACATAACAAAAACTAGTATAGGTGGCCAAATATAGAGATTTTATTATAGTTTTTTTTTTTGTGTTATTCTTGCCAAATTTTCTATATTTTGCTGCTAGAACAAAGAAATAAAAAAAATAACTTAAACTAAATAACTTAATCTCAAGAACTCCCAATTTTTTCACTTGTGTTTAGTGGATTTGGTATAGGGAGTTCTACATCGAAAGTGTTTCCATTTGGAGTGGAGAAGATCACAATCAAAGCTGCCATTATTGCCATTTTAACTATAGAGATCATACATCTTAATGTGTTCACGGATTCACTCTCTTGTCAAGTTTCTCAAGTTTAAAGATTTTGTTAATGAGCCGGAAAGTATTCTACATGGCATCTTTCGCCTTTTAGGACCATTTTCTTCTATCTATATATCGTTTATGTACTTTACACGACAAATGTTTTAGCCGAGTTTTTATCTTTGTGTTTCTTGTTGACCTTTAACATTTCCTCTATGATTGGAGTATAAGTTATCTATAAAACATGAGTTGATTAAAAAAAAATAAAAAAAACCAATATTATATTTACAACAAAACAAAAAATAATATTCAATATTATATTTAATGAAAAAATCTCATAAGTCACCTAGTGGACATTAAAATTCAACACATTAAAAAATTCAAATGATAGGGAAATGAAATTGAGTCAAAAAGATCGATGCCAAAAAATTGAGAGGGCAAAAAAAATCTTTCTACCCAAAAAGAAAGAGGAGGAGGAAGTGTGCAACAGATAATAATTTTTGTCATACTTTTGATAAAGATTGCAGCAATTGCAGATTCTCTTGCATCCATTCACGACCAAGTAGATTGCATGGTCAATGAGTTTGTTATGTTTTTCTATTTCATATTCATATGACCAAATTTCTCTAAATTTTATTTGAAAGTCATCAAAAATTCATGATAAATTAATACTACTTAAAAATGATTCGAAGGAAAAAAAATAAATAGTACTCTTTTGTTGTGAATCAAGAGAACGAATGGGGAAGATTGTGTTTATTCATTAATCATAAGATCCTTTATATAGGATTATTACAAGAGAGAAAAGGAAAATTCCTTTTCCTAATGGGAAAAGGAAAGTACATAAAAGGAAAATCCTAATTCAACTAGGATTCATTAAACCGGCCTAAAGACTAAGTGTTAATGGGCCGTAAACGGACCAGAACTAGTTATGACAATCCACTATGATTTATAACACTCCCCCTTGGATGTCATAACTCTAATGGGCTTGTAATACGCTTTGGATGTTGCCTCATTAAAACCTTACCAAGTAAAACCCATTTTGGGACAAAACCGTGGTGAAGGAAAAAGAGTACAACACGTATTACTCCCCCTGTTCTGAACCTCACTGCAAGTCTTTCAAACGACGCATTCCAATCTGATAAGTAAGTTTCTTGAACGTTGAGGTTGGAAGTGACTTGGTGAATAGGTCTGCTGAATTCTCACTTGATCGTACTTGCTGCACTTGAATTTCTCCATCTTTCTGTAGATCGGATGTGAAGAAGAATTTTGGCAGAATGTGCTTCGTCCTATCACCTTTGATGTATCCATCCTTAAGTTGAGCTATACACGCTGCATTGTCCTCGAACAAGACCGTCGATTCCTGCTTACCTTCGGCCATTCCACAATCCACTCTTATGTGCTGGGTCATCAGCCTTAACCAAACACACTCACGACTAGCCTCATGAATTGCCAATATCTCTGAATGATTAGAAGATGTAGCTGCAATGGCCTGCTTCATTGACCGCCAAGATATTGCAGTTCCTCCATGAGTAAACACATAACCTGTCTGGGACCGTGCATTATGAGGATCTGAAAGATAACCTGCATCAGCAAAACCAACTAAACCGTCCTTAGATTGGTTAGTATAAAATAGACCCAAGTCTTTCGTTCCTTGTAGGTAACGAAGAATATGTTTTATCCCGTCCCAGTGCCTTTGGGTCGGACATGAGCTAAATCTTGATAATAAATTCACGGCAAAACATATATCTGGCCTAGTGTGGCTTGCCAGATACATTAAAGCTCCTATGGCACTGAGATATGGCACTTCGGGACCAAGGACTTCTTCAGAGTCTCTCTTAGGACCAAACGGATCCTTTTCTAGATCAAGAGATCTTACCACCATTGGGCTGGACAATGGGTGACATTGATCCATATTAAAACGCTTGAGTACCTTTTCAGTATATGCCATTTGATGCACAAGGATTCCATCATTTATGTACTCAAGTTGCAATCCCAAACAGAACTTAGTTTTGCCTAGGTCTTTCATCTCAAATTCTTTCTTGAGGCATTCAACTGTTTGGACGATTTCACCAGGGGTTCCAAGGATGTTCAAATCATCCACGTAAACTGCTATGATAACAAACCCTTTGTTTGCAAACTTTTTTTTTTATAAAAATACATGGACTGATGGGATCATTCTTATAGCCTTCTTTGACTAAGTACTCACTCAATCTATTGTACCACATACGCCCACTTTGCTTCAGTCCATAAAGGGATTTGTTCAGCCTTATGCAGTGTTGTTCTCGAGAACCTTTCTTATCTTTGAGCTCAATACCCTCTGGTAATCTCATATAAATCTCATTATCCAGTGGACCATATAAGTATGCAGTTACAACGTCCATTAACCGCATATCCAACTTTTCTCTTATAGCCAGACTTATCAAAAATCTAAAAGTTGTAGCATCCACCACAGGGGAGTATGTCTCCTCATAATCTATTCCTGGTCTCTGTGAGAATCCTTGTGCAACAAGCCGTGCTTTATATCTCACGATTTCACCATGTTCATTTCTTTTCCTCACAAAGACCCATTTATGTCCAACTGGTTTAATCTCATAGGGTGTCCGAATTATTGGACCAAAGACATCCCTTTTCCTTAAAGAATTCAACTCCACGTTTATAGCTTCTTTCCATTTAGTCCAATTTTCACTCTGAGTGCACTCATATATCGACGTGGGTTCTAGATCCTCCATAAGTTCAAGTGCTACCTTAAAAGCAAATATATCATCGATTTCCACACACTTTCTATTCCATTGTATTCCAGACATAACATAATTCATTGAGATCTCATTATTTTCAGGAACGTTAGAACCATGAAACTCGGCGTCCCGAGTCTCATTGCTTGGAACTATCGGTTCAGTTATGTCTGGGGTTCCATCAGATTCCTCAACCACGATTTCAGCACCTTTCTTTCTTTTCCGAGGATTCTTATCTTTGGAACCTATTGGCCGGCCACGTTTTGAGTGTGGTTTAGATTCTGTAGCAACTTGATTGTGTCCCTCTTGAACATCAATTCTAATCGGTGCATTAACAGCTGGTATGTAAGACTTAGTTACTCTTTTCGGGTCAGCAAAGGAATCTGGCAATTGATTAGCTAGCTTTTGTAAATGTATAATCTTTTGGACTTCTAATTCACATTCTTGAGTCCGAGGATCTTGCCATTTTAAGGACGTTTGATTCCATATAATTTCCTTTACCAGTCTGTTATCTCCTCCTAATGTTGGATAGACAGATTCGTCAAAATGACAATCTGCGTACCTGGCCTTAAACAAATCACCCGTGGTTGGCTCAAGATACTTAATGATAGTAGGAGAATCATATCCAACATATATCCCCATCCTCCTTTGAGGTCCCATCTTTGTTCTCTGTGGTGGTGCAATAGGCACATAAACGGAACATCCGAATGTTTTAAGATGGGATATGTCTGGCTCTTGACCCGTTATTAACTGTGATGGGGAATATTTATGTTCACTAGATGGCCTGATACGAATTAGCTCTGCTGCATGTAAAACTGCATGTCCCCAAGCTGAGACCGGGAGTTTTGATCTCATTAGCAACGGTCTAGCAATCAACTGTATGCGTTTAATAAACGATTCAGCCAAACCGTTTTGTGTATGTACATGTGCCACAGAATATTCAACACTTACCCCCATGGACATACAATAATCGTTAAACGCTTGGGACGTAAATTCACCAGCATTGTCAAGACGTATAGTCTTTAAAGGAAAATCTGGAAAGTGTGCTCTTAAACGTATGAGCTGGGCAAGCAATCTTGCAAATGCCACATTTCTAGTTGATAATAGGCAGACATATGACCATCTCGTGGATGCATCAATAAGGACCAAAAAATATCTAAACGTCCCACAAGGTGGGTGTATTGGTCCGCATATGTCTCCTTGAATTCTTTCCAGAAAATTTATCGTTTCCTTAGTTACTTTGATTGGTGATGGCCTAGTAATGAGTTTCCCTAGTGAACATGCTTCACACGTGAGATTCTTTGGGATAACTCTCCTTTCTTTCAAGGTGTGCCCATTAGTACTTGCTAATATCTTTCGCATCATGTTAGCACCGGGATGGCCAAGCCGGTTATGCCAAAAAGTGAAATTCTCAGTAAACTCTTTGTTTACCATAGCATTTGCTTCTATCATTCCGATCTTAGCACAATAAAGGCCCACAGAAATGGCAGGTATAGTCTCTAGGACTTTCTTATAGCCATGGACGGTTTCAAAGATTTGAAGGAATTCTTTGTTATTCTCGTCCTTAGTTTCAACATGAAGACCATTCATTCGAATGTCTTTAAAGCTCAATAGACTTCTCTTTGAACTAGGTGAATATAACGCATTAGAAATTTCTAGATGCGTGCCCTTAGGTAATAAAATATGGGCTTGACCGTGGCCTTCAATTAAATTTGCTATACCCGCAATTGTGGTTACATTTGCCTTTTTAAGTGTAAGATCAATGAAGTATCTCTTATCTCTTAATATCGAGTGGCTTGATCCACTATCCACTATCCACAATGAACACATCCATATCGTTCATACTTCAAAAGAGATAACAATAGATACTTTTAAATAACACTCTTTCATTCCATAAAGTTTAATAGAAAGCAATAACACAAAACCAAAGTATAAAGTGTAAAACGTAAAACAAGCAAAACACAAAACACCAAAACAGAAAATCAAAATCAATCACTTAAGTATATCTGAGGTTTCAAAATTCATCAAGTCATCTTGCTCATGATCGAAATCTCCTTCATTATCATGCTGGATCATATGAGTTTCTGGATTCTTCCCTTTAAGGCTCTCTTGATAGAGTTCAACCAGATGCTTGGGAGTCCTACATGTCTTAGCCCAATGATTACTCATTCCACATCGATGGCAAACTGATTTTGGGTTTGATTCTCGTGGTTGAGAAGTAATACCACGGTTATTACGATCATAGTCAGTTCGGTATCCGCGTCCTCGTCCTCGCCCGCGGTTAGAATGATCGTTATGGAATCCGTGGCCTCGGCCCTGACCTCGGCCGTATGGATTAAAATGGTCACGGCCACGTCCTTGCCATCTACCCCCACGTCCACGACCACGATGTCTATAATCACTTTGGACGTGGTTAATTTCTTTCTTTTCATCTGTGACCACATTCGCTTCAGGAAGTGGGGCTGATCCAGGAGGTCTCATCTCACTGTTTCTCATTAGCAGTGTATTATTCTCCTCGGCTAGTAATAGACATGCTATAAGCTTTGAGTATGTCTCAAAACCTCTTTCACGGTATTGCTGTTGAAGCAACACGTTATTAGTGTGAAAGGTGGAGAAGGTCTTTTCCAACATGTCTTTCTCAGTTACCTTCTCACCACATAGTCTCAATTGAGAAACTATTCTGAACATAGCCGAGTTATATTCTTCCACGGACTTGAAGTCCTGGAACCTGAGATTCCTCCAATCATAATTGGCCTTTGGTAACAACACCGTTCTATGGTGGTTATATCTTATCTTTAATTCTTTCCAAAGGTCCAAAGGGTTCTCAATGGTTAGGTATTGATCCTTGAGACCCTCAACAAGATGATGACGAATGATCGATATCGTTCTGTATCGATTCCTTTCATTCTCATTATTATCCTCAATGATACATTCGCCAAGTCCTTTAGACTTTAGATTTATCTTAGTATCCAACGCCCACTGTAAGTAATTGTCTCCAGAGAGATTGAGGGCAGCATAATCCAAATTGTTGATTTTCGACATCTGAAAACATTCATCTTATTCTCTAAGAACTATAAGATTTTAAAGTTTATGCATATGATGCAAAATAGGTCATGGGTGCTTATATAAACGGGTACGGATGCATGATGCTTATGAAACCAGATTTTTATGTTTAACAACCTAACATAATGTTTTTATATGCTCATGATGCAAGCCTAGTATTCAAATTCTAAACCGTATGATGATATGACCGGATTTTAATCAAGCATGTTATGTCTATATGATGCAATCAGTTTCAGTTTCATGTTTATCAATCAACGAATCAATCCAAACAAGCAAACAAACAAACGAGTTCAAATAAATATGCAACCAAATTTGGACAGAGTGTTTACTGTCGATCGACGGGTGATTTGTGTCGATCGACACAGTTTAATTCAAACAACAAATTCAGGCAGAAGTTTACGTGTCGATCGACATAAAACTAGTGTCGATCGACACGGGTACAGATCATGCAATCGGTTTGAATTTTAATTGAATTAGGTTAGGGTTTCAAGTTAGGGTTTCAAGTGATTACGAATCATGAATCAATAAACACAATCAAGCAAGCAATAACAATAACAATAACAAGCATGATTTAGATTAGGGTTTCTAAGATTATCATGAATCTAGGTTCTTTAGATTAGGGTTTCTTATTGTTTACCTTAACCTCCGTGAGTCTTCTAGTTCGCCGTAACCGTTGATAGGCTGTATGAACTTTCTTCTAGTTCGCCGTAACCTTAAAGGCTGTATGAACTATGATTTGAACAGTAACGCCGGATGAACAGTAATCGTCGATGAACAGTAATCGTCGATGAACAGTAATCGTCGATGAACAGTGCGCGATGAATAGTGCGCGATGAACAGTACGCGATGAACAGTACGATGAATAGTAACGATGAACAGTAATCGCGTTTTTTGTGTTTTTAGGGTTTAGGGAGCAACTCGTGCTGATAACGTGTTGTGAATCAAGAGAACGAATGGGGAAGATTGTGTTTATTCATTAATCATAAGATCCTTTATATAGGATTATTACAAGAGAGAAAAAGAAAATTCCTTTTCCTAATGGGAAAAGGAAAGTACATAAAAGGAAAATCCTAATTCAACTAGGATTCATTAAACCGGCCTAAAGACTAAGTGTTAATGGGCCGTAAACGGACCAGAACTAGTTATGACAATCCACTATGATTTATAACATCTTTAACATTTTCTTCTTACAATTTCTCTTTTAGTATTACCAAAATTTTGGAATTCCTTGCAAAACATTTCTGAAAACAATACATAAAATGGCTAAACTCACATCGTTATAAACTTATAATATTGAGCAAAAACATAGAATTATGTACCACCAACCCATCCAATTCTCATTACGTTGAAAAAGCTGAAGCTCGACATCATAATGGTCGTAACAAAATAGTTTATGATGTGAATAGTTTTAAAAAAAAACTCAATCCAAGCAAATTGGAACGCTAAAACATCTCCAAACATGGGAGCGAGCTATTGAGCTCAATACCTAGCACATTCTCCATCTTCAAGCTCCTCTTCCTTTGTTTGCTCACTCACTTCCTCTTTTCTACGCCGCTTTTCCCTGCCTTCTTCCTCTGCTTCGGGCACCAAACCTCTCTGCAGTTGCACAAAACTGAGTTTAGAGACATAAACCATATGGAGCTAAACCACTTATGCTTTGTGGAGCTAAGTTCAAGAGATCGACGATGTGTTAACACACGAAAAGACAATATGGTTTTGACATAGCTCTACTAAACTAACTTTCAGAAGAAGCAGCACTTTAGCAACCAACTACAGTTAATAATTTAATCCAAAAACTAAAAGTTAATTGTCATGGAGAGAGACTCAATTATACTGTACACCATTATACGATATATGTTTCTAGACTGTTAAAACCTAAACGAAATCATCTCCTCTACTACGGTTAGTGAAGAAGTGTACCTGTTGTCTAGATTTCTTATGGCCACCACCAGCTTTATGGGGTTCTTTGAAATGGTCTGTCTCATTTTCCTTCAAACTCGTATGCCTTTCTCGATGTCTATTATGGCTATCTCTTCCTGTTCTTCTACGTTCTCTTCCATGGGGTTCATTCATATCATGGTTGTAATTATCAGTTGCACCTTTCTTATGATGATCTTCACTGTCTCTTTCTCGCACTCGGTCCTTCTCTCTTCCGTATCTATCTTTCCCCTTGTCTTGTTCCTCTCTCACCTCCTCGGGTACCTGTAGTAATATAACATTCTGTAAGCTTGCCGACATGTCATTACTACGTAATAGTTGAATCATCAACAACAAAAAGTGAAGTATCTTAGTACGCAGTTATGATAGCAGAGCTAAGACAGACAGAGAAATGACTCCTATGGGATTTGACATACTAAAGGAAGTATTATGGTAGTTCAACCAAAACTGGTGAATGCTTGACTCGAGCAAAAATTTTTCAGACAAAAACCTACCATTACCTTCTTGTTCTGTTTAATCCTTTTTGCTTGCTCTTTGAGGTGTGACACGAAATTCTCGAATGTCTGCTTCCGGAAACTTTCATTTCCTAACGTACTACATATACAGAAGCCACAAATAATACTAGATGATTAGATGTTCAATATCAGGTAATGATCAAAGATAATAACCACACTAGACAGGGCACATTTTTCCTATTATTAAGGAGACAGATGTGAAATACATAAAGCAAGCAGCTAAGTCCTCTCATCCAAGGAATTTAAATAAGAACATTAAGCAAAAGATCAATTTTTGGCAACAATAAGACAGCCTAAACAATACGATCAAGTATAAATATGCTTTGAATCCATTTTTGGTAAAATATTCCCACGAGGCACAAACCCCTAAACAGAGTAAACAAGGTATCTGAATCATAAAAGGAAAGAAAAACGTGAATGGTGCAACATCGACATAGGATATCACTCTACAAAGCACTGGTCTTTCTATTTGCAAATTCGGAGATAGAGTGAAGAGAGACGAATGATAACAGAAGTTGAAACTTAGAAGACCCAAATATAGCAGAAAAAAAGGATCCAGTCATGAACTCGCCCATGAAGGATTAGAATAAATAAAAAACATACCGGCATTTTTCACTGCCTTCAACAAGATGCTTCGATTCCTCCCAGGATGAGGAGGCAGTTATATCCTGCACCAAATCAAATAATTAGGAAGAAAGCTAGAGCACTACCCATCACAGAACATTATATAGGATCAGATCAAATAGATTCAAAACCTTGAAGGAGCGAAGCATATCCACCATTTTTTCAGTATGCCGTGTCTGTTTTCTGGCTTCCTTCTCTTCCTTTTCCTTTGCCCTTTCCAGCAAATCATCAAAAACTAACTGAGAAGCATCACCAAAACAGTTTGCAGTCATATCCAATGAGACATTCAAGGTTATATAAAAGAAATATGCTGGTGGTGCAGTGAGTTCAGTTGAACCGACCTTTAGTGTAACATCAGGAGTAGGTGGGAAACTGATAGCCTCAGAAATTGATACCTTGAACTCATCAAATGTTGATCCAACGGAAAACGATACCTGGAAAGTAACTGAGATCAAAACACCAATAAAATCCATAAATGCTTACAGAAGGAAAGTGCATACCTTTCTCAGCTTCAATACGTCCTTTATCTGAGATTTGAGCTCATGGTACTGTGTAGACAAAAACACGCAATATGTAACAGCTCATTAATTCGGGGATTAAGGGACAGAAAAAGGCAAAAATAATCAAGAAATGGAAACAGGTGAAGCCAGTACTCCTAAGCCTAGCAAACTTATGCTACTTGAACTACCTAAAGATAACAAAATTTTAAAAAAGGAAAAGTCTAGAGACCGCATATGTAGCAGTTTTGCTCATATAGTAAAAGGTTACAGTTGCATTCATGATATCTTGAATAATAAACATGACTAATGAGAAGAGAAAATTCTAGTACCTTTCTTTTCAAATCCTCAACAGTGTCTTCAAATAAGTCTTTCGGAGAAGCTCCGGAGGAATTCGACACAATTGCTAAATATGCTGGTCAATCTCTGACCTGAGATGTAGAATGCACTTTGTATCAAAACCATTAGTTCAATAGTTGAAATGGAATAATCATTCTGGGTGACATAATATTAAATTTTAAACCTTTATTAGATAATCACGCCAACTAATTTTGGCTGTAAGCTCTCCTGTTGCAACATGTTCATCTATCAGCCCACGGAAATCATCACGATGCTTTCGCTCTGCTTTTTTTTGTTCCTCCTGTTGCCATGAATGGCAGGTATAATGAGGTAATGTCCAATACAACAAACAAATAGATGTCTAATACGGAAAAAGGCCTAGAACCGAAGTACCTTTAGTATCTTCTTTCTCTCCTCTTCTTCTCTCTCCAGATCTCGCAGATACTCCTGTACAACACTTGAGATTAGTTGGGTGTGGAATTGCAAGATAGTTTCTAATCAATGAAATAACCTGAAAGATTTCTAGCTGATCAATTTTCTCAAGACGTGAACATCTTTCATCCACTTCTAAGCGGTCCTGAACTTTGCGCCATTGACTATTAGGCTGAAGACAGGAGATATTGAGTCAATGATTCGGCACAAGATAGTGTGGAAAGTAAGAAAAAAAGAGGGACAATCACCTTGATGAAATCGCAAGATTCCAAAAATCTCCTGTATTCAGTTATGTTCTGTTTGCGATCCTCAAGAGCTTTCACCCGTTCCTTATAGAATTAACCACATTTAGAACAACGGAATAGAAATAAAAGTTCATGTCCATACTTTAAGCAAATTAAACAATTTGATATTTGGTCCTCTCAAAGCTTAAGCACACAGTACATGACGTTCAGATTTCAAGATACAGAACTCACTGGTATATAATTTAAATATGTACACATTTGAATTATGAGGTCTCAAATAAGCACTTGATGAAAAACAATTCCACTGGGAAACTAATGTCAAAACTACATGCATATTAGCCGGAAAGACATGGGAGTAGAATTAAGAACTTTCACATGAGCACTGGATGAAAATACATGCATATTTAAGAAATGGGAGAAAAAAAAAAAGCAGTTACTTGCAGACAAAACAAGAGTCGTTAATCTATACACCATATAATACCTTCTCCTTTAGGTCACTGACATGATCTTCAAAAATATTACGACGGTCTTTTTCTCGTTCAACAACTTTGAACCGCTCGTCGTCTTCCAACATAGTCACAGCCTTGCTGAATTTAAAAGGAACATTTATATCACGAAGTAAAATAAATTGCAATATAGGCATTCTAGAAGAGGAAATAAAGAATAGGACTCAGAATAATTCTGGAGAACAACCTCCACCGAGTAGAAGGAGTAATCTCCACACATTCCTGGCAAGAAAACCAATGTTAAAAAACGATAAGTGGTATGGAGTAGTCTGAAATTGCCTAAAAAGAAAGGCAGAAATATCATGCAGCAGCCTGTAACTTACTTCTAACATCCTCTTAAAATCTTCATATCGTTTTCTTTGTCTGGCTAATCTTTCCTCCTCTGCTGCTCTTTTCATTTCACTTAAGAACTGAATAACCACAAAAAAATTCCAAAAATGTGACTGTACCTCTTAAGCATCACTGTTTAAAACCTGGAGAAGAATGTGTCTGTACTATATCTAAACATCCAACTTCATTTCATTTTTTTCTGATAAACTATAGTGCTACTTTTGGGGTATTACAGTAAAAAGAAGTAACCTCATTGAAGGCTTGCTTCCGCTCTCCAAGAGTCCTCAGAACCCCGTATCTTCGGTCATTAATTATTTCTCTCATGGCCTGTGGCAGAAACCATCTGAACTTTCAGAGACGTGCTCAAAGAACAAAAACAGCTAATAGAGAAAATTGTATTACCTGTTCCCATGTCCAGTCAGATTGAACATTGGCGGATTTCAGAAGTGATTTGAAGACATCTACAGCTTCCTATACAATGAAGTGAATATTAATTTATGCATACAGATAAGATCAGAAATATGATCAAGGACATAAATCCAAACATACCAATTTGTTGTTATAAGAAAAACTCTCTTGACGAATTTGTTTTTCTTCCAATTGATTGTCAACTCTTTCACTTTCCAGCACAAGTTTTTCGCTTTCTTTTGGTCCAGTCCCACTACCTTGCTAGAGAGCAGATGAACAGTTATGATAAACGAATACAGAAGAAATGCATGCTAACAAGGAATGTTCATTGCTCAATTTCAACTACATTTGTATTTTTAGCTGACAGGTCATCTGAATCTCCACTGATCTTGGTTGATATTTTGTCCTTCTCAACCCTGCAAAGATAGTTAATAGAAACTCAGTTAGCACATGAGTCTCACAACTGTAACTAAAATGGATTAAAGAGGAAGGGAGATAAAATTGCTACAACTATTAGTACAATGTAGCAGCAGAAGTTTTCATCACAGTGACAGAAGAATCATCAGTTTCTGCAGTAGCACTCAATTTTGGTGTTTTTACTGCAATCAACTGAACTTGATCAATATTTTTGAGCGGCGAAGAATTTGCAGGAACTGAAGCTGCCTGCATCCAATCAGAAGCCGGAGCTAGGTTTTCACTGGGATCAGAGGTTGAAATTTGGCTTGGCAAACCAGTCAGGGGAGCAGTTGATGCTGAATCAGAACAAGAAGGCACCTTAGAAGAATCAATAATGCCTTCTGCATGAAGCCCTTGAGCACATACTTTTTCTGTTTGTTCACGCGCAATCTGGCGAGAAAAATTAAAATTTACACAACTGGACACAGAAATTAGACCGCAGAATTTGAAAAGAGGAGACCAATTATATGTCTTAAGAGAGACCTTCATCTCCTCAGGCATTGTCCATGTTGATTGCTTGGTAATCTTATTGTAATAATACCTGCACCCATACCAAAGATTGAACATCTGAAGCTACATTCTATTTTCATCAGTTATATTTAGTGAAAAAAGAGCTTTAGTGGCACACTCACTTTCTTCCATCAGGACTTGGATGTTCTTTCCAGTCAGTTCTTGCATCTCCTCTCTGTATCAGCGAATACACAATCTATACATTAACCATACACCCACACATTTTTGGCTTATCATCGCTTCAGATCACAAAAGAACAACGACAAAGTATGACGGTCCAATTCACCAGAGCATAAGGTAAAATTGGATATTAGCCACAAAGAATAATCACGATTTTTTTGCTGAAAATATCTGAACGTTCTACGAAATAGACAGTGAAAGGTATCCTTCCATATGCCTTCATCTAGGTTAAGAGGATTTCTACATGAGCCAAGAACTATATCACTAATCACTTTCATCAGCAGAAAAGTCGCAAATGTAAGAACTCCCCAGCATTGCAATGTTGTCACTTTTATCAACCCTATTGCCTATCGTGCACAAGCTTGCACCATAAGAAATTCTAGATGTAAACTCATATTTACATTCATTTTAAAGAGGACAACACCTCCACCTCAAACCAAGGTGCAATGACAACTAGCATGAGGTATATGGAATGACATGGCACAACGCATTCTGAAAATTCGAATGAGATGGTCATTTCTGAAGCTCCAATTTCTAAATCTAGGGAAGCTTACAGGACTTCATGCGATTTTATAGGACCACAAATAAATACATAAACAGATGAGATCCAAAATAACTCACCTCAAACAGAGTCATCAACTCAACAGGCTTCTCCCAAGTCGACTGCTTCGTCCTCTTGTTGTAAAAATATCTAATAACAAGCAAAAACTCAATGTCATACACCATGCACTCGTAACACCTGGAACCATGCAACTAGAACAAATTCATTCTACAAGTTAAATGATGAGCACGAAATGTGTCATCAATTTAAGAACACACAATGGTTGCACAAGGTGCAGGAAAATGAATCATCAGTAAACAGACACAAAACATAAAACTACGAACATCAAACATCAAACAGTTCCTCTGCAGCAAAAAATAAAAAATAGCAAACGGGATGCCCAGCCAATAAATCTTGCAATTTTCAGCACATCAAACCCATAGATTAATAAGATGTCATGATTATGGTTGCTTTTCCTTGAAACCGAAGATTTTGAAACTATAACCAGTATGAATACCAGCCCCTAGATAGAATTTGTGTAAAAGAAAGCAAGACAAAGGTTCAATGAGTGAACAGATCAAATGCCATTACATTTAACAGAGCTAAAAAAATTTATTCAACAAGTTTCTATCGAATTCAAAAAATCAAATATACATGACTAAAAAGATTAACAAAATAGTAAAAAATCTTTTCAAAGAGCACAAATAATTCCATAATCCAATTTATAACAAAAAATCTGCATCATATTGATGAGCTTTCCTTATTCCATATGATGGTAAAATATAGAAACAATACATAATAAACAATCACAAAATATCTATTCTGGACATATCTTTTCCAGAATTAACTTTTGCACAGGCTTATTGGGTGCGTCCCAATTGCCAGCAATTTATCTTCTTTGAATGTCAATATTTTAGCTTGGCATCATATGTGAAAACACAAGTAAAGCAATCAAAAGACATTGGAATGAGGAACAAAAGCCACAAGACGTATAATTTTTACCTCCTTCCATCTGCAGAGGTATGCTCAACCCAATCCGTTTGTGCCTCATGAGTAGGTATAGGTTGGAAAAAAGCTGCCTTTAAGACACAAAAGTACATATGAATTACTGTTGTAACCAAAAGAATAGTCCAGAAGGTAGTCACAATACAAAACATGGTAACAACCTTCGGTTGTTCAAATGTTGGTTTCATAATAGAAGACTGTGCAGTAGTCTGGCTGATAGATTCTCTATGTTCTGCCTGACCATGACTGCTTGGTCTAATGACCTCAGTTGGTGCCTTCGAACTATCGTAAGATGTGGCACTCTGTTTATTGACAAAGTTAAGAACTCACGATCTAGTTTCTGTATATATAAATACAAAAAACCTCTTCGTTCCTTACCTGATAAGAGAAGAGTGCCCTAGGGTCACCAAAGCCAGGCATACCAATATCTGGAGTTTGTAAGTAAGGCTGAGGCAAGGAGGTACGGGAAGCAATTGACACATTTGGCTGAGAAATTAGAGTCGGGGGTCCTAGTGGCATAGGTTGCACCTGATTTGTTTGGCTAGGTCTTTCAAGCGAATGGTGCATTGATTGTAATAACTGAGGATACGACTGAGGTGGAAATCCAAAGTTCATCGGTGTGCCACCTCTGCTAACATTCTGAAAATTCTGAGAAGACAATCGAGCAACTTGCTCAGACTGCGGAGCTTGATTGGTAGGACGAAACTGGCACGAAAGAAAGATGCAAAACAATGGTAAGGGTTGAGCCAATAAATAGTCTTCACATACATATAAGAATAAAAAGACATTACCTGAAAGTTCATGGATGGAGCAAATCCTCGGGGTAAATCTATGGAGCTAGCATTAGGATGCTGGAATGGCTTTCACAACAAACCAGAAAAAAAAATCTAATTACATGTGAAGTTCAAAAATTCAATCAAGAATGTAAACATATCTAAATCCACTTGCATCTAGTTGAAAGGGACTAAACCATCAATTAAGAAAATTCAAATAAGATAAAGCTCTCTTCCTGGAAGGGCAGTTGGAAAACAAGGCAGGGAAAAGAGTATAACACAGAAGATGGGAACCAGCAAAAAATCAAAGGACACATTTTATGCCCGATGTCATAGAAGTCGCACTTTAACTTCTTACCCAAGCGGTTAAAAAATACATTAGGAAAACATGATTACTTTCTTCCTATTTCAAAAAAAAATATCATCAATTCTGTTAATCAATGATAAAACACCAACAGGTTAAAGGCGCCTTGAATACGTAAATGCCAATAAGAATATCCTAGAATAAAGAATATCATCAATTCAATGTTCTGGGGCATTTAGAAATTAACTCACAACCAGCAGACTCAGGGTAGACAAAGTAATAGAATATTAAAATAAAGAGGCCCAAAATATAACAGATATAGGGAAAAAGAAGTGCAAGATACTACAAATCAGTAGTTTAATCCTACCTGAATGCCAGGATACTGAGGGTTATTAGCCATCTTTAAGCAGGTACTTGCTTCAGTGCCGCCAATGGAAGATCCACCAACGGAAACTGGCTGAATTGTCTCTTGGTAAGCTCAGTTGAAAAATGGAAAAGAAAACTACCCCTGTACCACAACCACAAAAATAGGAAAGATGTCATGAACTAGTCTACATGTATTTGCAGAAGGCAAGCAATACCAATACCTTCTAAAGTTTCTGATAAAATATCCAACATGGCATACAACTATGTTAATCACGACACACCCGATACATAAAAACAAGGTATCAACATGACATTCAAGCAAGTCTGTGCAAACATATCAACGAGAAAATTGATTCTAGAATGTAAAATCAATCACAATCTTCTGATGCCTTACTTAGTCAAAATAGTTAGATGAGACTACATATATTCAAAGTGATTCCAAACAAGTTCACAATCGTCTGCTCATAAAATTGAGTTTAAAAATAGAATTGGACCGGTACAACTACTATTCAAAACCTAACCATGTTCCTGATCATGTAGTGTAACTCAATCGGCAATAATATGAGAAGATGGACAATGATCCACTGATTAATCAGGAGCTTGAAAATTCCAACTCTAGGTTTTACTCTTACATATAAAATGGAAACTACAACTAATTTATACGGAGAATAGACTAAAAACGAACTGATTCAATCAACTTCTACCGAGAAGATTCGCAATTATTAGAAAACGATCACCAAAACCCTAATCAGACCAATAGAAACAAGGAAACATCCGAAACAAACTAACATTTCTCAATTTCTTTCGCAGAATCGCAGATTTCAAAGACAATCACGAAGGAAGAATCAAAGTTTCAAGCAACGAAGAGGAAGAATCGCAGAAACATTACCAATCGCCGGCGAGGAAGATGTTGAGCACTAGTTCAGAGCCAACGCGACGGTACTGCGCTTCGCCTATCAGATTCTTAAAAAACAAAATTAAATAAAAAAATAATCAATTTGGCGTCTTAAGCCGGGCCTGCTTACTCACGAATTTGGGCCCAAATACTACCCATGTAGGGATATTTCGGTTTAGTGTATTTTAGCGTTGCAATTAACGTTGATGTATTTATAGTTCGGTTATAAACGCAAACGCAGAATCGATTGGTTTCGTTTTGCTAACTTGGTTTAGTTCAAATACGGTTTAATTTTGTTTTCCCTCAATTAAACCGGATTAAATCAGTAAAGAATCTCAACCTTCCCGAAAATCTTACGTTATGCATTTCAAAAATAAACGGTATTAAAGTCAGAATCCAAAAAATGCCATAGGCGGCAAATTTTAAAATTAGAAAAAAACAAAAACAGCTCACGAGCGTTACGCTTGTGGTTAGGAGTGGCCCAATGATACCATTACACGTGGCACCCACGACCCTTCACCTAAAGCCGGTTCGTGTATATATATCCTCCAAACCTAAAATCCATTCAGATCCAGATCTATTATTTTCTTAAAGGAGAGCGTCTTGATCAACGCCTCCGACTTTACATTTCTCTGCAAATCCTTCTCCGCTAGCTTTTGCTCGTACATCTTCGTCTCCGATTCAGCGAAAATGAGGGAATGCATTTCGATCCACATTGGTCAGGCTGGTATCCAAGTCGGAAACGCCTGTTGGGAGCTTTACTGCCTTGAACATGGCATTCAGGTTCGTCTCTTCATCTCTAATCTCTTCGTCTTCACGTATCCTCTTAGATCTGCGTTAGAATCTCTTGATTTCATCGAAATCGTTCACGTATTCCATCAGATCTGAGTTTTAACCTTCTGCGTCTCGCTAGATCTTCTCTATTATATGTGCGATCATCAGATCTGTAGCTTTCTAGGAATCGGATCTTGCTTTCTTGTAATTATTTCATAAATGTGAATCTGTTTATGTAGATTTTTGTCATCTAGATCCATTTATTACGATTCTGTAGTTTTTGATGGATACGAACGATCTTCTGTGTAGTTTTTTGAAAATTCGGATCTGTGATTGTAAAACCTCTATTAACGCTATGTTTTGTAATCTGGAATGTTGCAGCCTGATGGTCAAATGCCGAGTGACAAGACTGTTGGAGGAGGTGACGATGCTTTCAACACCTTCTTCAGTGAGACCGGTGCAGGGAAACACGTTCCTCGTGCAGTCTTCGTCGATCTTGAGCCCACTGTGATTGACGAGGTCAGAACCGGTACATACCGTCAGCTTTTCCACCCTGAGCAACTCATCAGCGGTAAAGAGGATGCAGCTAACAATTTCGCCCGTGGACATTACACCATTGGGAAGGAGATTGTTGATCTCTGTCTTGACCGTATCAGGAAGCTAGCTGATAACTGCACTGGTCTCCAAGGTTTCCTCGTCTTTAACGCTGTTGGTGGAGGCACTGGATCTGGTCTTGGATCTCTTCTCCTTGAGCGTCTCTCTGTGGACTATGGAAAGAAATCCAAACTTGGATTCACTATTTACCCATCACCACAGGTTTCAACTTCTGTTGTTGAGCCATACAACAGTGTTCTCTCAACCCACTCACTTTTGGAGCACACTGATGTCTCCATCCTCCTGGACAATGAAGCTATCTACGACATCTGCAGACGTTCCCTCAGCATTGAGAGGCCTACCTACACCAACCTCAACCGCCTTGTCTCTCAGGTATGTTATAATAAACCCACTCTCCCTTTACTTGCTTGATATTTGTTCTTTCTGATCCCTTTTCTAATTTTTTTTATCCTTTTCAGGTGATCTCTTCCTTGACTGCCTCTCTAAGGTTTGATGGTGCATTGAACGTGGATGTGACTGAGTTCCAGACCAACTTGGTTCCATACCCAAGGATTCACTTCATGCTTTCCTCTTACGCTCCTGTCATCTCTGCAGAGAAAGCATTCCATGAGCAACTCTCTGTTGCTGAGATTACCAACAGTGCTTTCGAGCCTGCTTCTATGATGGCTAAGTGTGACCCTCGTCACGGTAAGTACATGGCTTGTTGCTTGATGTTCCGAGGTGATGTTGTCCCTAAAGATGTGAATGCTGCTGTTGGTACCATCAAGACCAAGCGCACAATCCAGTTTGTTGACTGGTGCCCAACTGGATTCAAGTGTGGTATTAACTACCAGCCACCGACTGTTGTTCCCGGTGGTGATCTGGCTAAGGTGCAGAGAGCTGTGTGCATGATCTCTAACTCCACCAGTGTTGCTGAGGTCTTCTCTCGCATCGACCACAAGTTTGATCTCATGTATGCTAAGCGTGCGTTTGTGCACTGGTATGTTGGTGAGGGTATGGAGGAAGGAGAGTTCTCTGAAGCTCGTGAGGATCTTGCTGCTTTGGAGAAGGATTACGAGGAGGTTGGTGCTGAGGGAGGTGATGATGAAGACGATGAAGGTGAGGAGTACTAAGCGACTTCTTCGTTTAAGTGTGTGGGTTTGTTTTTATGTGTTGTTTGGTTTTAACTCTTTGTGGTTGTGAAATGGCTCGAAACGCTCGTACCGAGTCTTAGTTTCTTCTCCGTCTGTTTGCTTTGGCCTTGATCGGTGTGTGAACTTTGTTTTTTATCAATCTATCGTGTCTTTTTTTTAATTTAGTAAAAGGCTTTTGTTTTAAAAAAAAAGCACTCATTTCAGATCACTTATTAAATTGGCTACATAATACAACATAACAAGAAGAGCAAATAACAGGTTAAGAAAACTATCAAAGACCAAACGCTTAACCTTGGTTTGTTACTTCATAAATTACATAGAAACTTGAAAACATCATGAAACAAGAAACGAGGGAGTATGATAATACCAACATTAAACTTTATCTTCTTGTGCTCTTTGACGCAATGGAACTGGGACCAAACTGGGCAAATAGGTACGGTGATGAGGACAATAGTCATGATCTTCTATCCTAATTTGATGTAACTGATCTACCTTCATGATATAGATGCAAGCTTGTGCATTCTTGTCCATCCAACACAATACGAGACTGAGAGTTTCTTGGTCGATGAAGTAACTTGGTGGATATAACCAGCGAGAGGCTCTTAAATCCGACGAGTCAGGAACTACCACATTCATAAACTTCAACCATCACTAATTTTCTCCTTTGCCACCCAAACATCTATACTCCCTGTTTTATAGTATCGCTCTAAATACGAAAACCGATCTCCCTTGAAAACCGCTAAACATCAATGATCAAATACATGGTTCTTCTTACGAGGCAAGGCACAAAAGGGTATGAATCTCTCTATCGAAAAATCAAAGCTTTGGATGAAAAATTCACAAATAACGGAATTATGAGCAACCCAATACAAAGTTCCCTTTAAGGATACACTATAATACCTCCAAGATAAATCCCAATTATCATATGCAAACTCGTAAGACTTGGTCGCTTCGGATCCTAACTCAGTGATCGTAACTTTTAGGAGGGTATAGGACGAACTACCATCAGATGTAAAGATCATGTACTGATGGTCAGGTCTAGTATTATCGTATCCTATGCCGTTGTAAGCAGGGTGTGCATCAGATTTAGGTTTGATCCATTTAATCTGTCTCAGCGATGGGTTGCAAACCGCTATCCCGTGAGAAGTAACCATCGCAGTATTCGATTGCGAGACGTTTTAAACATTTGTAATCAGGAATGTATAATATGAGGATAAATCATGCACTTTTATCGATGGACCGTCAAGATCAACCTCTATGGAACAAATCTTAGATTCGGCGAACAAGATAAATTGTGGACGGGCACGAGCCAAGTGGTTAATGGGGAAACTCTTGTCGGTCAAAAAAGTGTTCCATCGTTTGCAAACGAATCTGAAACGAGCAAGAGATGGAGCTGGAATCCGATGGAGTATATCTTCTTCTTCTAACTCCCGTGGAAGATTCACAAACTCCATTCAAGAATTTTCTTACGGAGAAGGTTTGTGATATAAAAAAACTTACACCAAAGTTGGATTTGTCTAGCAAATATTTTTTAGTTTACCTTGCCAGTCCCTAGCTCCTAATTCCTACTCTTCTTGCACAAGGAAGGTAGTATATGTATATCTCAAAACAAAAGTTGAAAACAAATATTGAAGATGATAAAAAAAAAAAAGGAAAAAAATATATATACTGGTAAACATTTTTTCTAGTAACATCAAAATTTATAGCAAAATATATTTAACAAGTAGTAATTTTGGGTGAAAATGTTAATATATCTCGATAAATTAGTCTAATGAAAAAGACTTTTGCTTCATATTAAATTTATAGATTGAAAATTTAAACATATCATCTCTTAAAAGTTCAAACAAATAAATTATTTAAAATTTTTAAAAATTAGTAAATGTTTTACTCTCTCCCCATCTTTTTTTTTTTTGACAAATTCAAAGAACCATAACATTTATCCGGCCATCTCTTTTCAATATCCGTCAATAGAAACCGTTTTTCAATTTATCTCAAAATGAATATTTAACCAGCATCAATTACTCATTGTTGTTTTCGTCGTTTCTAGTTTCGGTTAAATCACTCAAAGCTATATGTATTTTAACTTAGATAAATCTTTGTGGGTTCAAAAATGCGAGATAAATCACTGAAATGAAAACATTGAACCCGAGGAACGAGGTCCTAGCTAGTACCTCTCTAATTATTGGTGAGGATAATCTTAGTTGTGATAACAAGAGCTTCAATAACTAGAGTTTCCAATAGACTTGTCAGAGAAATAGAAACTCGTCCCTAGTTAGGACAAGTAAAATTTAATGGAAACGTAAACTTGTCGGTTTGCTTCTATTGGTAATTCACAATAGTTGATTGTCCATCAAGTTATAATGTGCTACATGCATGGGTGATTGTGGAGTTTTAGGATATGTAGGCAATCTTTTCTACCTTCCATCAAGTCATTAACTTTTCTACGTATAACGAAATAAGATAAGTTATAGACGAACAACACGAAACCCTCTTACCCTAGTTAATTCATCATTTCAAGAAGCCAATCCCGAGAGACGTTTAGACAACAATGGCACAATACTAAAATCGAAATAAAATTATAATTTGTTAAAAAATACTATATAGTCTAGTACTCTCTCTTTTTTTGTAACTGGATTCTTTTGTTCGTAAAATAGAATCATGATCATTCATGAATATATATAACCTTGTATTTTTTAAAAAATATATATAGAAATATATTGCAAATAATTTTATACGCATCTTTTTTTTTTTTGCAATGCAATGCATGTACCCTACAGATCTTGATACATTGTAACAAATGAAAAAAAAAAACATTCCTCTGTAATATCATCAATTCCATACCTCATATTGAAAGAATATGAAGGTTCTAAAATATCTCTAAAGTGGTAAGAAATAAATTTAATATATATAAAAAAAAAATTTAATGTTAAATTTTATAAGAGAATACTCAAAATGCTAACTGTTTATATTGACTATTCAACTATAAATACAAGACAACTTTCACCAGTTAAAACCAAATCAAATTTTATTTTTTCAAAGATTCGTAAAAATGGTGAGAAAAAATAAAGGTCGCCAGAAAATAGAGATGGTCAAAATGAAAAATGAAAATAACCTTCAAGTTACATTTTCGAAAAGAAGATCTGGTCTTTTCAAAAAAGCTAGCGAACTTTGCACACTATGTGATGCAGAAGTTGGTATCATTGTGTTTTCACCTGCTCGAAAAGTGTTTTCTTTTGGCCATCCAAATGTTGACGTTGTAATTGATCGTTTCTTAAACCTTAACCCACCTCATCCTCACCAACACAACGACATTCAGCTTAATGAATCCCGTCGAAATGCTATCATTCAAGATCTCAACAATTATTTCACTCAGGTAACTTTACATCTTCATTTTTGTGTTAACCATATGATTTAATTAACACTATGATGTTATATAGAATAAATAATATTCTCTTTGTTTCACTTTAAATGAAGTTTTGGGGATTTTTTGTTATTGTTTCATTATAAATAATGTTTTCAAGTTTTTATGCAAAAAAACATATTGTTTTTTTGGTTGAATTGTTTTGCAGCTGAGGATGATAAAGACTTGTTTTATTTATTCAAAACTAAATTTAAATGACTTTTTAATTTGTGTGAAACAAATATGATAAGACTTGTTTTATTTATTCAAAACTAAAAGTTTAAATGACTTTTTAATTTTTGTGAAACAAATATAGTATATAATTGATTTCCCAAAGAAAAACACTATATAAAATATCAATTCCTCACGTGACTATATTCAGTTTTTCTTTTTGTTAAATGATTGTATATATGCACGTAATAGTTGTCTTAGCTAATAACATATATTAAACATAAAATATACAATTTTTGTCTACTTTAATGAGAAAAATAAACTTTTCAAAAGAAATTATGAGTTTAGAAAAATTATAGGTGAAAAGCGCATAACTTGTTGGTTATGAAAAACAGCTATAAATGAGGTTAAAATTGCTCACACGTAGAGATATAATTAGTCTAAAAACAAAGAAATTAACTAAATAAAATATTTTCACAGGTGACTGGTCAATTGGAAGTCGAAAGAAAAAGAAACGAAGATTTAAAGCAAAAGAAAAAAGATAGCAAAAATCCTGAGAATTGGTGGGAAGAAGAACACATAGAAAGATTCAACTTTACTCAACTCACTGAGTTCAAATGTGGTTTGGAAAACTTGAGAAAGGCAGTGACAAATGAAGCATCCAAGTATCTTCAAGCAACCGATCCTCGTCATGATCATTTCTATGTCGGAAACTCAAGGGACCCTGCTTTTGGGATCCATGGTGATGATAGTAATATCAATACTGAATTGGATCTGTTTAATCATCAAAGAGAGGTGAGTACAAACACTTTCAATTACAATCATCACAACATGATTGATCCTAATCATACGTCACCATTTGGGAATAATGAAAATATTGTCGAAGGATTTGTTCCAGAATGCAACCAGAATCAGAGGCAATGTTTTAAGCAAGAAGACATATCTGAATATGATCATCCTCCTCAGTTTTAGACATTATATTACTATTGAATTTCTTTCTTTCCAATGTTGATTCGATAACCACATTGTTTTAGTTTGTCTTGCTTATGTTTGAGATGTTCTAGCAAGCTATAGTGAGCTGTTTTCCTTTCTTCAATTTCTATGGTGAACTAGTTCCCTATATATTTATTACTTTGCTATTTCTTATGTTTTTGTGTGAATGTTAAGCCCCATGATTATAGTTTTGCTTACATCCATCTGCATGTAAACTAATTGTTGCTGACCATTATTATTCGCGTTTCTATTGAGATTGGTTTTGTTTCTGTTGAGATTATGGATATCGTACTATGAAAATAAATGAATTTCTTATGGTATAAAACGCATCACTTCGACTTGGCCTCCTCAACGGTTCCAAACAACCAATCCATGAGAATTGTGTAATTGCCATAATTATAACGATAAACGATGCATGATGTAATGCATTGTATGGTAATCAGCGGTCAAGATCAGCCACATCTTGGTTTCGAGACAACCGTGACTGACCACCTCCATTGAGGGACAAAAGGACCAACACGATCTCAAAATGCATTGGAGCAAAGAAGAGCAAAATAGTATTAGTGTAAGCATGTAAGGTATCGAGTCTAGTACTGCCTCCACGGCATGACTTGCCCGCTCCTACAAAAATATGATAGCATTATACGTTTTCATTAGGAGTACCAAATTATTTATATGTCTCGATTCAAAACCTATCTTGTCTTTGCAATTAGGATTCAAATTGTTTTGTTATTCTCCTTGCTCCCAAATCTTGTCTTCTCAATTTTGTCCCTCGTCTTTATATCAACATTATAAGGTTTTGAGAACTGGTGAAAACGGGGTCACTCATTGAACTGAGAAAGCTCCAACGAAGAACAAACCAAAGGTTGAAACAATTCCAAAATCGGAATCTCGCATGGGAAATAGTAAATTATTGACAACTTCATCAATGATATCTTCGAGAAACTCAGCTCATGAATTGGAGTAGGAATCGCTCGAGTTAAAGAGATGTTAGCTAGAGGGGAAAAGTTAAAAGCGCTCATAATGTTAACACTCAATACCACTAAACCATAGGTTGACACAAATCATATTTTTATTGTTTCAAAACATCTGTAAAAATGATGACAAAAAATTGAAGTTGTCAGAAAATAGATATGGTAAAAATGAACAATGAGGTTTTTGTAAAAAAGATTAGTTTTCTATTTTTATAAAAAAACAGGCTTATAAACTTTGCCCATTTATAAACAGGCTTATCTTCGATTCAGAGGTTTCTAAAGGTTAGAGGATAGCTTCGGATCATTTGATTGGCTAAGGTTTTCAGGTGGTTTTCGTTTTGTTATGATTTGAAGATGTTAGAGGATGCTTTGATTCGAGACTTGGTCATAATTTGGTCCGTTTGGATTTGTGTTCGTCAGTTGGCTGGGTTCGAGATTCTTAAGGCGGTTTTCTCTGTTTTCGCATCAACATCTTTGCGATGATTTTGGATGGCTCGATTATGCATTTATCAGTTTGGGTCCTTGGTGGACTCGTTTTTTGGATTGTTGCTGTTGGTTTGTTTCGATTACTTCTTAACTTTGGCTCTTGGTTGATCCGGTTTGCTTTTCTCCAGCTTGCTAAGGGTCTTATCGTCTTGTAGTGTTAGTTGAGTTGTAGTTTCGGTCTCTGGTTTAGGTATCAGACCAGAGGTGTGATGGGAGTATTTACCTTAATTCTCTCTCGTGAGTTAGGGTTCTGAATAAAGGAATTTTAATCTGTGCCCTAGGCGTTTGTTGTGACTTTGTTTGGGTCCAGTCTGTCTTTTCGTGAGTTTGTTCAGGCTCGATGGTCGAGTTATCCTTGTCTTGGCGTCGCTGTCTCCTCTGGATCCCGGGTTTCTTTGTTTAAGCTGCGTTTGCGTTGGTTCTTTGCTCTGTTATCATTAGTCTTGCTGGCTTTTCCGCCGTCTCTATTTGCTGGTTAAGATAGTCCTAGAGCCGCGTTTTGGGTCTCCTTTTTCTTGGTGGTCCATTAGGTTTAGGTTATGTTCATCTTATGGTCTTTGGCTCAGTTTAGGTTTAACTTGTGGTATGATTATGGTTCAGTGTTTCTAGCTTGGGTGAGATTGTGGATTTCTTGTTTTTAGTTCCTTTTTCTTCTTTGTAGTTTTCCTTTGTTCTTTGGAAATCCTTTTCTTTGGATTTCTCGGCTTATGGCTTAATGCATTATTTGGTTAAGCAGTTGTATTTCGTTTCAGTTCATGGTTCCCTTGTAAGGGCTTTGTATCCGGTGACTTCTTGTTTGTCCACCGGCTTCGTGTATTCGCTTCGGCGAAGTTGTATCCGTACTGTTTTCAGTTAAGGTTTAATAAAAATCTAGATGATCAAAAAAATTTTGCCCACTTTTCAATGCAGAAAGTATCGTCTCTTAACCCGCTTTAATAGGGAAGTTTGCTAAAACAACCTTGGAAAATTGGTTTTGAACAAAAACAACCTTCCCATGAGAAAGTTGTATTTTTGAAAATTTTTACCCGTTACCCTTATTTGCCTTGATAACAAAAAACGTATTTACGAAACTGCCATTAATGAATCGGCGGGAAAAGTTCCCGCCAAGGAAAATATATCTACCATGCTGTGATGGTAGATTTATATACGAACGGTAGACTTATTTTTTGAGCGGTAGACTTATTTTTTGAGCGGTAGATTTATATATGAACGGTAAACTTATTTGTCCCCTTGATGGTAGAGATGTTTCCGAATGGTAGACTTATTAGAGTGATTGGTAGATTTAATATTTTCAGTGGTATATTTATTTTGGAGCGGTAGACTTATTTTGTGATTGGTAGATTTATTTCCGAAGATTGGTAGATTTATTTTCTTTAACGGTAGAGTTAAATTTTCGTGATAGATTTATTTTTGCGACTGGTAGACTTATTATAGTGGTGGTAGATTTATACAAGTTGACTGTAGTGGTAGACTTATTATAGTGGTGGTAGATTTATACTGAGGGGTAGATTTAATATTTTTGATGGTAGACTTATTCAATCTTTTTTTCTTTTACTGGAACAATATCCCGAAAAACATTGGTAGAGTTATTTTTTCTGTTTACCTTATGGTAGATTTGTTTTTCGGACGGTAGATTTGTTTCTCGGATGGTAGACTTATTATCCGGAGATGGTTGTCATATAGTTGTGGTAGACTTATTATCCGACGATGGTTGTTCATATAGTTGTGGTAGACTTGGTATCCGACGATGGTTGTTCATATAGTTGTGGTAGACTTATTATCCGGAGATGGTTGTCATATAGTTGTGGTAGACTTATTATCCGACGATGGTTGTTCATATAGTTGTGGTAGACTTGTTTTCTGACATAGGTTCATATAGTTGTGATAGACTTATTATCCGGAGATGGTTGTCATATAGTTGTAGTAGACTTATTATCCGACGATGGTTGTTCATATAGTTGTGGTAGACTTGTTATCTGACATAGATTATTCAAACAATGATGTTGTGGTAGACTTGTTATCTGACCTAGGTTATTCAAACAACCCTGTGGTGGTAGATTTGTTATGTGACTTAGGTTCTTCGAACAACAATGTTGTGGTAAACTTGTTATGTGACTTAGGTTTTTCAAACAACAATGTTGTGGTAGACTTGTTATCTGACTTTGGCTCTTTAAACAATGTTGTGGTAGACTTGTTATCTGACTTAGCTTCTTTAAACACTATTGTGGTTGACTTGTTATCTGAGTTAGGTTCTTTAAACAATGTGGCGGTAGACTTATTATTTGACTTAGGTTCTTTGAATAATGTTGTGGTAGACTTATTATCTGACTCATGGATAAAAGGTGCATTAGATACTGAGATGGAGCAATACCAGCCAAGGAAAGAACACAAGTGTTCTAATTATTGTCAATATGATCGTAATTAGAACATCTAATAAATATACCATCAAAGTAGAATAAATCTACCAACAAAAGAAAACAAATCTACCATCAAAGTAGAATAAATCTATCATAAAACAAAACTACCATACCATTGAATAGAGAATAAATCTACCATGACAGAACAAATTTTCTACCAAATTAAACTACCACCACCGCCGAATCCAACAGATTCATGACCTCCGCTTTTTTCGCCACCACCTCTGAAACCTCCATGTTCACCAAAATAAATCTACCAGCAAAGAAAAACAAATCTACCATCAAACTAAAATAAATCTACCATTAAATAAAAATAAATCTATCATGCCATCAAACTAAAATAAATCTACCATGACAGAACAAATTTTCTACCAAATTAAACTACTACCACCGCCGAATCCAACAGATCCATGACCTCCGCTTCTTTCGCCACCACCTCCGAAACTTCGACGTCCACCAGAATAAATCTACCAGCAAAGAAAAACAAATCTACCATCAACTAAAATAAATCTACCATCAAATAAAAATAAATCTATCAACACTGAAGACTTTTGCTCACACGCGATTCAATTCTACGATGTTCAAGACCGGCTTAGTTTCGACCCAGAAGAACCGCCGTTAAACCTCAAGTCCCTCCGCCACTACCTCTGAAACCTCCATGTTCACCAAAATAAATCTACCAGCAAATAAAACAAATCTACCATCAAACTAAAATAAATCTACCATCAAATAAAAATAAATCTATCAACACTGAAGACTTTTTCAGATCCAGAAACGAAGAGACTCGCCGGCGACGAAAAATTTGGTCGGAGGAGACGATGCCCAGAAATCTACCATCAAAGAATAATAAATCTACCATCAAAGAAAAATAAATCTACCGTCAAAGAACACGAACCTAGAAATCGAATCGGAACAAAACCACCCAAACGAAGCCGGAATTGTAATTACATGTTGTTGAATGAACCATAACTTTCGAAAAGTGCACAAGAACAAGAACAAACCCGCAAATCGAACACGAACAAACCCGGAAATTGAACAAGAACAAATTACAAAATCGATTTGTATCTATACTATGAAAGGAAGAAAAGAGAAGAGAAGAGAAGTTAAGAGAAACCCGAAACTAACCTTAGAGTCGATTCTCACCGGAAACCTTCCTCCTTTGGCGAAGCTTGATGCCGCCATAGTCTCATCCCCTGACCAATCCGAACAGCCGGTGGTGCTCATGGATTCACAATTGCCTTTAGCTTCACATGATACTGTACCGACCAAAGGGAAGGAGATCCAGAGCTTGGAGAAAGCTGTGGATGTGGATGTTGATAACAATCTTGGTCCCGCTCAAATCCCTTCTCTCCAAGGTGCGTGGGCTAAGAAGTTAAGCTTCTCTCATGCCTCAACTTCGCGTCAACCCAGAATTAACTCAGAAAAGTGGCCTTCCTTATCTGGCTCAAGACCTTCTCAGAGTCATCTGACTCGTGATAAACAGGCTACTCGGAAAACAGTAGCTGTAGAAGATGATATTCGATTTCCTTGGGCTGCAAAAATGAATCCAGGCTTCAAGAAATCTTTACAGGGCAACGGAGCCAGAATATTAAGAAGATGGGACTCCAAAGGTAACCATTCCTCCTCATGTCTTTTTGCAAGGACTAGAGAATCAGAAAGAGTATATATTGGGTCAGTTTCATAGATGCTCTCCTCCGTCTGGTGCTCTTATTTATGCAGTCTTCAATAAGTTATGGGGAAGAAATTGCAAAATAACTATTAGGAAGCTTGGGGAATCTAATTACTTGTTCCATATTTCTGATGAATCCACTAGGACTTGGGTTCTTCAAAGGGGATTATGACATGTTGATGATTGCCTAATGTTTATTGCTTCATGGAATCCAGAAGCATCGTTTGCGATTCCAGAGATCAAAACAATTCATGTGTGGATAACTTTAAAGAAGATACCCAATATCTTGTATTCTATTGTTGGAATTAGTCATATAGCCTCGGGTCTAGGTGCTCCTATGGCTACTCACAAACCCAGGTTAGACCCAATTCTGATGGGTGAAGCTAAGATTTTAATTGAAGTTGAGTTGAGTAAAGCGTTTCCGTCTAGAATTGCTGCTGTTGATAAAAAGGGATCTATCCATATGGTTGATGTGGATTACGCTTGGTTGCCTTCTAAATGTGGAAGATGTGGTCAGCTTGGTCACAAAGTCAAGCATTGTTTACAAGCTGTTAGTGAATCCCCATTGGTTGGTAGCAAGGATATTGCTAGCGTAGTGGTTGCGATTTCTACGCCCAACACTGTCTCTAAATCGCTTTCGAACTCTACCTCAGATATTGCTTCAGTTACTACTGCCACTGTCGATGACCACATTTCCCTAGCTACAATCTCTGCTCTCGAGAACATGTATGTGGCTCCCACAGTGATCACAATCAACGATTCTATTGAGTATCCTATTTTGGATTCTGCACAGCCTGTATTAATAGCTTCTACAACAATTGCTCAACCTAGCTCTACTTTTCAAATGGAAAGTAACAGTTTTGTTGAGATTGATTTTGGTTCCAACAAGTTTGCCTCATTGGTCACTGGAAGAAGAAGATTCATCGGATCCAGTAATGGATTTGATGGAGACCGTGACGCCTTCAGGGAAACGAATTCTTCGGGATAGGCCGGTCAAACCATCAGCAAAAGCTATGGAGATGAGCCAATCCTCTGGTCGTGGACGAGGGAACCGAGGACATGGAAACAGAGATGGACGCGGTTATAGGTTTTTTCCTACAAATCACTAAAGTCAATCGAAGCGGAAGATTCGATTGTTTATGGATCATCATATGTTCCCCTATCTTTTTACTTGTAATCGCTTTCAAAAACTGTATGACTAATTGTCATAGCATGTAATCGGTATCTATATATAAAACGGTATCTTAAAAAAAAAAAATCGAATAATATAAGGATGATAACACAAAATATATATATATATATATATATATATATATATATATATATATATATATATATATATATATATATATAAAATTTCTGACCCAATCAAAGATAGCTTCTTGTTAAGATGTTACGAAACGTTCTTTTGTCACTCTCTGTTGAGGGAGAATAATTAAGCAAATTCGTAAGGAGCAGCCATAACCGGTATTGCTTCAACCCAAAGGTGGAGATATAACATGCACAATGTTCCACAAAATGAAACAAAAGATGTAAATTTACCATCAGCGACGTGAAACAAGAAAACTAAGCCATAACAAGCGAACATATGCCATAACACCACAACATTATCTCTAACATCAGAAACTAAGATTCAAGTTTTGAACAAAGAACTGGAATTAAGCTGCCGAAACCGTAATCCTACAAGTTAAATGACATCAATGTCAATTAAAATTCCCCAAATAGAGACCAAAATCGATTCTGGGAAATAAAACTAATGAGATCAATTACAGAGGTAGATCATACAAAACTTAAACAAAAAGCTTTCGGAAACAGAGAAAGTGGGAAAACATACAAACCTCGAGCGAACATTTTGGAATACATATTTCATTTTTTTCTTCCTAAGAAAAAATTAATAATCAATCTTAGTTTCAAATATAATGATGAAAATGGTTGAATAATTAGATCTTTTGTAAAACCTGAACTTTGGAAAAAAGACACATCCATCATCGTTGCTTATAAGTACAATGTAATCCTGCATTTAAATCATATATATATTTTTGATAAAGATTTAAATCATATATATCAATTGACCAAAATCAACATTAAGATCAAATTTATTCATTTAGTATATATTAAAATTGGATTGGGTTACGTACCATTTAAGCATTTTGATGGTGCATTTAGCTATCTGTGAATCAAGCGTCTGTAATCTCACACCACCACATTTGATACTAACCCCCACTGTAAACAATCTTACGCCTTCCCACACCAATCCCACCTTCGTCTTCACCGTCACTTTCACCAACAACTTCTTACTCTTCATCTCCATTCGTAGCCTCTTAACCGCTGGATCATCCACCTGTTGTTTCGTCGCTTTAAACGGAACAATCACAACCGTCCGATTCCCTGGCTTCTCCATAAAACCTTTGACTTTCGTTGAGACCAGAGTCGTTTCGTAATTTCCGTCTCCTACACTCACCGCCACGTCAGCATCGCCGTAATTATACCCTATTTTCCGTTAGGGTTTCTGAAATCGAGCCTGGCCGTTGCTCCCTCCGTCAAAATCGATAATCCGTCGCCGGCTTTTCCGCCGGAGAATTTGAAATTACCGAATCAGGATGAAGCGAGACGTACGGTTTGGAGTCTCGGGCTTATTGAGTTTAAGGAGAAGAGATGAGATAAGCATGGTAAGAATTTGTTTTTGTCTCATCACATCGCTTATTGAGTTTCTCTTCTTCGTCGACATATATAAAACGATTTGATGAACATGATGACTAATTTATAAGCTTGAAATGATAAGTTATATAGGTGTTACAGGAAATCTAGGAGAGGAAGGTGTGAAAAAGAACGAATTCAAGCTACTCAGATAGTTGTACACTTAACGTCTCAAACACGAAACATAAAAATAGATGGTTGTGTGTGTGTGGAAGAATCATCAGAAGTCAAGTTTAAGCTATAAGAATCTTTTGAATTGGTGAAAGGAGGTGAAATGTTTAGATCATAGTCACCATGGAACATTGAAGCTTCAAAGAACCCATCAGAATCAGTAAAACCTATGGTTTTACCTCCCCATTCACGCAAAAGTTTGTCCACAACTTCTCTGGTGGGTAGGTTCCTAAAGTTTCCATCAGTGAGACACATTACAAAGCAATCTGATGGATTATAACCTGACCAAGTCACCATTCCTTTCACTTGCGGATGCGCGTGGCCTTCCCTTAGGACTTGTTCGAAATACTTGGCTTGCAAGAAACCCAAAAAATCAGAATAGAACGGGACGGGATTTATTGTAGCCCTAATATTTGAGAATTATCTAACTCAGTGAGCCAAATAGGCAAACCAGTGGCTGCAAGAGTGTCAAGAGCTGATCTCATATAAGGAATGTTAGGAGTACCGAAATGAGACTGAAGACCGATCCCTAAAGGAATTATTCCTGGATCCCTAATATTTCAAAGCTCCCTAAGCTTCTTCAAATACCTTGCTGGACTAGCAGGCAAGTCCTTCGGTTGCTCTAACGTAAAGAATTCATTCATATACATTGTTGTCTTTGGATCATTGGCATGCGCCATCGCGTAGACTATATTCGAGGCATTAGGACCTAGCTTGCTCTCACAGAAAGAGAAATGGAGATTCTCATTCACAACATCCCAACCCAAAAGCTGACCTTTGTATCGTGAAACCACTGAGAAAACCCTTTGTTTCACAGCATTGTAAAGATCTTTACTAGAGAGAGATTTCACCCATTGAGGTTGAAACTCAGGGTGGTCCCATAAAACATTGTGGCCACGGACAGTGATTCCATGCTGCTTGAAGAGTTTAAGCATTGCGTCTGCCTCCAGGTAATCTTCTTTGCCTCTTATTTTTTTCCGTGTTGTACCATTTCATCGCGTTCCCGAACGTTGTCACGGTGAATCTTTGAGTGAACCAATTTAGGTATGCTTGGTTCCCAAGTATGTTCTTTTCTACCTCACACCCAAATGGGAACCCTAGTCTATTCTGTCTGATAGAAATGGTTGCGTTTGGTACTGGCCCGCCTTCGCTGTTTACAGCTCTGATCCCCACAGTTTTTTTTCTCGCCTTGAGAATGCTCTGCTCATGGTGAGAGTCCCACTCTTCTTGTGTGAATGGTTGCAACGAGACATTATCAACCCAAATCTCAACTCTTCTGTCCTCGCTCTACACATCACCAGCGAAAATATGAATCCTCATAGGTTCTAAAGGTAGATGGTAAAATGAGGAAAACATGTACCATAGAAGCGCACAAGATCAAACGAACATTCAAAAACGGTTTCAAACTCTCTGTTTCTATATGTTGTGTATTATCTAACATTTAGAACACCGTGTTTTTTTGTTTGAAAAGATTTAACACTAATTTTGAAAAAACAAATACGGAAAACATAAAAAAAGTCGGTTGCAAACATTGGATAGACCATGTATATATTTGTGTATAAAAATACCTCGAAGTAGAGTACTGCAGGGCCAGATTCATCAACAGTGAGGCCACCTTTGAGCATGGACCAACATTTTGATTCGGCAATAGCTGAACCGGCATATGTATATCCAGCGTTGGTCTTGAAAACGGCTTCCACGGGAGCATTTCCTTCGCTTACTTGTAACCAAGCTACAAGTAACATAAAATACACCAGATGATAATTGGCATAAGGATTATAAAAATTTCTAAAGAGTGTACTCCAAGAAACAAAAAATTCAAAATTACTTTTACCAGAGAAAGTGTAGAGAAGTCCCTTTTCTAAATAAACCTTCTGTGAGGCACTGTCAAAAGATTGATTTCTCTCTCGTGCGACGACAAACTTGTTGCCTCCAAATTCTCTGAATTCGACTTTGGCGTTTCTGAATTGTGACCATCCTTGTGAACCATTTTGTAGGTCAGGGTTCACAATGATACCTCCATTGTACTGTGGTTTATTAGGGCTCTCTAGACACTGCACAAATACAAAAAACAGATAAATTAGACACAAAACTATTCGACCGAACATGGTTGAATGAACAGAGGATTGCTTGCCTCTATCGTTGCCGAGTAATCATAAGGTAACTTTTCTTCACACCCTGCAAAACGTTTTCATACAAAAAAAAAAGTTCCGTTTCATAAGATATTTTGGTTAAATGTGTAAGAATCAAAAATAAAATAGAAACAAAAAATATTTACTAATGATTTAAAAATATAATTCAACCATCATGTAAAAAGGCTACAGTTCAAAAATTCACAAATATCAATTAACGTTAATTACATGAAAATTTATAAAACATCTTACAAAATCAAACAAAACAATATATATAATGGAAGAAATGGATTATACATTAATCATGTTTAAAACATCTCTGTTTTTTTCATTGATTCAAAAGTTGTTTACCATGTCATGGATTATAAATAAACTCGAAACCTTATAAGAAATTTTAAATAACAACAAAATTAATGTTGGAAAATTAGAACACAAGATAGAGAACAACTTGATAGAGAAAAACCGTAGATGGCAAACAGGAGCAGCAAAACCTTCATTGCGAAACTATAGAATCACTGATGATTATTCAGGATTTCAATTATATATATATATATAATACAAAAAAAGTTATGGTCTTGATATTATGGTAACAATTTTTTTTTTTGTTACCATACTCTTTTTTTTTTTGTTAACTTTTATTACCATACTTGTTCTGGAAAAACAAAAAGGCTAAGATAATTTTTAAAGACTATCCTTGTTTTTTTGAAATGAAATCTAGTCAATAGCAAAAATTCTAGTTCCCCTAAAAAATATTACATGTCATCTTCACATTCATTCTCACAATTTAAATGTGACATGACATCCCCTAAATGTGATATGGTAAAACTCTTTGTAAAATTTTCTTCTTTAGCTCACTAATTAGCTTAATATTTTAGATTTGACAATCACCCTTACTCAAATCAGTCTTGTCTTTATTTCAAAATTTAAGATTTAAAAAAATATTTTGCTAATTTCATAACTAATATAACAATCTACATTTTTCAACTTAAATTATTCTCTATATATTATTAGAGAGATGATTCTCCTAAAAAGTCCTACTTGTTATCTTCACATTCATTCTCACAATTTAAATGTCATATGGCATCCCCTAAATGTAACATGGCAAAACTCTTTGTAAATTTTTTTTTATTTAGCTCACTAATTAACTTCATATTTTTAGATTTGGCAATCACCCTTACTCAAATCAATCTTGTCTTTATTACAAAATTTAAGATTTAAAAAAATATTTTTCTAATTTCATAACTAATATAACAATCTACATTTTCCAACTTAAATTATAAGCAACGAGTCACTAAAGTATTTTCCCTAAAATATGACATGGCAAAACTCTTTGTAAAATTTACTTATATAGCTCAGTAATTAGCTTAATATTTATAGATATGGCAATCACCCTTACTCAAATCAATCTTGCCTTTATTTCAAAATATAAGATTTAAAAATATTTTCCTAATTTCATAATTAATATAACATCTATATTTTTCAACTTAAATTATAAACAACGAGTCACTAAAGTATTTTCCATATATTATTGATAAAAGATTTTTTTTTATTGGTGACTAAAGTATTGGCACCAATCTTTATATATTTGTTTTTATAGCTTCTTGAAAATGATTTGGATTTTTCTTAAAAGTAGAAAACTATACATATCCTTTTTTATAAATACGGAGATTTCTATTTTAAATATATATAATGTTATGTAAGAAAGAGATATTAATAACTTTACCATTATATTTTATAGATAGATTTTACGAATTATAACTTTTTCCAATTTAAAATACAATAAATGTTTTTTTTTAAAATAATACTTTATATAATTCAAAGTACACTTATTAGGTATCACTTTAGAATAAATCCAACAGATAATTTAGTAGAACAACTCTCCATATACCTCATAATTATTAAGTTTATTTGTACAAAATATATCAACTTTATTAGGGCGTCTCCAACCCATCTCTATTTCCATCTCTATATAGAGATTATTATTTTCCCCATATATTTGAGGATAGAAATAGAAATTTGTTTTGTCTTATTCAAAATAACTCTATAACAGAGAAAAAATTGCATTTCCCTAAAATAGAGATTTACATTGGAGAGAACAAATGAGTGCTATTTTTTACTCTTTTAGAGTAGAAATAGAGATTTACATTAGAGATGGTCTTATAATATATTAAAAACAAAATTGTACACCTACAAATAGTACACATGCTCTTCTCAAATCATAGCATAATTTCTCTTTACTTTTTAAATTCTTAAAATATGTGTTCAAGTAAAGAAACTTTGTGTTAAACTTCTCTTTCTGATTTTTAGATGTTTCTTTAGATTCCAAATGATAAAGAAAGTTTGTGTTTCAATTAATACAATCATTCAAAACCGTAAAAATTCACAACATTCAAACTAAAACGAATTACAGGATTGAACATCTTAACAACATTAAACCATAATGCAACATTTTCCATTTATTAAAATTTAAAAGAAAAATTAATCTGCGTATTATGCAGAGAGTCATCTAGTAGTCAATATATACATGTACATCACCTCTAAAAAAGAAAAAAAGTTAAGATGAAACAACCCAACCTTTTTTTTCTTTTTTTTTTTAAACAATTAATTCCGGATTAGTATTTTCATAAATACTAATTAAACCAAGCAAGTCAATTAAACCAAGCAAACCACTCAATACCAAGCAAGTCAATTAAACCAAGCAAACCAGCAGAAAATTATACACCAACCAACTAGCAATTTATCTCAATAATTTCATAAACCAAATCAAATACTCAATTTCAACAAACCAACTTAAACCAACTAACATTCCAATTCGTCAATTCCAGAATAAATATCAATCTAACCAGCAGTTCTAAACATCATAAAATAAAACCAACTAAACCGAGACCCTAGATCATCCTCCTCTTCATTGCCATGATTCCACGATCACAATTTTTTTTACATGCATCACATGAAAAAAGAGATGCGTGAGTATTATCACAAATACTCATTGAGACAGTTAGAGATGTTAGACGGGCTAGCCCGCGTCCAAGTAGCCCAACCCGTGGCGGTTCCAATTTTTTTTTAACCCAAACGGGTTAGCTTTAAAAGTATGTCCAAGCCCAGCCTGCATGAATTATCGGGCCCGCTAACCCGCGGGTTATGGTTGTAAAAAATCGAGTTAATATGTGAAGACTTTAGTTAAACTGGTTAATCTTTACTTTTGTTTGATTATTAAGAGAAGAACTCGATTTTCTTGGGCTTAGATTATATATGCGTAACATAAATAGCTAAGTGTAATATAAAAATATGACTTTGTATTTTCAAAGTATCGACCAATATATACGACCAAGTTGAGAAAGCGCAGAACTTATTCTTAGTAGATCCAATGAAACAAAAAACAATTGGTACTTTCATATTTTGTATCAAGTAGTTTAACTTCTCAAAGAATAAAAATTACTTAAATATTATGGTCATTACTCAGTAGTTGATACATAGAATGATTTTATGGAATTACATGAAAAACATATTACATGAAAGTTATAATGATACAATCGTATTTCCTGTTAGCAAAAAAAAAAAAAAAAGAACATCCCAAGCTCTCTTCTTTTCTTATTTGTTAATGTCTCGGTACCAACATCTTTTCATATATATATATATATATATATATATATATTAGAAATCAATAGAATTTGTAATTAAAAATTCAAACCAAATAAAACAATAACACATGAAAATATCAAACTTAAAATCATTTAGTCAAAACTAATTCATAGTCTTTAACTTGAACTTGAAACTCAACAATTTCAATTTTTCCTTCAAATACAAAATAATAATTGAAATAGATTTCCAAGAAGCATTAAAAACAAACCAAACATGAATTTTCATGAACTTTATTTTTTAATGCTTAACCTGCGGGCCAACCCGTGTCCAATTGGACCAATCCGTGGCGGTTCCAATTTTTTCCTAACCCATGTGGGTTGGCCCTTCGTGGGTTACGGGTTCTATAGGTATGTTCAATCCCGGCCCGTTGCGGTCTTACTTGAGCCTGACCCGCGGGTTACAACCCATGTTGACATCTCTAGAGACAATCATCCCATCTACCAGCTATACAAACAAATAAGATAAAGTGCTATGACAACACAAAACAAGCAAATGCGACAAACCAAAAGTATTAAACAATAAATCAATAATGGTGTCATCTCTCCTCTCATGGTTTGATTTTAGGTTCTCAAATCGATCAGCTGCACCATTAAACACACCAATACACACCAAAAACAGCAAGGAACACAAGGAACACAATTCCACTTCTCGAATTCATCACAAAACACACAAACAAGCGTCGAAAACACCTTATCGGCTCAGATAAGCCATGGCCGTGCACTCACCTTAGGAATCGGTTGATTCTGATCCAGGAAAAGGAACAACCACAAAAATGAGATTCTTCACAATCTCACGAGTCTGATTCGATCCTCTTTCAACAAGGAAACACCCAAAACAATGATCTTTTCGCTCTTGAAACCTCAAACAACCCTTCTCTTAGCCCTTTTGAACAAGAACAACCACAAATCACTTCCCTTCTTCTCTCAACCCTAAAATTTCTGGTCTCTCGAGCAAAAGAGACGTTGGACGCGATTATAAACATGCTCTAGGTTTCCATAACCCAAATTAACCCAAACCGAACAATTAAAATTAAACCGGTTGGACCAATAATTGTTAGTGCCGATCAACACTCTCACCAAAAATCACATTTTTGGTTCACGGCGATACAACTCTCCCTACTACCATCGATTCATCCTCAAATCTTGCAAAACTGTCCACCACGGACCATACTCATGACCTAACCCGGTCAGCACCACTCGAGATCAACACTCCCCACTTCTGAGGTCCACATCCAGTCTCATGTTTATAATTATGTTTCATACATTAATTACTCTTAACTCTTAACAACACCTCTCACACTCGCAGGAACACATCATTTGAGCTATCGGTGTATCATACCACTCATACTCTCAGGAACAAATCCTTTGAGCTATAGGTATACATGAAAATACTCGCCCCCTTGAGAGAAATCCTCATCTCTCACTATTTATACTGAGAAATCCCCATCCCAAATAGGAGAAATCCTCTTCTCCCAATGAGTTATTCGGGGAAATCTTCATTCATTAGAGCAATCAATTCTTTAACGTTTATAAACATCAATCGACTAAAACTGCCTCACTTACGATTAGTGGAATGTAAAAATTAATGGGGTAGCATATCATTATATTTTTTTTTGGTGGGAGAGGGGGCCGAAGCCCCCATTTTATTAAATTAAAGGAAACTACAAACGTACTTGCCGTGGAATCAAAACTCCCTCAACATCTTCTAAAAACAATGAACTAACAATGTCCGGACAAGTATGAAAAGAATGAAAACCCAACGGTAACGAGAACGCATAGTTCGCTAACCCATCTGCAAGACGATTAGCCTCCCTATACACGTGTGAAATACGGACTATCCAGTCCCTTGAGATAAAGCCATGGCACAAGCGTACCAGGAATTACAGTGGATTAGCCTCGCTAATTCCTGTGCTTATAAATCAAACCACTAACTCAGAATCAATCTCAATCTCCAACCGCGTAACACGACTCTCCCAAGCTATTACAAGGCCATAATAAACTCCCCATAATTCAGCAAGAGGGGCCGAACAAATCCTGATATGTAGTGCAAGTCCCTTACACCAGTCTCCAGTTTCATTCTGTAGCACTCCCCCTGCCGCAGCTAACCCTGGATTACCTCTCGACGCTCCATCCGTGTTTATCTTCATCCAGCCCTTCTCCGGCCGTGTCCACTTTATCAATCTCTCCACCCTCCCCATACTCATCCGTCCCAAGTCCTCCTTTCCTCCATTAGCCTTTGTAACCTTCTTAGTTAATTCTTTCAAGAACCGCACTCTATCCCGACACTTCCCATTTCCACCAAAAATATTCCCACAACATCATTTCCAACTCCACCACACCACTAGAGCAAACTGCGTAGACCAAACACTCTTTTCCGTGGTCGTACTATCTCCCAAATTACTATACAACCATTCAATCAAGGACTTCGCAAAAAACTCTCTCTTCTTCGTTGCGGGTACCAACCTGATCCAAATACCGTATATACTCGGGCAGTCACGGAGAACATGGAGAATTGTTTCCTCTCCACCTTTACATATCGGACAAGTACTTGAATTAATCAGATGTCTTCGTCTTCTTTCAACATTCGTCATAAGAACCTGGTTTATCCCCAACCAGATAAACACTCTTACTCTCTCTGGTACAATAATTCTCCATATCCGACAACGATATAATGAAGAGATAGTAGGTGATGGTTTAGAGTTTCTAAAAATGAAAAATTAAAAATATGGGTTAATTATTTGAGAGGCTTGCTCCACAATCCTAGAAAACAAATTTAACAAAATATTTGAATATTTAAAGTGAAAATATTTAATTAGAGAAATTGTTTTGGTTTGAATATATAGAAATAATTATTTGATTTAAATTTTATCCATAATTTTTTTTAGTAAGAATAAATTTATGTAAATGATTGTTAAATTATTTAAAAAAATTTAGAATGGTATGAATTGGAAACAAAAAAAAATAATCGGAAAGGTTGTTAATTATAAACAAACTTTTCGAAATTTAAATGATAATTTCATAAATTTATTATTGTAATTTTAATTGTGATGAAATTTGTGTTTAAAGATTGATTAATGATTTAAGCCATGTCGTTTTTTTCCTAAGACATCATTATTTGTTTTGAAATAAGCCAATAGAATCCTACCTTGAGGCCCCAAGTCTAATCAGGGGATTAACACTCACTCCATCTTAGGTGCAAAGTAGATGGTTCGTGGAAGGCAACATATGAGACATCTGAGGTAGGGTGGTTCTGTCACCAAGGCAATCAAACGGTATTGATGGGCGCAAAAGGTCTCCGACATATGGGATCTTCCTCCACTTCGAGATGGAAGCACTTGTCTGGGCGATGTTGAGCATGTTAGAGAATAATGTGCATTGCCAGAATTTCAAGATCGATTGCGCCGAGGTATTAAAATTGACACATGCACCGGAAGAATGGCCAGCGTTCGCAGTCTTTACAAGCATATTTGAAGAGTTACGTCTATACTTACCTCTGTTTTTGCTCACGTTGATCCCTCTGATAACTAACACGAAGGTTGATTCCTTGGCCCGGTCAGCTTGTTCTAGATCTTTTTAATTTACTTTTGTAAGCAACATGCCTCTACATTGGTTAACCAATCGTGAGAGTTTTATTTGATTAAATATTCGGTTGATAAAAAAAAAAGCTAATACAATTAAAATATTTAAATTATTTTACTAGTATGTCGTTTTTAATAATAAGGGGATGTATATAGCACATACTAATGGTGATTTTATTAATAAAGTACTAACTCTTTTTTCGTCAACAGTAAACGTACTAGTTTACTCATAGTTTCTATAAAAGAAAGTGTATGGACCAAGGAAACTTATATGGATAAATCATAATATCTTAAGTTTTTGATGATTTACACTTCTAGGCCGTCACTGATGTATTATTAACAACATAAGAATATTTATATTTAAAGTGATATGAATTTGACTATTTGATAATAAGGTACATTTAATAATAATTAACAAAAAGTAAAATAATATATGGCTCTTTGTGGCCATACAGCTGCAGCTCGACAGTCTCCTTAAGATCCTCTCTGTAATACAGATTGGTCTTCTTCTTAATTCTTATCACTTAACCTCTTTTTTCTTTTTAATTCAGCTGTCAAACTTCTTATTAAAATCTAATAATTTATCACTCAACAATTAATTTACAATCCCATCAACAAAATAACAAAGCAGATTCACAAAAAATAATACAATGAAACTATAGTAGTAACATACGTGTGGGAAAAGAACAAAACGACAGAAGTTAATGAAGGAAACGACAACAGAAGGAAAGGTTTTTAATCTTTACAAATTTATTAAGTACAAAATAAAATAATATGGATTGATTGTTGAATTAAATAATATGACTAGGCAGTGGAGAAGAAGATGACGCCAACTAAATACCTACGTGCTCCACTTTGGGTCCAGCTCATGTCGAAGTGGTGAACAGAGAGACAGATAAAGATTGAGTGTGGGCGGGTGCACTGTAGCTAATCTCTACCACACTAATGGCAGCGATTAACCTATTGCGTCCACGGTGTTTCACAATTATTAATTTTTTATTATTATACCGGTTTCAAAATCATGTCAAATCAACTCAATATTTTATGAGGCATTTACAAAAATGTCATATTTAGCACGCCACATTTACCATATCTCTTTTCAAATATGTCATTTTTCTTATTAACATGCTAGTAAAAAATATGTTTAAAAAATTTATATCTCAAAATTTTCAATTTTAAAAAATGTTTTGATCCCTCACAAACCTTAAACCCAAAAAACTAAACTCTAATATAACATAGTTAATCCAAACATAAATGATTTAAAAATTGGAAAAAAGTGATAAGAACATTTTTCAAAAGTGACATCTTAAAAGTGGCATATCGTGAAATTTCTCATATTTTATTATTTTATCCTTGTCCCATACCTACCAACTACAAATTATCGACATAAAAAATAAAAATATCTCTATTTAATTTTATTTTCACAATTGTTTAAAATATTTTTTCTTAACGGTTTTTACGTATTTTACACTGTTATGATTCTATTGTTCCAATAACTTGATTGCAATACGTATATTTTACCAATGGTGCTGATTCCCAGGAACGGAAGTTTATTGGGGAAATTAATGTTTAGTAGGGGTGGGCAAAAAATCCGAAACCGAAAAACTAAACTGAAAAACCAAATCGAAATTATCCGAACCGAACCGAACTCAATTTTTAAAAATATTTGAATGGGTTCTAAATATCTAAAACCGAAAAACCGAATCCGAACCCAAACCAAACTGAAAACTAAAAGGATACCCGAAATACACGAAACATAAAATTAACCTATGTATCTTTATAATATTTTAAAGTTTACAAAAGCCAACAAGTCATGAGAAGATGACATGTGTCATCTCTTATTTTGACATTTACTTTTGAAAAAAAAATTATTTTCATAACTTTAGCAATTAATTCATACAATTTATTAGCTTAGTCTATTGTATTTAATTCCTACAAGTTACAATATCTAATGTAAATTAAACATTATTTTTGTTATTTTTATTTGACATCCACCAAAATTTTAAAACTAAAAGTGCTATTGTAAAGTTTTAAGAGTTGAAAAATAAATATTTTATTTTAAACCGAACAATGTATTATACAAAAACGTGTAAATCTTTCGACTTTTTAAATAAAAATTCACAAAATAAGCTTCAATAATAATAATAGTAATATATTAACAAAATAAAATGATTTGAAAAAATTAATTATTGATTATAGAAAATTTAAGGTTGTTAGAACGCTAAAGTTACAATTATTAGTGAATAAAATCTCGCATGTGTGTAATGCGTAGTATTAAATATCAACAATTAATGTTATAGTTGTTTGTGATGCATAGTACTCCCTCCGTTTATTTATAATTGATGTTTTAGGAGTTTTTTTTTTTGTTTACAAATAAGTGATGTTTTCACTTACCAATACACAATTAATTGACTTTTTAGTATTTTTGAATCTTTAAATTTTGCAGATTGAATCTTTATTAGTTGAAATGTCTTGAATAAATAAAAAATAATGTTTTATTTCAAAAAAAAATTAAAGTAATTTTGACAACAGTATACTCTTTGATTTTGCAAATATTAGTGGTAGAAAATAATATGATATTCATATATTGATGAGATAAAAAGCAATTAAAAAATAAAGAAATTATATATGCTATATATAAACTTGATTCTTATTTTTTTTATAGAGTGTTTTATGCGAATAACATAAAAAGTAAAAAAGAAGTATATAGAATACTATCATCATAAAAAATAAAATTATAAGCTATATAAAGTAGATACATAAGAATTTAATTTTGTAAACCAACTATGATATTAGTTAATTATAAAAAGCAGTTAAATTTTTTTTTTTTAAGTAGTTAACATTTTCACTAAATTTTACCTTTATATGTATTTACAATGATTATACTATCTATTATGATTGTACAAAATAAACATTTATTTATTTACTATTACAAAGAGACCACAAAGAAAATGTTGAATTTTTAAGCACAACTTAAAATATAGTGTTCAATTAAACACATTTTTATATATTATTATATATGTTTTACTTTCATGTTAACCCTTAAAATTATGTTAATTTTTTCTGAAATATAACTTTTGAGCATAATCTTAAATATCACTTAAATTTATCAATATTAATATATATATATATATATATATATAATATTAAAATAAATCTATTAAAGTCATCAAAATAGTTTTTTACACGCATCGCGTGGAATTTTTCTAGTATAATAATATTAAAAGCAAGTGAATGAGATAGTGTTTATCAAAGCAAACGTGAGAGTAAAAGACTTATAGAAAACTTTGGTCTGTTACTTATTATTATTCTTTGCTTTACATTCATTAGTATTTATAGTAGAGTAAATTACTTATAGTGATGACACTTGTACATGACACTTAGGTGTATTTCTATTAGTGTCATATAAGTGTTTAACATAGGGTAATAACACTTGTCACCTAATTAGATGAGCTTAATGGTTTATGATGAATAATCACCAATTTATAATACTCCCCCTTGAATAATCATCATCTTTGATATGTCCGATTTCAGACTGCCTCATTAAAAACCTTGTCACGAAAAAACCCAGTGGGATAAAACCAATGATAAGGGAAAAAAAGTGCAGTCTCCCCCTGAAAATGATGGGGCTAGTCTTCTTTTCATAAGTCTCGTAGATGATGCATTCCGATACTTTGAACATGCTTCTTGAATACCGTTGTCGGAAGCGCCTTTGTAAACAAATTTGCTGCATTGTCACTTGACCGGATGTATTGCACATCAATCTCTTTATTCTTCTCGAGTTCTTGTGTATATGAAAAAAATCTTCGAGGTATGTGTTTCGTTATGTCGCTTTTGCTAAAACCTTCTTTGATTTGTGCAACACATGCAACATTATCTTCAAACATTGTTGTTGGCTCTTTGTTGGTGACTATTCCACTTGCATTTTGTATGTGTTGAGTCATTGATCTTAGCCAGTTACATTCTCTACACGCTTCGTGTAGTGCAATGATTTTCGCATAATTTGAAGAAGTAGCAACTAAAGTCTGTTTTTGCGAACGCCACGAGATCGCAGTTCCTCCCATTGTAAAAACATAACCAGTTTGCGATCGAACTTTATGTGGATCTGATAGATAGCCTGCATCTGCAAAACCAACTAGACCAACCTCGGGATTTCTTGAATAAAATAATCCAAAATCAAGCGTACCTTGAAGATAACGGAAAATATGTTTTATTCCGTTCCAATGTCTACGCGTAGTTCATATACTTTAGATTAACCTACATATATTTAGATATAAGATAGGATATGTTCATGTACTTTAGGCAAATTTTATAGTTTTTATAGTTATTTTTGGTCAACTCGGAAAGTATAGGTATATTTGGCTAAAAATAATCAAATTAGTTAGGTATATTATTTGAAATTTTCAATTTCTTTTTATTATTTTGGGATAACTCGAGTTAAAAATAATTAAAACGAACCAAAATCGAGAAACTTTTACGTAATTATGAGTATCTCGGATAACCGAAACCGAATCCGAAACGGCACTAACCGAACTGAAACTGAACAAAAATTTTAAAATACCTGAATGGATATTATATTCCTAAAATCGAAAACCCGATAACCGAATTAAAAGAACCGAAACCCGAATGGTTACCAGAACGCCCATGCCTAATACTTAGCGGTAAAATGTCCAAATAGACCTTTCTCATTATTTTCCCATAATACCTTTAATTGGTGGAATTTTTTTTCAAATAATAGCTTTTTAAATTTTTTAAAAATATGTAAATTATAAACATGTTATGAGAAGAGTTTATTGTGAAAATATTTTTTTTTAAAAGGTAAAATGCATGTTGTATAATGATTTTAGTTTTTGTTTCTACTGGTTGCAGAATGCAATAGAATTTAGATTCTACCTATTCAACACAAATCTACTGAGGGTAGAAAGAATGTTCTACTGCATGGTCATCGTTCTACTTTTTGTAGAAACCGTAGAATTGTCATTCTACTAAATATAAAGTTTATGCGTCCTGCATATTACACATTCTACTAAACGTTCTACCAATATATCTTCCATCTACTGATTCATAGAATGTAGTTTTTGCATAATTAACTATAATTTTCTTAAATATAGGAGTAAATATTTAGTTGCCTTTAATGAATATTTGAAAAGATTTAAAATTTTCAAATTTAATTCTTAAAACCAATAAATCACGTTTTCTGATTTTGTTTTTATAAATTAATTAAAATTCCGAAATTAAATTATTTAAAAAATATATAAGTAAATATTTTGTTTCCTAAAATGAATATTTGAAAATATATTTTAAGTTTTTCGTTAAAATAATTTTTTTCTGTTTTTTCCTCTTTTTTATTTAATAAGTTGTAATTAATTCCCAAATTTTAATATCTCACAAATATTTTGTGTATTAGTTTTTTGTAAAATTTGTGTATTAGTTTATTTTATTTTATTTTTGTAGTATATATATATTTTATTGATTTTTGTTTTTCAAATATAACCACCACCAGGCTCATACCCACCACCACCACCACCACCAAATCGACCACCGATCACAACTCCATTGCTTCCAGAGGCAATTGCACACATGACAAAATTTTAATCAAATATGTCACTGTTCACAAAATCAATACGAGCGTGCCACTGTTCACTGACTAAATGAAAAAAAAATCTCACTTTCTCTCTCATCTCTCTCACGCTCATCACCCAGATCCAAATTATTTTCTCTCACAAAATTATCTTCTTTGAAATTGCAAATCGGATTGGGGCTATGGATCTAGAGTTTTCGATTCTCTTTCTGACTCCATTGGACACAAACGCATCGAGGATAGATTTAGGATTTTTGATTCTCTTTCGTCCATGTAAATCTCTGTAAATTTCTTAAATCGATTTTGATTTCTTGGATTGGAAGAAGAAGAAGAAGAAGTTTAATCCATGAATTTTTCTTTTTTAAATTCGATTTTGGTTACAAATTTGAGTTTTTGATTGGGTTTTGGTTACGAATCTAAGCTTTTTATTCAATTTGGGTTACAAATTTGAGCTTTTGATTCGAGTTTTGTTCAGATCTAGGTTTTGGTTAGTTTTTTGTCAGATATGAGTTTTGGTTGTATTTTGGTCAAATCTGGGGTTTAGTTATTTTTAGGGTTTCCCGTTTCTATAAAGTTTTTAAACAGTTTTATAAGATTTTTTTACATGTCATTAAAAACTAAACAGTTAAATAATTTATAATGTTTTTAAAAGGTTTATATGATTTTTATAAGGTTTATAAGATTTTTATAAGGCTTGTAAAGTTTTTAAAAGGTTTATAAAACTGTTTAAAAACCTTATAAAACTGTACAAAAACCTTATAAAACTTTTCAAAAACATTATAAACAGTTTTACACGGTTTTTAAATAGTTTTATAAGGTTTTTTTAACAATTTTACTAAACCTTTTAAAAACATTATAATTTTCTTAATAGTTTTATAATATAAAGGCAAAACCTACCCCCATCCAAAATCTATACCCTAAATGCATAATAGTTAACCCAAACACAAAAATTTACAGTCGTTTGTGTTTGAATTTGCTTTGAGATCTAATCTTCTTCTTCTTCTTCCTAAATCTGCTCTATCTAATCTCAGATCTACGTTCTTCGTCAACAACTGTGCCTTCTCAAATCTTCTTAGCGAAAATCGCGACAGAGATCAGAGATAATGAAATTAGAGATGGCGAGAATCGAATTCAGAGACTGTAAAATCCGATCTCATGATGGCGATCTGGTAGAGAGAGAGAGAGAGAGAGAGAGAGAGAGAGAGAGAGAGAGAGAGAGAGAGAAATGAAATTTGGATGAGAGAAAAAAAAATAAAAAAATAGTGGCACGCTAGTAATGATTTTAAAACAGTGGCATAATTGAAAAGTGGCATGCCAATAGTGGCATAATTCAAAATTTCTCTTGCTTCCATCCACTGATCACCAATCATAAATCCACCACCGATCACCAATAACAAATCCACCACAGATCACAACTCCACCACCGATCACCGATCACAAATCCACCACCTCCTGGAAATTCCCACAAAGCCTCCTCATATAGCCTTTTCAATTTCACACACACACACACACCTCTTGATTTTACTTTAGATATTTGCATTTGGGTTAACCTTGCATTTGGGTTAACCTCTACCCAATTAGTGTATAGTTTTTTGGGGGTGGGTGGGTGTATTTTGAAGCTTCTCCGCCGCGGCAGCTGTAACCACCGGTCAACTATCCCAATTACGGAACTTTTTCGTCTTCTTCGCCACTAGATTTTCATCACCAGATCTTATCAAATTTTGTTGGATCTATATTTCTTTGTATTTTTAGTAAGAACAAAAGTAGAGAAAATGAGAGAAGAGAGATGTAGTGATGAGAGAAAAGGAGAGAGAGAAGCAAAAGAGAGATATACATTAAGCTAGTAAACGTAATCTTTGGAGCATAGGGTTATAATTGGTTTATCCACTTCATTGTGTAAAGTTGAGCTGAGTTTTAGTTTTTCGTTGACATTTGGTTAATTAGTAAACAATTCTTTGTTTTCCACCTAAATAACTCAATACAAAAGCCTAATGAGATATTTCTATGAAAAATAAATCATAGTAAGACATTTTGTCCCTAAATGTGGTCTAATTTAGCAATTTTTCCAAATTTATTTTGCACTGATTATGACAATCGTGTGAATATAAGATTTCACAGAAAAGTCTACGTAAATTTGCACACTTCCATAAAAGGAACAAGAGAATATTAGTATTTTAATTTTGTAGGCCTCAAAAAAAGAAGGAACAATGTACCAGTTCAAGTTGAGGAAATCCCCAAAATATTCAGATTAGGGAACAAAGTAAAAATTTGACCCATAATAAGTAATAACATAAAAAAATATGGAAAACAGTATTGAAAACGTTTGAAAAGTATTAAATAGGAAATTAAAAGATAAATGGAAAAAAAATCACTCTGCCTCTCTGGAGTCTGGAATACGATAGGTGAAGTTTTAAGCTCACTGTTTCGCTTAAGACCCCACAGAATCTGTATTTTTGTAACCAAATATCTTTATTTTATTCAATCTAATTACTTTATTTATAATTATTATTAAACCCATTCCCCAGCTATTTTCCAGGCTGTTTCTCTCTGAATTCTTTCCATTTTTATACCTTCTTCTCCTTTCTTCCTCACTCATAATAATCTTCTCTCATTCAAACCTCTCTCTCTCTCTCTCTAAAACCTTAAGCCATTGCTTAACCTTCACCAATCTCGAAACCGATCAAACCGTTGAAGAAGAATCCAATCTCAATTCAATGGATCCGTGCTCTTTCGTACGGATCATAGTCGGAAACTTGGCCGTTAGGTTTCCGGCGACGTCTTCGTCGTCTTCATCTGGACCGTCCGTTTCCGGAATCCATCCTTCCACTGTATCAGCTCCAAACTGCTACTGCAAAATCAGATTCAAGAGTTTCCCTCGTCAAATCGTAACCGTTCCGGTTATGTACCGAACCGAATCTGAATCCGAGACGACTCGTTGCTCCGGTAGCATCTCCACCGTCGCTGCTTGTTTCAGTCTCAGCAAAACTCAGATCGAAGCGTCACTGAAGAAACCTAAGTGGAGCGTTCTCTCCGTCGAGACTTACTCACGCGACGGTGACGGCGTTAGCGGCGCGTCGTGCGGACTCACGACGGCGAGCGAGAAGTTGCTCGGTGGATTCGAGGTTTCGTTAGATTTGAAATCGGCGGAGACGAAGACGTGTTTGGCGCATAACGGATGGGTTGCTTTAGGGTCTAAGAAAGTGGGAAAATCGAGGAATAAAGCTGGATCTGATCCGGACCTCCACGTTAGTGTTCGGGTCGAACCTGACCCGAGATTCGTTTTCCAGTTCGACGGCGAGCCAGAGTGTAGCCCTCAGGTTTTCCAAGTCCAAGGAAACACTAAACAAGCCGTCTTCACTTGCAAATTCGGATCTAGAAACTCAAATTCCGGTGATCGGAATCTTATTCACAGGTCAGTTAAATCTTCTTCTTCGTCAATTGGAATTAGCTTTGATTAGAGAATAGAATCTTTCAGATATATTCTTTACTTGATATTCTAGCAACATATATTCGAACTTAGGATCTGATTTGATTTTGCGTTTCAATTTCTACAGTTCTTCAATGATGTCAGATTCAATCTCAACGAGGAGTTGCATACCGTCGATGAATTCGGAAAAGGAACAACCAACGAAAGAGAGAAAAGGTTGGTCAATAACGGTCCATGATCTCTCAGGGTCACCAGTAGCAATGGCTTCAATGGTCACACCATTCGTCCCATCTCCCGGTTCAAACCGCGTGACTCGATCAAGTCCCGGAGCTTGGCTCATTCTCCGACCCGACGGTTGCACATGGAAGCCATGGGGAAGGTTAGAGGCGTGGCGTGAAGCCGGTTACTCTGACTCACTCGGTTACCGTTTCGACCTATTCCAAGACGGAATCGCCACCGCCGTTTTAGCATCGTCATCGATTAGTTTAAAAAATGGCGGGAGTTTCGTCATCGATGTAACTGGCGGGACAACCACGGCGGCGTCGACGCCGTCAACAAGTCCTCAAGGAAGCTGGGATCTCGGTTCTGGATCCAGCTCCGTGTCAAGACCCGGGTCAAGACCAGGATCAGGATCCGGGTCGGATTTCGGGTACTTACTCCCGCAGCATCCGTCGTCGGCGGCGCAGAACAGAGGATTCGTGATGTCGGCGACGGTGGAAGGAGTAGGGAAAAGGAGCAAACCGGAGGTAGAAGTGGGTGTGACGCACGTGACATGTACGGAGGATGCAGCAGCGCACGTGGCTTTAGCTGCGGCGGTGGATCTGAGTTTGGATGCTTGTAGGCTCTTCTCTCACAAGCTAAGGAAAGAGCTTAGACAGCAAAGCCAGCTTGGTGTCGTTTGACATGTATCGCTTTGTCGTTTTACATAATTTATGAGTTGTCCTCCACTCACAATTTTCTTTTCTTTTCAAAAATGTTTTTTTTTTAAGGTAGCGTTAGGAATTAGCCAGCCAATTTTTGAGAGGTGGATGTCATCATTATTAAAAAAAAAAAGTGTTTATATATCTTTCTGTACAGCTAACAAATGACATAAACTTCTTTATCTCATTCCGAAACTATTTTATATCTCATACAAAAAAAAAAAACTTAGGTCAATGTTCAATTGTAACCCTTTTAGATCTTATGTGGTGTTCTTATAATATAAAATTATTAAAACACACATTTTCTTTTCCTTTTACTCAACTTTATACTTTCTCTTTCATCCTTTTACTCAACTTTTATTAATTTAATATTTAAACACTTTTTCTTCCTTTTAAGAACACTCTTCAAAATATCTAATTTTAGACACTCTCTCTTCCTTTTAGACACTTCCCAAGAGATCACCATTCAACTTCCCAAGAGGTCACCATTCAACGTACCCTTAGTAAAGTTGTTCACCAATGTAATTACCAGGAGGATCATAGTTACATGTGATAAAAGTAGCTCTCCACTGTTACACGTGACTTTAGCACATCCCAAACGAACTGTGTTTTTCCAAACCACTTGTGTGTAATGTAGACACGTGCCACCGTTGGGATCATTACACGTGTTGCTGTTGTAATCGTAGTACTTTTTCTCGTCGATCCACATTTCTGCAGCATCCTCAGCCGACATATCTCCACTACTCCACGCTATGTTCTCTCCAAATGGTCCATTCGAATGGACCATGGCACAGTCACTGATCCTCTGATTCGCATGGCTCGAGGCATAAGCAGCGACCTCATCGTCCCAAACCAATGGGTCTAGCCCAACCTCGTTCCGGGCTTCGTTATGGGCCTCTTAGAATTCTTGTTTCAAATCTTCGGCTAAACAAGGAACAATGAAGCTATGGGAAAGAGTAAGTGCGAAGAGAAGTAAGATGTTTTTGGTCTTGAGTAGAGACATTGTTCATTAGAAATTGATTACGTGATGGTGATGATGCTTAGGAGTTGGTAAGAGTATATATATTTCAAAATTTGGAATAGTTAACAACTTTGAATTGTAACAGAAAACAAATTGCTGTTATTTGTTTACCAAATTTAAAACATGACCGTATTAATATAGTTGCTATACCAAAGAGACAACCGTCAAACGTTACATTCTATTCTTTGTAGTAATTGGATTTTGCTATCTTTGGAGATTTTAATGTTTGTACACGTCTGTCTTGATAACGATTACAATTTTTGAATCTTCTAGTATTTTATCATTTTGGAATTCAATCACAAATTAAAATGTATTTAATCAGGAGTTAGTAAGAGTATATATATATATATATATCGAAATTTGGAATAGTTAACAACTTTGGATTGTAACATAAAACAAATTGCTGTTATTTGTTTACCAAAATTAAAAGATGACCGTATTAATATAGTTTCTATACCAAAGAGACAACTAGTCAAACAATACATTCCCTACTTTGTATTCATTGGATTTTGCTATCTTTGGGGTTTTTAATGTTTGTACACGTCTGTCTTGATAACGATTAAATTTTTTGAATCTTCTAGTATTTTCTCATTTTGGAATACAATCACAAATTAAAATGTATATAATTGTTAATTAGAAAATCATATTGGTTCTATAAATAAAATACTAAAGAGACAACCGTCAAACGTTACATTCTATTCTTTGTAGTCATTGGATTTTGCTATCTTTGGAGATTTTAATGTTTTGTACACGTCTGTCTTGAGAACGATTGAAATTTTGAAATCTTCCATTATCTTATTTTGGAAAATGATCACAAAGTAAATGTATTTTCAATTAGTATGGCGTACAAAATAAGATGACCACACGTTCAAGTCTTGCGAGATGACGAGGATGCTCGACATTAGATGGACTATAGTCATGGTCACGATTTTATGGTCACACAATCCCATAAAACGAGAGAGAGTAGAATAATGTGCACAAAAGAAGAAACAAGAGAATGTATATTCATGTGCACAAAAGAAGAAACGAGAGAGAGTAGATTCATGTGCACTAAACACAAAAACTAACTATGAATCCTTGAAGTCAACAAATCTTTAGAGGAAGCTTTGGTGAAGTGATTCATTTTATCTCTCGAAGACGAGAACAAGATGGTGGCCGAAGTTCTTGGAGCTTTAAATTTGTTGCTTCATTTGATCCGTGTCGGAATCTTGGAATGTCTTGTTTGAAAGGCGAAATTGTTAAGATGGTCAAGGTTTTGTGGTTACACTTGGACATACTCAATGGTTACAACTCGGGTGGTCACGGTTTTGTGGTTACATTTGGACATACACAATGGTCACGGATCGGATGGTCACGATTTTGTGGTTACACTTGGACAATTTGTTGAGATTTTTTCTTTTTGTTTAGTACTTATGAGTTCTACTTTTATCTTGTTGGATCATCAACTTCATTAACGATAATGATACGAAAAGAGTTTTTGTCTTCTCCACTTCTTCTCGGATTAAACAAAATTAGCATCAATATATGAGTTCAAAGTTAATCAATCGTAAACAAAATTAGCATCAATATTTGGTTACAAGACGAAGGAATTAACCATAAAACACTAACCACAACAAACTACCCATGATGAATGACTTGTTACATCAACCATAAACCATCAACCACGAAAATGTTACCACGACAATGAAACAATAAAACAGAGGCAAAGACAACAACGGTAGAGGAGGAGCGTCAACACCGATGAGATTTCTTCAAACATTCGATGGTATTGTCAATATAAATCTGCAAACAAACCCAAAACGTTCATCATGAACACTATCTTCTTCTTCATCACATAGCCTTGAAAACTCTTCCAAAATCACAAAATTCAATGTACAGTTTTAATCTTTATAAATAACAGAATTCGATTTCAAATCAAACACCAAAACCTAATCCACAACAAAAAAATTACCTAAAAAAAACTCGATCCTCATGCACGAAATCACCAAACAAACCTTTCTTCGACAAAACCCAAACACCAATTCAGAAAGATGATGATGCTCCGGTCTCGAAATCGGAATCTGGACCGCCACAAAATCTCAAACTCGTTCGTCGATGGTATCAAAATCTGTTGATTCGTGGACAAAATCGAAATTTGTTCATATCCGATATGAGATTAAGGGTCTTTGGAAATTGGGGGTTAATGGATCGTTGGGATTTGAGGTTGATAAAATATATGGGTTTGCACAAGGTTTCAACGAAAGAATTTAGAGGAAGCTTGAACTCAATTTCAAGGAACGGACAAGTACAAGATCCGGCTGGGAGTAAGAGAAAGGAAAAGGTAAATTGTTTTTGACCGTAGATCTATAACTAGGAAAGAGATTAATGGACGGTTCAGATCTGTTCCTCATATTTAATGAGTTTTGTCATAAACTAAAAAAAGGTAGTTTAGGAATTAAAATTTTAAAAAGAAGGAGAAAGTATACCTAGGAAGCAAAATATGTTTGAGAGTAATAAGTCTTCCAAAAAGTACTTATAGTTCGTGGTCAATAACCTTTAGAAATATGAGTTTGGTTCTATAAAAAGTAAATGAAGTTTAGGAAAAAAATAATATATATCTATTTTAGTGTAAGTGGTATAACCACTCTCCTTGGCATCTAATGGTCGTGCGTTCGACCCCTCCTACGTGTGAGATAAAAATAAATTTGGCTAGTGAGACCGGCCTTGTGGCCCACGTAGACGACGGCAAAAAAAAAAAATCTATTTTAGTTTGTGTTAGTATCGTTATTGGGTCAACCATGAATCTTAATCACATTCAGTACTTAAAGATGCATGTCAATTTAAATTATACGAATATCAATGGAAAAACCAAAGATGGAAAGTTTGACATAAAAGCACATTCCATATATACTTTAAAAAAAATTCAAATGTTTTCCAAATTTGAATATAAGAGATACAATAAACCACCGCTTTATTACTTAACAAGAAACGACCAAACACACCACCGCTTTTTTTTATACTTCCGGCGAAGAAATCAATGTTCCGGCGAATATTGATCGTTCGCATTCTCCTACTTCCTGTCGCTTCGTCGAGATCCAACCATCGGAAAGAAGTCGAAAATCTTCTCAAATTTAAATCCGCCTTTGGAGAAACAGAATCCAACGGCGTCTTCTCCACCTGGACTCACCGGAACTCCGCTTGTGAATTCGACGGAATCATATGCGATTCCGGCGGAAACGTTGTCGAAATCAATCTCCAAAGTCGGAGTTTATCGAACTGCGGCGGCGATCTTCCTTTCGATTCAATTTGCGATTTGAATTATCTCGAGAAGCTTCTTCTCGGAAACAACTCATTACGTGGCCAGATTCGTAAAGATCTCAGGAAATGCAATCGCCTGAGATACTTAAACCTCGGAATCAACAATTTCTCCGGTAAGTTTCCAGCGATTGATTCGTTACGATTACTCGAGTTTTTGAGCTTAAACGCTTCCGGAATCAGCGGGAAATTCCCATGGAATTCTCTGAAAAACTTGTAAAGATTGAGTTTCTTAAGCGTTGGAGATAACCGATTCGATCCCCATCGATTTCCCGGAGCGATTCTAAATCTCACTTCCTTGAATTGGGTTTATCTGAGTAACAGTAGCATCACCGGTAAGATTCCAGAGAGAATCAAAAACCTAATTCTCCTACAAAACCTTGAGCTTTCCGATAACGAAATCTCCGGCGAGATTCCAAAGGGGATTTCTCACCTCAAAAACCTTATCCAGCTTGAGATTTACAACAATTACTTGACCGGGAAGTTACCGATCGGATTCGGGAATTTAACGAATCTGAGGAGCTTCGACGCTTCGAATAATTCGTTAGAAGGTGATTTGTCGGAGCTTAGGCTCTTAAAGAACCTTGTTTCTCTCGGATTGTTCGAAAATCGACTAACCGGTGAGATACCAAAAGAGTGGAGATTTCAAGAGTTTAGTTGCGTTGTCTCTTTACAGGAACAACCTCAGAGGGAAGCTTCCTGAGAAACTCGGATCTTGGACCGGTTTTAGACACATCGACGTGTCTGAGAACTTCTTCGAAGGTCATATTCCGCCAGATATGTGCAAGAAAGGCGTAATGACGCATCTTCTGATGATACAGAACAGATTCACTGGACAATTCCCAGAGAGCTATGCGAAATGCACGACTCTGATTCGTATTCGCATAAGCAACAACTCTCTATCTGGTGTGATACCTTCAGGAATTTGGGGTTTACCTAATCTTCAGTTTCTTGATCTTGCTTTAAACCGTTTTGAAGGACCTTTCACCGGTGATATTGGAAATGCAAAGTCTCTTGGCTCTTTAGATTTGAGCAGCAATCGGTTTTCAGGTTCTATACCATCTCAGATATCAGGAGCTACCTCGCTAGTGTCGGTTAATATACGTGTAGGGGTCAAAACTCCCCTAGAAGAATCGATAAACCAAACGGCTAAACGCACGTTGAATCGGCTCAGCGATCGAGCCCAGAAGACGAAGGCCCGTTAAGCGATCCATTAAGGGCCCATTAGCGATTTGTCAAAGGCCCAACAACAATTCTTTAGTATTCCACTTACGGTATGAACAGTAGCGTGTTACTGTTCATACCGCCTTCTTTTTACTATAAATAGGCATGTACCCCTTCACTTGAGGGGGATCCGAAATTTCTGGTAAAAACACTGTTTACAGCTCTGATCTTGATGAATAAGAACCCTAATTCATAATCTAATTCGAAAATCAGTCTTTGTGTTTGAAACCCTAAAGAAGCTCTATTTCATAAGAATCTTCACAAATTCTATTGTGCAAAATCCAGCACGCACAATTTGGCGCTAGAAGGAGGGGGTACTCGCAACACTAGCTTCATACACGAAACAGACACTTAGACGAATTCGCAAGATGTCAATAACGAACCCGCAGTCTCCAGCGGCCGAAGATACAGGTCCAAGCGAGCCCATTGTGGCTGGGCTGATCAACCAGTCCGCATTGGAGGCGGAAGCAAGCAGACCTGTCCCGACAGAGAACCAGGCAACCGCCAATACAAACACGGCCGACCCGTCCACACCAGGAGATTTCGGTCAACTCAAAGCAATGCTCGAACAGTTGCTCAAGCAGTCGCAAAACCAGGAAACGATCAACAACAACCTAACTGCTGAAATCAGGGCCTTGTCGACAACTCGTCAGTCTCGAGGGCTACCTCAAGGTAACGCGCTTCGCGTCGCCCCGCTCGCTCTTAACTTCTCCCAGGCGGCATCGCCATCGGCTCGGGGCACTCGCGAAGATCATACGCCTACACCTCTCAGAGACGGAACCGTTTTCGTCGCAAGCGCTCCCGGCGGCATACCTGCAATCGCAGACAATTCAGAAGGACGTGAATTCGGAGCAGCTCGGCCCAGTCGACCGACTAGTCGTGTCCAGAGTCGGGACGAGGGCGAAATCGCAGAAAATACGCGATGGATGGAACAAGCCGAAGCCATAACCGCCCGTAGAGCTGTCGATTCGCAGGGAACGGAAATGGACGAGCTCAGAGCCGTCTTGCAGCAGAACACTCGCGATCTCAAGGATATGAGGTCACAGGTCCATCGCGCAACTAGCAAGGCGCCGGAACTCGACCGCGTTCTCGAAGAAGCTCGCACCACTCCTTTTACCGAGCGAATAACAAAGGCGCGTTTATCTGACCCAGGGAAGCTCAAGATTCCCATCTATGAGGGAAAGGGCGACCCCACGGAGCATATCAGAGCATTCTCAATCGCAATGGGGCGAGCAAATTTCAGGCTCGATGAAATCGATGTTGGTTGCTGCCTCCTCTTCGTGGAGCATCTCCAAGGGGCGGCCCTCTATTGGTTCACAGGAATGAAAAGGAACTCTGTTGACAGCTTCGCCCAACTCTCCGAGGCCTTCCTAAAGCAGTATTCCGTCCTAATCAAACGCAGATCATCGGAGGTGGACCTTTATACTATAACGCAAGCGGCCGGCGAGCCCTTGGGAGTTTTCATTGAACGCTTCAAAGCGATGCTTATTCAGGTAAAAGGGATTGACGACAGATCCGCCCTAAGTGCCCTGCGAAAAGCTTTGTGGTACAGCTCGGATTTTCGAAAAGAGATGACGATTAACGAGCCCTTGTCAATTCAAGATGCGCTTCATCGCGCTAATGACTTCGCAAGAAGCGAAGATGAAACCAAAATCCTGAGCCAGAAGCATGGAAAGGCCAGGAATCCTAGTCCGCAAGAAGTCCCAGTCGCGACAAAGAGGAAGCCGGGAAATTTCGTACAACATGAAGGAGGTTTCAAGGGGGCCCATAACTACCAGGTGGACTCGCCCGGCTACGGTCGAGGAAGAGGGCGAGGCCGCGGAAGAGGCGCCCCTGGTCGCGCTAGCGGCAACACTTGGCCGAGAATATCGCAGTATGACGAGTCTGCTTATTGCGACTTGCATAAGATGGAGGGACACTCGACGTCTAACTGCAGAGTCCTCGGCATGCGACTCGCAGCAAAGTTGGCCGCCGGCGAGCTCAAAGGAAACATCAATGTTAACGATTTTCAGCTCGAGCAATTCGACGATGCAAGAGAAGGGGACGGCCCGTCGGGAGACAACAGGAATAATAAGCGAGACCGACGAAACGGTAATGATGGCCGTAGCGCCTCGAAACAGAAAATCTGCAACATGATCATGGGCGGCTCGCGCTACTGCTCTAACACCGTCTCGTCGATCAAAGCCTATCAGAGAAGAGCGGAGGTAGGGGCAAACAAACCCGAACCGTCGAAGTTCCCGAACGACGTCATCCAGTTCGAAGAGAATGAGGTCGATGACATCGACAAACCTCATGACGACCCGCTTGTCATCCGACTCTCCGTCGCAGGATGGGACACGGGTCGCGTTTTAATCGACACTGGGAGCACAGTCGACATCATTTTCGTAGACGCTCTGAAGCGCATGGAAATTGACCTCGCACAAGTCGAATCCTATCCTAAGCCATTAACCGGATTCAATGGCGAGACGACTATGACACTCGGTACGGTCAAACTTCCTGTAAGCGCGGAAGGTGTGACTAAAATAGTTGAGTTCGCAGTCTCGAACAACCCGGCAATTTACAATGTGATAATGGGAACCCCTTGGCTAAACTCGATGCGCGCCGTCGCCTCAACGTATCATCTCTGTCTTAAGTTTCCAACAAAGGGCGGAGTCAGAACAATCAGAGGAATTCAGTCAGCGTCAAGATCTTGTTTCATGACCGCGCATAAACTAAGAGCTCAGGCGACAGTGCCAATCCCAAGAGAGCCGCGGAAAAAGATTAAGACAGACAGGGAGCCCGTCAAGGAAATCTCAAACCTCTTATAGCAGCTACAGATCGCGGAATCCGCTGAAACTAGAGGAGCGGGCCCGACCTGCGAGCCTGTCATATCGGTTTGTATAAACGACGAATTCCCCGAGAAATATGTAGAGATAGGCGCGACACTTGACAAAGCCGTCAGGCTCGACCTCATCGAATTCCTCAAGAAAAACGTCGGTACATTCACATGGTCCGCGGGAGACATGCCCGGGATCGATATCGACATCATCAGTCACGAGTTAAACGTGGACTCGACCTACAAACCGATAAAGCAAAAGCGAAGGCGACTTGGTCCTGAAAGGGCTCAAGCGGTAAATGACGAAGTAGACAAACTCTTGCAGGCCGGCTCGATCTCTGAGGTCAGATATCCGGAATGGCTTGCGAACCCAGTCGTCGTGAAGAAGAAAAGTGGTAAGTGGCGAGTCTGTGTAGACTTCACGGATTTGAATAAGGCATGCCCTAAAGACAGTTTCCCTCTTCCTCACATCGACCGCCTCGTCGAGGCGACATCTGGAAACAAGTTGTTGTCCTTTATGGACGCCTTCTCTGGCTATAATCAGATCTTCATGCACCCCGGCGATCGCGACAAAACATCTTTCATCACAGACCGCGGAATCTATTGCTACAAAGTCATGCCCTTTGGACTTAAGAATGCTGGGGCTACTTATCTGCGATTGGTAAATAAAATGTTTGCAGACTTACTCGGCAAAACGATGGAGGTTTACATTGACGACATGCTCGTCAAATCACTCGAGGAAAAGGACCACGTCGGCCACCTCGCAGAGTGCTTTGCGTTATTAAACAAGTATAACATGAAGCTGAATCCGGCTAAGTGTCGTTTCGGTGTAACGTCCGGCGAGTTCCTCGGCTACATGGTTACTCGTCGCGGGATCGAGGCAAATCCAAAACAAATCGACGCACTCATCCAGATGCCTTCGCCAAAAACGAAAAGAGAAGTCCAGCGACTAAACGGCAGGGTCGCGGCCTTGAACCGGTTCATCTCGCGCTCTACTGATAAGTGTTTACCTTTTTATGAAACGCTCAAGGATAAGAAGGGGGCAGCTCGACAAGATTTCGAGTGGACTGAAAAATGTGAAGAAGCCTTCCAGAAGTTGAAGCAGTATCTCGCGACTCCACCCGTTCTGACAAAGCCGATTGCTGGCGAACCGCTCTATCTTTACATCGCGGTCTCGACCTCGGCAGTTAGTGGGGTTCTGATTCGCGAAGACGGCACCGAGCAAAAGCCTGTTTTCTATATTAGCAAGTCGCTAATCGATGCAGAAACAAGATATCCTTTGACGGAGAAACTCGCACTCGCAGTTATTACGTCGGCTCGAAAGCTTTGACCGTATTTTCAATCACATTCGATCGTGGTACTAAGTACTTTTCAACTGCGCGCTGTTCTCCACAGTCCGACTCAGTCCGGGCGACTCGCCAAATAGGCGATCGAGCTAAGCGAGTTTGATATCGAGTATCGCAGTAGGACGACGATCAAGGCACAAGTATTGGCCGACTTTTTAATCGAACTGCCGGAGGCGGAAGCCTCGCCCGAAATCGAAGACGCACTTGCGGACAGTTCTGCATCCCAAGTCTGGCAGCTGCACGTCGACGGCTCGTCATCTAAACACGGATCGGGAGTAGGCATTCGACTATCGTCAGACGGAAAATCTCTAGAGCAATCGTTCTGCCTTGGTTTCAAGGCATCGAACAACGAGGCCGAATACGAGGCCACTACTCGCTTGTGTCGAGGGGCAGGAGGCTCGCGAGATAATGCACGAGGTTCATGGCGGATCCTGCGGTAACCATTCGGGAGGTCGCTCACTCGCCATCCGAATCAAGAGGCACGGATATTTTTGGCCATCGATGATAAAAGACTGCGAGCTGTTCGCAGCAAAGTGCGAGAAGTGTCAGCGACATGGTCCGTTCATCCATCAACCGACGGAGTTCTTAAGCTCGATCACCTCGCCCTACCCGTTTATGCGATGGGGAATGGATATAGTCGGACCGCTTCATCCGTCTCGGCAGAAACGATACCTCTTAGTCCTAACGGATTATTTTTCCAAGTGGATCGAGGCGGAAGCATTCGGATCAATCAAGGATAAGCAGGTCGAAAACTTCGTCTGGAAGAATATCATATGTCGTCACGGCGTACCCTATGAGATAGTGACAGATAACGGTTCGCAATTCATATCTAAACGGTTCGAACTTTTCTGCGATAAGTGGAAAATCAGAATCAGCAAGTCAACGCCTCGCTGCCCGCAAGGCAACGGCCAGGCAGAATCGTCAAACAAAACACTTATCCATGGCCTAAAGACTCGACTCGACGCTAAGAAGGGTCGTTGGGCAGATGAACTTGAAGGCGTTTTATGGTCTTGTCGAACAACACCGCGACGCACTACGGGCGAGACGCCTTTCGCCCTTGTCTACGGAACAGAATGTGTGATTCCTCCTGAAGTCTATTTTCCAGGAGTTCGCCGACGATTGCTTCCAGAACAGGAAGGTCTCAATCATCTCCTCATGCTCGACGAACTCGACCCTATCAACGAAAGGCGCGACCAAGCACTTATAAAAATGACCGAATATCAAATTGCAGCATCCAAGTATTACAACTCCAAGGTGCGAGTTCGGCGTTTTTACGAAGGAGACCTCGTCCTTCGCGCAGTATTTCAAAACACTGCCGAGCCCAATGCCGGCAAGCTCGGCGCTCACTGGGAAGGACCTTATCAGGTCACAAAAGTAGTTCGCCCGGGCGTCTACGAAATCGCCAACATGAATGGCGAGATGATCCCGCGTTCCTGGAATGCGCGACATCTGAAGAAATATCACTGCTAAAAATACTAAGTCATTAGACTTGAACTACGACGCGACTTGATCCCTTCATTGGGTACGTAGGCAGCTCGTTTTCGGACGAGTTCAGTTGCCCCCTTGTTCAAAAAAAAAGGGGGGGAGTGGGTCCGTATATTCATACTCCCACTCGCAATATGTAATGACTTAAGGTTTTAACCAAGTCTTATTCGCTCAACTCGCTAAACGACTTCGGTCTAAACGCGATAATCGATTCGCAATAAGCCAAGGTTTTAACCAAGTCTTATTCACTCGACTCGCAAAACGACTTCGGTCTAAACGCGACAAGTCGACTCGCTAAACGACTCCGGTCTAAACGCGATAATCGATTCGCAATAAGCTAAGGTTTTAACCAAGTCTTATTCGCTCGACTCGCTAAAACGACTTCGGTCTAAACGCGACAAGTCGACTCGCTAAAACGACTTCGGTCTAAACGCGACAAGTCGACTCGCTAAAACGACTTCGGTCTAAACGCGACAAGTCGACTCGCTAAAACGACTTCGGTCTAAACGCGAAAAGTCGACTCGCAAAACGACTTTGGTCTAAACGCGACAAGTCGACTCGCTAAACGACTTCGGTCTAAACGCGACAAGTCGACTCGCTAAACGACTTCGGTCTAAACGCGACAAATCGACTCGCTAAACGACTTCGGTCTAAACGCGACAAGTCGACTCGCTAAAACGACTTCGGTCTAAACGCAACAAGTCGACTCGCTAAACGACTCCGGTCTAAACGCGATAATCGATTCGCAATAAGCTAAGGTTTTAACCAAGTCTTATTCGCTCGACTCGCTAAAACGACTTCGGTCTAAACGCGACAAGTCGACTCGCTAAACGACTTCGGTCTAAACGCGACAAATCGACTCGCTAAACGACTTCGGTCTAAACGCGACAAGTCGACTCGCTAAAACGACTTCGGTCTAAACGCAACAAGTCGACTCGCTAAACGACTCCGGTCTAAACGCGATAATCGATTCGCAATAAGCTAAGGTTTTAACCAAGTCTTATTCGCTCGACTCGCTAAAACGACTTCGGTCTAAACGCGACAAGTCGACTCGCTAAACGACTCCGGTCTAAACGCGATAATCGATTCGCAATAAGCTAAGGTTTTAACCAAGTCTTATTCGCTCGACTCGCTAAAACGACTTCGGTCTAAACGCGACAAGTCGACTCGCTAAACGACTCCGGTCTAAACGCGATAATCGATTCGCAATAAGCTAAGGTTTTAACCAAGTCTTATTTGCTCGACTCGCTAAAACGACTTCGGTCTAAACGCGACAAGTCGACTCGCTAAAACGACTTCGGTCTAAACGCGACAAGTCGACTCGCAAACAACTTCGGTCTAAACGCGAAAAGTCGACTCGCTAAACGACTTCGGTCTAAACGCGACAAGTCAACTCGCTAAACGACTTCGGTCTAAACGCGACAAGTCGACTTGCTAAACGACTTCGGTCTAAACGCGACAAGTCGACTCGCTAAACGACTTCGGTCTAAACGCGACAAGTCAACTCGCAAACGACTTCGGTCTAAACGCGGAAACTCGCTAAACGACTTAACTGTCTAAAACACGAGATCAATAACAATTAGGCGTCATTATGGCCATAATGGCGACCTGATTAAAACTTCATCATCATTATGAAGTAAACTTATACATCCTCAATGGATAAAGCGCGCTATATAAATTTAGAGTTCATTACTGGGATAGACGTATTCAGTGCGAGTATTGTCCGTTAGCCGGGGTGTCCATCTCGCGAGTCCATCTCGGGATAGACACATTCAGTAGAATGTGTCCGTTAGCCAGGATGTTTGACTCGCAAACCCAGTCTTTACCTTAACAGACTGGTCGAACTTAGCAAATATATATTTGCCTGGATAAGATATATTCAGTAGAGTATAACCAGGATGTTCGTTTAAGCGTCTTAAAACCGCATCGCGTCTTAAAACCGCATCGCCTCTAAGCGTCTTAAAACCGCATCGCGTCTTAAAACCGCATCGCCTCTAAGCGTCTTAAAACCGCATCGCGTCTTAAAACCGCATCGCCTCTAAGCGTCTTAAAACCGCATCGCGTCTTAAAACCGCATCATTTCTATGGCCTTAGACAAGCTCTAACAGGCCTCGTCGACAAACTAATAATCGAAAATATAGTTAAGAAATTGTTTAAGGCATTCATATAAATCTGCTCGACCAACTCGGCATAAAAATGTTGTTACAAGTTGGATAAAGCCATCCAGGCACAAAAACAAAAATCGAGTCATAAAATCCTTAAGCAAAAACAAAAAACTAATCCTACAGTTAGCAAAAACAAAAAACTAATCCGTGAAAATCAACTCGCGACTCCATCTCAATGGATCAGTCGCGACTTCCTCTTCATCTGCTTCGAACTCGCGACTTCGTATCATCAAATCAAGTCGCAAGTTATCTCCGTCTGAATCAACTCGCAACACCGGATCTTATTCATCAAATCAATTCACTTAGCAGATTCAGAACGTATTCATCTCGCCACTTCACTGAGATCAAAGGCACCTCCAAGCGAGACAAGCTTGTACCCGAATCATTACGTATGCCAATGGCCAATGCTGCGACTCAAGGCGAAGAGGCTCAAGCGCGCTCTTTTCCTTGTCTTGGTTTTTTACCCATTGGGTTTTACAAGATAAGGTTTTTAACGAGGCCTTGGCTCTCTCTTCTTCCTCTCCAAAAGCCCAAATCGACTCGCAACGTCGCCACTCCTTGAACAAATCGACTCGCAACGTCGCCACTCCTTGAACAAATCGACTCGCGACCTCGCGACATCTCTCCTCGAACGAATCGACTCGCGACCTCGCGACATCTCCCTTCGGCAGACGATCTCACGCTCTACGCGACCAGCTCGCGACTTCGCAAATCTAAAGTCAAACTGTTTAAACATCACCTCGGACGGCTCGCCAAATCGCCTCCTGAACTCATCAACGCCATATTTAACTCGTTACGGTCTAAACGGGAATCGATTCTGGGACACCCTTACTTCAACATTTTTAGTTTACTAAAAGTGTTGAATTGGGGGGCTAACTGTAGGGGTCAAAACTCCCCTAGAAGAATCGATAAACCAAACGGCTAAACGCACGTTGAATCGGCTCAGCGATCGAGCCCAGAAGACGAAGGCCCGTTAAGCGATCCATTAAGGGCCCATTAGCGATTTGTCAAAGGCCCAACAACAATTCTTTAGTATTCCACTTACGGTATGAACAGTAGCGTGTTACTGTTCATACCGCCTTCTTTTTACTATAAATAGGCATGTACCCCTTCACTTGAGGGGGATCCGAAATTTCTGGTAAAAACACTGTTTACAGCTCTGATCTTGATGAATAAGAACCCTAATTCATAATCTAATTCGAAAATCAGTCTTTGTGTTTGAAACCCTAAAGAAGCTCTATTTCATAAGAATCTTCACAAATTCTATTGTGCAAAATCCAGCACGCACAATACGTATGAATAAATTTTCCGGGCAAGTACCTGATTCGTTCGACAAGCTTAAGGAGCTTTCAAGTCTATATATTGACCAGAATAATCTATCTGGTGCTATACCAGAATCACTAGGCTTGTGTGCATCTTTGGTTTATCTAAACCTAGCAGAAAATTCACTCTCCGGTAGAAGGATCTTTAGAGTTAATGAATTCTCTGAATCTGTCAGGAAACAAACTATCAGGAATGATTCCGGTTTGTTTATCGTCTCTTAAGCTAAGCTTATTCGATTTATCAAACAACGAATTGACCGGTTATGTTCCTGAATCACTCGAAAGCGGAAGCTTTGAAGGAAATCCAGGTCTATGCAGCTCAGAGATCGCATATCTTCAACCATGTCCGTGTAGAATACCTCGAGGCCACGACGGGATAACGAAACACTTGTCTCTAAACTGGAGATTTGTTTAATCGTTGCTATGGTACTTGCTTTGTTTCTCTTATTCAGTTACGTGGTCTTCAAGATAAAACGAGATAGGTCAAACCGAACGGCTCAGAGGAAGAACAACTGGCTAGGGAGCTCTTTCCGAGTACTAAACTTGAACGAAATGGAAATCATCGATGAGATCAAGTCAGAGAATCTCATAGGCAGAGGCGGTCACGGGAATGTGTATAAAGTAACCCTAAGAAACGGCGAAACCCTAGCCAATAAACATATCTGGAGGCAAGATATTTGCAATGAAAGCTTCAGAAGCTCAACAAAAATGTTAAGTGGAAACATAAATGACCGAGAATTCGAGGCAGAAGTCGCGACGCTAAGCAATATAAAACACATAAACGTTGTGAAGCTGTACTGTAGCATAACGAGTGAGGACAGTAAGTTGCTTTTGTATGAGTATATGCCTAATGGGAGCTTGTGGGAGCAGTTGCACGAGCAAGAAATTAGATGGCGTGTTAGACAAGCGATAGCTTTAGGAGCTGCAAAAGGGTTGGAGTATCTGCACCATGGGTTAGATCGGCCTGTGATTCATCGTGACATTAAGTCCAGCAATATATTGCTTGATGAAGAATGGAGACCGAGGATTTCTGATTTTGGATTGGCTAAAATCATTCAGCCAGTTTCGGTTCAACGCGATTTCTCGGCTCTTTTTGTTAAAGGAACTCTCGGTTACATTGCCCCTGGTTAGTACAGTCTTCAAGTTTATTTTTGTTTATTGACCAGTCCGGTCCTACCCCGCTCGTATCGAGCCCAATGATGTTCTAGTCCGGTTTCCGGTTTCGTTAATATTAGCTACCCTATTTACAACCTTATCCAATTTTCTCCTACCATTAGGTCAAAATTATCTTTTTTTTTTTTTAATTATACACAGTTTCCCCAAAGACTTTCTAGGCCCAAAGAGACTGATCAATTTATAGATTGTTAACCTATCAATTGAAGATTGTTTTCGTTATTTTCTACAGAATATGCATACACGACGAAAGTGAACGAGAAGAGCGACGTGTATGGCTTCGGGGTGGTGTTAATGGAGTTGGTGACCGGTAAGAAGTCAGTGGAAGCAGAGTTTGGTGAGAACAAAGACATCGTCACTTGGGTTTGGAGCAGGAGGAAGAAGATGAATAGAGAGAAGATGATGGAACTAATCGATCCGAATATAGAATATGAATACAAGGAAGATGCTCTTAAAGTGTTGACCATTGCTTTGATGTGTACCGAGAAGTCTCCTCAGGTTAGACCGTATATGAAATCAGTGGTTTGTATGCTGGAGAAAACAGAGCTTTCCTGCAACAACAATAGAGAAGCAAGTTACGATGAGAGTGATAGTGATGAGATTACTCAAGTTGTATAATTCATAGATTGTACTAATCAAAGGGTGACTTGGAGCTTATGTAGAAGAATAGCAAAAAATATCAATAGTTTTAAAATTATATATAGTATTCATAAGAGAAGATCAATTTTCAGTAGTAATCTCATACAAGATTTTTGAATTATCGAAGCCTTTTTCGCCCAAAATTCGGTAGATACAGTACTATTCTATACCAATAAGAAGTTTTAATACTAAAAGGTTACCAAAGTTTCAGTATAAAAATAAAATAAGTAGACTTGTTAACAAAGACAGTTTGGCCGAGTGGTCTAAGGCGCCAGATTTAGGCTCTGGTCCGAAAGGGCGTGGGTTCAAATCCCACAGCTGTCATATTTTTTGTTTTCTTTTATTTTGGTTAAACTTTTACTATATTTCATTGTCCACAAAAGGAAGTCTCGTTTTTTTTCACATCTACGGTTCGTCTTTCTTTGGATATCAATTGCCTATTTAGCCCGTACGTACAAAATCGGATGGAACCAATCAATTAGTGTTAATCAGTTATTATAAAATCATAGAAATGGAAGAATAATGCTGAATATAAGCCATCACACTCTATCTCCTATTTTTTCTATTTGTTTTTAAATTTGTATAAATATCCATTGGATTTCTACTGATGAAGATACTCAGCTCATTCTTGAGCTCTCAATCTTCCTTCTTGTGTTACAAGATTTATCTAACCTCTGTGTAGCAAACTCTTTATAAAGAGATTGATGAAGAAGGTTTATTTACTTAGCTTCTCTAATACTAATACATCAACTCACTCACTGCACATGTTTGATAAAACTTGAGACCCTGGTACATTTTAGAGACTAGATTTAAAGGACACAAATCTTCACAAACAAAACAATTTTTTTTTCTACTTGTCTAAATATTCTTGTTTCTATTAATTTGTTTAGTTAGAAATTATTAATGAGTACTGAAAGAGTAGTCACAATATTAATAACTACTAGAACTATAGAATTTGGAATGATAACACAAAAAGATAATTAAAGCTTCTTTAACTTAAAAGACCAACTTTTAAAATACAACGAAATGACATATATATAACATGATTATGATAATCACAAAGATGGAGAGACTGAGACATAATAATAATAAAAAAACAAAAAAAACTGAGACATCTTCAGATGTTTCTTATAACTTTCAAAATATATATGATTCTTCCAAGTTACACTTGCAAGTTTTAATATCGGCCAATCTCCACCGTCCATCCCTTGGTATCTTCGACTCGACCCGTCTGGATATCCACTAACGTCTCAAATAGTTTCGATGCCAATGTTCCCTCCCCATTTTTGAATCCGGTCCTGTGTTGAGTTTATACAATACTCAATTCTTTAGTCAACTTACGAAAAACCTTGTATATAGATTTTTTCTTTCAAATAAAAATAAATATACATCAGTTATTATACCTTTTGTCTTTGTAGGTCACGGACGCGATACTTGTAACGATCGCGGCAGTTCCAGTGCAGAAAACTTCTTCTGCGTCGATTAAGTCTTCAACGGGAACAACACGTTCTTCCACCTATTAAATACGATAACATAACGAAGTTTCATTATAATATAGGATGAATAAGACCTTGGAAATGATAAAAGGTATGTATTTAAGTTATGGTTGAAAAATTACAAACCTTGTAGCCGAAATCACTAGCTAATTCAATGACACATTTTCGTGTAATCCCGGGCAAAATGGTTCCTGTAAGTGCTGGAGTTGACACAACATTTCCCTATACACAAATATCACATCGATCGTTATTAATATATATATATATATATATATTATTTTTAACACTTAAAAACGTACGTCTCTATCAGTCTATATATATATAAATGGGTGTAATTTTTACCTTGACCATGAAAACGTTAGCTGCGAAAAGTTCTTCGACGTTTTTGCCAGTTTCAGCATCCAAAAACAAAACATCAGAGAAACCTTGTTTTTTCGCCTCTAACATTGCTATCCAAACCTATAACAAAAAAAAGAAAAAAAATAAATGGAAACGTTGAAATTTAGAAAAACCCATTACAATCATTTGGAAAAATCTAAAATAGTCATGTTAAATATTGAAATTTGATGTATGTGTTTTTTTGTTTTCATTTAACTTACAGGACAATAGTTTGTGATACTCTTCACACCACCAGTTCCACTTAAAAAAGCTCGGCGAACCTTATCTTCGACTTTCAGATTCAAACCCGAGTTATCCTAGACCAAAAAAATATTGGAACTTAACATGAAATCCACACCAAAAAAGTATCAATAATATTATATATTGGGAAGAACACTAACCTTGTGATAACGTCCAACAGGACATGCAAACACAGTGAAGGTGAATTCAGGGACCGGAGGTGAACCAAGCATAGGACCACTTCCAAACAAGATTGGCCTAAGATACAATGCTCCTTTCCCTGGAGGAGGTATCTATAATTTTCCAAAACAAAGAAACCATTATTAATGTTAAAAGAAAAAATAAATATATTATGTTATAAGATCCATAATACTTAAGAATACATAGAATTTATTTAAAGACATACATACCCATTTCTTGTTAGCAAGAACAACTTGTTTGATGGCAGAGACAAACTGATCGACGGAAGGATAAGGCATCAGGAGTCTGTTGGCTCCAGCTTGAAGTCGGAGACCGTTTTGGTCTGGTCGGAATAGAATAATCCGACCATCTTCGCTTCTATAAGCCTTCAAGCCTTCGTATAAACCCTAATCATACCCAAACCACATATATTTTCAGACTAGAGATTGCTTGCACATGCACAATAATTATGTTAGTTTTTCATTGAGTTTTTAAGAAAATTCTTATTTAAAATTTAACTATTCTTTTCAAACTTTTAAAAATCTAATAGCTCAAATATGCATGCAATATTTGCCAAAATTAATTATATATATCATTTGCTCAATCATATATACATAATTTATATTATGGTTATATGTTTTAATTCTTGCTTTAAATTGAGTCCATTACTTAATATAATAACAAACCTGGCCATAATTAAGAACTGCAGCGCAAGGACTAATTTGTACATCACCATGAGGAACAATCTTTCCATCTTGGAAACTCTCTCCAACATTGCACTTGGCTACATACATATTATCCGTACGAACAAACCCGAATCCCAACTCTTCCCACTTCACATTCGCGTATTTCTCATCCGATACACTGTCAAGTTTTCATTGATTATATCATCAGATTGAAAACCTTAGATTACTTTACTATAGGACTGAATGTTTTTTTTATTCAGAAATGATAGATATATGAATATTTTACCTTGTAGAAAGAGGTTGCGCAGAAGGAGCCATGGTTTTGCTGTTTGAGTCGAATTGCTTTGTTTAAGAAACTTGAGTTGTCTATAAACCTTTGGACTCCTTCTCTTTATATATACGTTTACAAAAATATTCTTTCTAAAAATAATAATAATAAACTTTAACATAAAAATCAATAAATTTTCGTTTATCCATTTTTGTTTTTTTTTGTTTTTTTGACCTTTATTACTTCTACGGTTCTACCGATGTGCACCGGAACAAGGAGGAAAAAAAAACAAAATTTAATCAAATATAGGTTTCATATTACGATTGTATTATATATGTAATAGCACATTTTACTAATTGTTAGTCAAAAGTAACTCATATATAAAAAAGTTTAAATATGTCCAATATTTTTTTTTTTACGTTTGTATTTAAGATTACCGATTATCATTACTAACTTCTTTATTTTTTTGAAGGGGAACTCTAGTTAGATGACAGGATAGTCATCACGTGGAGAAAACATTGGTTTCGCGTCACGTGGAGAAAAAGTCAAGCTTATTTTACATTAGTTTTGAATATTCTTTTGTGGAAATGGCAGGAAGGAAGAAAGTGTTTAAAATGTGAATGTGCTTGTAGTTAGGTGGAGGTTAATGGGTAGGAGGGTAGGTCATATGTGCCGGCTAAAAATGTTAAACATAGAAATTAACTACTTTTTTAGTAAATCTACTAAGAATCTTTTAATTTTCTGGATTGATTAGTCACCAGACTTGCACTTGATTTATCTGAATGATTATAAGAATTCTTACAATTAGTCTGATATATTATTATTTTTTAGTCAACAATTAGTCTGATATTTTAACTAAAATACTCCTGATACAATAATTGTAACGGATATAGTTACTTCATGCAGTTACATAACATATATGTGCTATTTTCCCTATTGATAAATGACTAAAAACAAGAAGTACAGGGTCCAATTCAACACCACTACTGAATTTTCCTTATTTTGTAAAGAATTTTCGAAAATTCTTTCCTTCCCCCCACCCTATCGTTACATTTATCTATTTCAAGAAAAATCTGGTTAGACATTTACACATCTACGTAACTCTTGTATAGTTGTATGCATCTTATTGTGTAAAGAATGTACAGTATGTCTCTGGATTGTGGATGCTCAAATTCTAGTTTTCACTTTTAATTATTAAATCGTAGTACGCGACTCCTTATTGGTGTTTTTCTTCATATTGCAAAGATTGGACCAAAAAGCAAACCCCCATATATATAATACTTGAATCCACAACTTCCTTTTGTATCTTTGGACATCCAAAGTTGAAACACATAAGATGTTCACTAATGAAACATTTTTCGATTGTTTCTTAAACTAAAACTAAAGCAAATAATATATTGAAAAGAGATCCATGACTTGAGAGTCACTGCTGCGACGAAGGCACCTTTAGTTTTTGAGCAAATTCGTGAGAGTTTAGCTTCCCATTCATCACTCTGAATTTCTCTTTTATCCTCTTTATCTGTCCAAAAACATTCAAAACAAAAAAAAATCAAACTTGCCTCGTACTTAGCTATACATCAGAGTGATTCATTAATTCCCCTGCAGAGTTTTAAAATGAAATTCAGGGTTTAAGTTTGGTTTAGCTCAATCTCCGTGCTACGTTTCTTTTGATCAAGTGACTGCCGTGTTGGGATAGCAATCCAAGTCCCACATCTGAAGTTTGGACAAGATATGTCTAATATATAAGTAAAGTCCATCCAACTTAGTATGAGGCCTTTTGGGAAGGAAACCAAAGATAAATCCGTGCGGGCTTTAATGCTTCGGCCCAAAGCGGACAATATCATACTAATTTGGATGTTGGACATGGGCTTTAAAAAGCCTTTCAACATGGTATCAGAGCGGTAACGATCCTGGAGATCTGAAAAGGTGATGGACAATTAAATGATGTGGGAGCAGACGATGGCAAAAGGAGTTCCAACACGTCAGAAGGAATTGACGCTAGACCCTAGCAAAAAAAACGAGATGGGTACAAGATGGTACTTAAGGTTTAGCTAGAGGGGAGGACACGAGTCATGTGGTCCTTGGTTTGAAGGGGAGAATGTTGGGATAGCAATCCAAGTCCCACATCTGAAGTTTGGACAAGATATGTCTAATATATAAGTAAAGTCCATCCAACTTAGTATGAGGCCTTTTGGGAAGGAAACCAAAGATAAATCCGTGCGGGCTTTAATGCTTCGGCCCAAAGCGGACAATATCATACTAATTTGGATGTTGGACATGGGCTTTAAAAAGCCTTTCAACATGCCGGAGATTCGTGATATCGAAAATACTATCGAGGTCATCTTCAAATGCGTTTTCCAACTCTTCCCGGAGAAGTGCAGGCAACTTATCGACGATGGGCATTAGAAGAAAACAGTTAAACTGCAACACAAGACAAGAGAGGAAAGTCAATACGAAAGCAAGAAGCTGAGTAAATTCGACTTAGGAGCAAACCTTTAACTCAGCTGAGGCTAGAAAGTATTCTCGTATGCCCTGGAATATTTGCTGGACCAATGCGTAGACAATTCTCTCAGAGGAAGGAGTAAGCTTGCGGTTCCAAAGCGTGCTATCAAGAAGATCAGCCAACCGCATTTCTGTTGTCTGAATACTTGAACCTGAATCGATGTTTGACGCGAGATGACTTAGCTTTACATCTGATCTCGACTTTGTGTCTGCTGTGCCGCCTGGTGCATCATGAAGAAGACTAAATCCAATGGGATTACCTGATGTAGTAAGTTGTTCTGTTCCACCAAATGAGTCCAAGAATTGACGTAGACCAGCTCGGTTCTACATAACATTAAGAAGAAACGTCTACCAAATTCAGAAGAGTTTTTATGTATCCGTAATGAAAACAGTGAAACTTCTAGTGTTAATTTGATATGCGCACAACTCAATTCAATTGAACCAGAGCTATGAAACTGTAGCAGTGACCTTGTTGTGAAGAGACCATGTAACATAGCGAGTCGTACTTGCTAGATCCTCCATACATCTGCGATCAATTTAAAACCCAAAAGGAGATTAATAATCGATGCTCACCATTAGACAGGTAGGAGGCACACTGGAAAATTGACTTTATGGTCACTAACAACAGACAAGTGCAGGAGTTGGAAGTAGACTTACTTGTCACGACATGATTTTTCTGTGGACTTCACAAAACTGTTAAAAGCTGAAGCAACCCGCTTGAGAAACACCTCATGCCCACTTAAGTATTCACCTTCTTTCTATTCAAAGTCAAAACATATATCAAGAGAAATTGCTGGGAAGGAATAATGATTAGGAGACCATTCAACCAAAGAAACAGTGCCTACCTGAAGAAGATATACAGAAATTGGAAGTAATCTCTTGAGAATGTGTAGAAGCCTCGCCCCTAACTAAACCAACACAAAACAAACGGAAATGAGAACTGAAAACACTTTATGTATAGAGTAAAAACAGGTTAACAACAAAATTTCAGATGAAAAAGGCCTAAACATACTTTTGTAAGCAGAGCACATGTTTACTCAATCATTCTCAAGCACTGATGTCAGCTCGTTTTACACATAGCCGGGGCCATCAAAAACCCCTTCGTACGTTGTAGCACAAAGGGTTATCGTATCCACAGGGAGGTTTGATTGATACACTAGGATTGCAACGATCAATTCTTAAGCTAGAGCAATGCTTTTTACAAGTAAATAAAAGATGGAACTATGAACAAGTGAACAAGGATGGTTTATTAATTTACAAGTTCTCAAAGAGAAGAGAGTTAGGCCATGGAAAATCTTATAGGCAATGAATCGAAGATTATCACAACTGTCAAGGTTCTATCACGCACCGTTCTAGAACTCAAACACGAAAATATAGCCAGCTAACTGTCGTTACGAAGGCTATCTATCTTTAGATCCTCGAATCCCAAATTTCTTTGCGAATTCGTCGAATCTAAACAAGCATTTAGCACGAGTTCAATTTGTTCACAAAGTCCTTAAACCAAATATTCTTTGAGAATAGGCAACTCTGCCCATTTAGACTAGATTCAGGTTATTAATCCCACTGTCGTGGCTAACCAACAATCCTAAGATCAAGATTCGAGATGATCAAGCAAGAATCTAGCATTAAAAACAATCTAAATGAAGAACTAACGGATAACCTCGACAGAATCTTCGATTTTATTGATTTCTCATCAAAACCCATGAAATCTCCATGTCCTAACAAGCAATTTTACTCAGAAATAGATGAAGAAATCATATTAACTGAATAGAATTTCATAAAAGAGATAGAGTTTAGAAGATACAAATGGTGTCACAAGGTGCAGAACATAAAGATCTCCCTCCAAGTTCTTCAAAATCTCTCCCTCTCTCTCTCTCTCTCCGAAATAGATCTAGTTTATACAAGTTTTCTAGATATTTTACAATGAAAACAAAACAAAACTATTTATAGAAGTGCCCAAAATTAGGTCTGCAGGTCGCCTGTCGATCGACATTAAAGGTGTGTCGATCGACACGGGACTCTCTGGAGATTTTCTATGCTTCGTCATGAATTCCTCTGTTTTAAAGATTCCTGTCGATCGACACATTTTCATGTCGATCGACGGGAAATGTTGTTCCAGAGACCCTCCGGTAAAACGGCCATATCTCCTGAATCATAGATCGGAATGACCTCAAACCACTTCCATTGGAAAGCTATCTCAAATACCTACAACTTTCATGAAGACCTCTGAAGCTAAATCCAAATGGAAACCGTTCTTTTAAGTCGATCTTTGAAGCACTTCGGATGGTTTCGGCACAAACGACTATTTTCCTGCAAAACACTACAAAAGACACACAAATACAAAATATACTATACAAAACCGACTTATATCATGGTTAAAAACGGGTAAAAACCATGATATATCACCCCCCCAGACTTAGCATTTGCTTGGCCTCAAGCAAAACATACACCAAGAATGAAAAAGAGGTTTTGAAAACATAGAACATACCTTCCCTCGATGCAGCGGATTGACCTTTCCAGAACCAACCAGAATCAGACCACCATGTACTTCTCCGCAGACGCACACAACCTTCCAAATCCATCCACCACTTCACAGTATAATCCGTTAGTCTTCATCGCTAGACCTCAATGTTCTCGAAGCCATGAACCTTCTAGACTCATTCCCATACTGTACCGTGATAAATGCACTCATACAAAACTCGGTACTCAATCTCTCCCCCAGACTTATTTCGCTTTATATTTACATATATATATATATATACATTTATTTCTTTGTGATTGTTGAACTCAAAGCAGTGCATATTTCACTAATGTTGTTCCTTGTTAGGAGACAGGGTCGTGAGATTGCTCGTCTTTCATCATCCTTTTTAGGGGACTCAGACTGCTGCTTAAAGCTGGGTGATCATCTCGAGTACAAGATTCATTGGATTAATTCCTCATCTCATACTCGAGAACTATCATTTCACCCCAATCCTATTAATCTTTTATATACATGTATATATATATATGTTTCTTTTTATATGGGGAGAGGAGTACCATTACTATCAACAGGAGGTTGCATTTACCAGGTACGAATGAGGAGTCAAGCTCAATGGACATTGATCCCAAAGAGTATCGTGCAATAGCTCTGACTTGGCAGATTATACTGGAAGTAGCGGACTTCTCTAGTCAATTGGTCGATCCTAGGATTTTTCATTAGTCTTAACCCTGAAACTAATTCTGGAAGTACGGTCACATGATGAAAAAGACCAAAAGAAGGGATGTTCTACTAATTTTGACTCAATAAAACAAAAAATTTTCCAAAAAATATGAGTCGAAACCAAAATAAAAAGAAATACGTTAGTAGTTCCCTCCCCCAGACTTATCTAACACTGTCCCCAGTGTTATCAAGCCCGAGATCGGTAAAAGAAATAAAATGAAATGCGAACTTGATCAAAGAAATACAGAATTACCATTTTTGGGGGTCCTGTCGATCGACAGGAACATCTGTCGATCGACAGACCATGTTCTGCCTTTTGACCGTTGTATTGTTGAAATCTTTAAAATCCATGTCGATCGACAGAGAGTATTATGTGTCGATCGACATCAATTTTATAGTCGCAAAAGGTTTCTCCAGAGACCTTCGTGTCGATCGACATGATGTTGTGTCGATCGACAGATGAGGCTCTGTCCCAACTTCGCCTTTGTCGACTTCTCGCAAAGTGTCTGGTTCGAAGCCCGAAGTTGTCCAAACTTGCATCTACTGACATTCAACAAACGATCAACGGGAACAACTCATTGCATTTCTTAAATAAAAATTCAAGTTCGCTTAGTATTCGAAATTTCAACTAAAAAAATCAAAACAAAAGTACGAAATTGAAAAGTAAATGGGTTGACTCCCATTAAGCGCTCATTTTAAGTCATTAGCTTGACTATGGATATGTTTGGGGAGGTCCCCAATGGCGCGTTTAACGTCACTAGCTTGACGGTTGCTTCATCCTTGTCACTTCCTTCATGACAAAAAGTGAAAAGATTAACAACAAAAGAGAATAGAAATAAAACTCTAGCCTTAAAAAGAACCAAAATCCCAATGATCAATGCAAAAACCTCCCCGGCAACGGCGCCATTTTGATGTCAGCTCGTTTTACACATAGCCGGGGCCATCAAAAACCCCTTCGTACGTTGTAGCACAAAGGGTTATCGTATCCACAGGGAGGTTTGATTGATACACTAGGATTGCAACGATCAATTCTTAAGCTAGAGCAATGCTTTTTACAAGTAAATAAAAGATGGAACTATGAACAAGTGAACAAGGATGGTTTATTAATTTACAAGTTCTCAAAGAGAAGAGAGTTAGGCCATGGAAAATCTTATAGGCAATGAATCGAAGATTATCACAACTGTCAAGGTTCTATCACGCACCGTTCTAGAACTCAAACACGAAAATATAGCCAGCTAACTGTCGTTACGAAGGCTATCTATCTTTAGATCCTCGAATCCCAAATTTCTTTGCGAATTCGTCGAATCTAAACAAGCATTTAGCACGAGTTCAATTTGTTCACAAAGTCCTTAAACCAAATATTCTTTGAGAATAGGCAACTCTGCCCATTTAGACTAGATTCAGGTTATTAATCCCACTGTCGTGGCTAACCAACAATCCTAAGATCAAGATTCGAGATGATCAAGCAAGAATCTAGCATTAAAAACAATCTAAATGAAGAACTAACGGATAACCTCGACAGAATCTTCGATTTTATTGATTTCTCATCAAAACCCATGAAATCTCCATGTCCTAACAAGCAATTTTACTCAGAAATAGATGAAGAAATCATATTAACTGAATAGAATTTCATAAAAGAGATAGAGTTTAGAAGATACAAATGGTGTCACAAGGTGCAGAACATAAAGATCTCCCTCCAAGTTCTTCAAAATCTCTCCCTCTCTCTCTCTCTCTCCGAAATAGATCTAGTTTATACAAGTTTTCTAGATATTTTACAATGAAAACAAAACAAAACTATTTATAGAAGTGCCCAAAATTAGGTCTGCAGGTCGCCTGTCGATCGACATTAAAGGTGTGTCGATCGACACGGGACTCTCTGGAGATTTTCTATGCTTCGTCATGAATTCCTCTGTTTTAAAGATTCCTGTCGATCGACACATTTTCATGTCGATCGACGGGAAATGTTGTTCCAGAGACCCTCCGGTAAAACGGCCATATCTCCTGAATCATAGATCGGAATGACCTCAAACCACTTCCATTGGAAAGCTATCTCAAATACCTACAACTTTCATGAAGACCTCTGAAGCTAAATCCAAATGGAAACCGTTCTTTTAAGTCGATCTTTGAAGCACTTCGGATGGTTTCGGCACAAACGACTATTTTCCTGCAAAACACTACAAAAGACACACAAATACAAAATATACTATACAAAACCGACTTATATCATGGTTAAAAACGGGTAAAAACCATGATATATCAAGCACAAATAAAGTCTACAAAATCACAGGACTGAATAGCAGTATGATTCTAATATGTAAGGTGGTATCAATATTTCCTCTCATGTATAGCTAAACTATTCTCCACGCAAGAAGTACTAGAGAATATAGATATATCTTTCTTACCTGATGAAGAAAAGGTTCAAAAGTGTCACGAGCCTTTGCAACTGCTATAACGCAAGCTGTTCTACAACAGCAAGTGAGAGAAAAGAGAATAAGAAGTTTCATAGCAAACATAACAAACATTGCAAGTCAGATGAAATACTACCAATGGGTCTGAGATGCAAAGCCAATAAAAATTCAGAACTGTGTTGCATCTCAGTTGTTCCATCACGAATATCCTCAACTCCACATGCATTTACAATTTCCTCCCGTGTAATTGGGGGACATTTGATAGCACCAACTAAAAAACGGAACTCAGCCATGGCACGGTGATATTGTGCACCCCCATAAAGACGCATCCCCGCATTCTGTAAATCAAAAAGAATTTGGTTATCTTCCCTTATAACACTTGAAGGTAGACAATAGAGCATCCCTCTTCTTTGTCCTCCATAATTTTTTTTTTTTGATGAAAATTTCCTCCACAATTTGTGACTCATAAAATTTTCAAATTTATCTTCAATCATAATACAATCCATGACCAAGGACAAGACCAATATATTTTGAGGACTACGCCCAGCTTGCTCTGCAAAGTAAAACAACTTTCTGCTTATAATTCTAAGGTTAAATGCTTACTGGTATTAGCTTGTGTGGGAACTGGTGTTAGGATTTCAATGTACAGAGAAACAGAGAAATCTTTATTAATCCAATGAATTGTTTACAAGTGTAAGGCTCAAGATGCCAAAGAATCAATGAATGAATTAATCCTAGAGATCCACTCTTTATACTAGAGGGTCTCTTAACAAACTACCAACTAACTACTCAACAACCTCTAACTTCCTCCAACGGCTCTTCTCCTCTCTTATCTTCAATCTTCTTCTTGTGTAACTCTTAAGAGGTCTATCAATACCCCCCTCTGAAGAACCCAGCTTGCCCTCAAGCTGATATGTAGGAAACTGTGTTTTCAGATCCTTCACTCTAATCCAAGTCTGATCATGAATTGGCAAGTTAGTCCACTTCACCAATGCTTCCAAGTCCCCTTCTTTATTATACCGGGTTCCCATAATCTCTTCTGGTTCAACAACCACTTCTTCAGCTCTAGTCAAGTCTTGTGGTAACTCTGCAACTTCATGATGATTACCTAAGACCGGTTTCAGCTGGGAAACATGGAACACAGGGTGAATCTTTGGGTCAATAGGCAACTTCAGTCTATAAGCTACTTGACCAATCTTCTCCAAAACCTCAAATGGTCCATAGTACTTTGCTGCGAGTTTCTGAAATACTCGTCTAGCCACTGAATGTTGCCTATACGGTTTTAACTTCAGCAATATAAAGAGAATGTCGTTATAAATGTGTTTCCGCAAGTAACTAAAGTATCATGACGAAATGATAGATGGATTAGCATACATCATCCGTGTGTAATCATCAAAGTTTGGTGACCAAGTCAAATTGAACAATATCCGTTTAACGAAACTGATCTTGCAAAAGTCCAATTCAACAACAGCATTCACAAATAAGAAATATTATTGCCCAAGACAGTTGACTGGTCGAGTGAAGTAACATTACCAAATTTATCCGGAGGGGCCACGACTGTTCCTTTCAATAGCAGCGATAACTGGTCAATAAAATAAAACAAAACAGGTGAGAAAACACAACATTGATCAACATTAACAAAGGTACTTCGTATGTCAACATGAAAATATGTACAGCAAGTTTAAAGTCATAAGGTCATCAACACGACAAAACTTCCAGTCATTCTAAACTGATGGCAGGTCTTAGATATCATCTACTGTTGCATATAGATTTTATGTGTCCGCAGTCAATAAACAAAAAGGGAATTGTTTTACAAGATGAACTTGCAGTAACTATACAAAAACTATAAATTGATGAGTTTATGTGAAGGCATAAGTATCAATCAAACTATGCTCTACAGAAACCTTGGTTAAGAAGAGATCTTGGAAAGTCCTGCCTCTCTCTTTGAGTTTTGCTTCATCTAAAGAGCTGCCATGAAAGAAAGTTCAACCACCAAAGAGTTAGAGTTTCTCAAACTAGAAGTATATAACTAAAGTGCATAAAACCAACTAGACATTTTCAGACGAAGAAGAATTGTAACCTAAGTTCCTTGCTAACGGTATCCAGCTTTCTAACTGTACTGCGGTACTCCTTTCCCAAAAGTGGAATGATCAATGGAACACTCTCTTTGTACCTGGAAAGTGAATGGCATCAAGACTATAGCAAAATAGTAAACCATAGCGAAAACAGAGGCTAGAAATTCACAGAAAAAAAAGAAGCAGTTATACCTTTTCCAGAGTAGTTCTTCCAGAAACAACCTCAGTTTACTGATGCCAATCCTATTCTTTTCCTTCTTTGTCAGCAAACGGCCCAACTTCTTCTCTAAAGATGCAATGTCTTCAATTTCTCTAAGTGACACGGCCTGCAACAGAAACCAAACACCGTTTAGAGTCCATGAAAAGATCAAGGAATCAGACAGCAGAGCATAGACCTGTTTGAACTCGTCATTAGACGTATACACTGAATCCTGTGCATAGCCAACTCTTCCAGAAGGCACAGACGTGAAAAATGGGGAATCGCCCAATAAGGAGCTGTCAAGTGCGCTTGCAGGAGGTGAGAGGAACACTTCCACGTCGGACGAACATGAAAACTGAGGGATTTTGGTGTCAAGTTTTGTGGAAACAACAATTGTCCTAGAAAGCTCAGGATCAACCTACATCAACAAGAAAAAAACTTTAAAAGAACACATAAAGACGATGTTCGACACAATGGAGTTACGTCAAGTCTCATACTTGCATCACTATCCTTCGAGTAGTTGCAATGCTCCAGTCACTACTATCTTCAAGGCATAAAATGATAAACTCTTTGTGTTGCATCTTTGCTCGCACTAGAGCTTCCACAGCCCGAGCTTGAACCTAACAAAACGTACAACCAACCACTCTCAAATCAAGCAAAACCAAAAACATTAAATCAGCCACGGAAATTTGGCTGGAAGCGATAGAAAAACAACCTGAAGTGCTCGGTTTTTCAGTCCCGGTGCAGGAGCTATAAGTCCAGGCGTATCAATGATAGTAAGGTTGGGACAATACTTATACTGCATTCTCACAATTATCTCCTTTGCAGAGAATGGACATGCCTCTTGCTCTAACCTCATGTTCTCAGCTTCAATATATGCCTAAAACCAAAATTATATAACAAATTCTGGTAACATGAACATATTCTTCTCTACATTTCTCAAAATCTCCCAGAATTCCGTAGAATTAAGCAATTGAAGTAATAATTAACACCTGGATTTGCGAGAGAGATTTGGGGAGAGCAATGGAAGGATCATCATCGGAACCGAGATGACAAAGAGGGAATTGGCACTGAGGATCGTACTTCATATGAAGAGTAATCGGCCGGCGAGTCTTGGTTCCACCGCCGACGTGATTAAACTGAAACCCCATGAGAGCTTCCACAAGCGCGCTCTTACCGTCCGTTTGTTGTCCGACCACTAGAACCGCCGGTGCTTCGAACGGCGTCTCCAATTCCTGCGCTAAAGCGTGTAACTCGTTGTACGCCTCGTAGAGACTCCACCGTTCCTCAATAGCCGCCGCCGCCGCCGCGACGTCGTCTTCCTCCTCCGTCATTTCCAAAACCGTCGCCGATTTTTGCGGTGATAAATCCGTCATCGATTCGTCGGAGGTGAGCAGAGGAAGAAGAGTGTGTGTGAGTGTGCGAGAGGAAGACCTTAATTTTCTTCCTTTCCGCCATTGAAATTAGCAGATACGGTTATTTCAATTTTTTAAAAAATTGAACGTTTTTTTTGTTTTTTTGTAGTCCCATACGCGCATTTATGGCGCGTTGAGTAAACGTTGTAATAGTTCTCCGTTAATCGAATATATGGTTAACCAATAGGATTTTAAATAAATACTTGTATAAAGAAAGAAATATTATCACAATTACTTTAAGTGAGAGACCAGAAATCTTTTAGCTAATGAAGACTCTGAATTGGATATTTTCCTATTTTTGTGAAAGAGTAAGTAATTTTTGTTTCAATAGTTACCTTGAGGGAATGAAATGAAACTATGATTAAATTTAAATAGTGACTTTTATTGTTACATGACATAAAAAAAATTAGTGAGTTTTTTTATTGTTCAAGAGATATGAAAATGAATCTAACAAAACTGCCTTAGAAGCCAAAAGGAGACTTAGTCCGGCTTCCACCTTCACCGTACTGCTCGTTCCATTTTCTCAGCTCGTTCATCGTCGTCGCGTCATACGCCACAGATGGACTTACCTGCAAATCCATTAAATAAAACGATGCATTGTCGAGACCGCAAAGAACATACAAGAAAACAAAAACATCGGTTCTGCTTTCATTAGACATTGATCCAGTACCTTAGCTTTAGACTGAATGAAGTCATCCAGACTCAGAGGCCGTAGATCAGGCGATGAACTCGATGCCGAACCCTGACAAATCGACATTGCAAAGGCACCGAGTGATTACAAAGATTGTACTACAAAAGTTAACGTTATGGGTTTAAGCAAGATATGCATGTCTTTTTACCTTGTTTTCTTCTTGTAATAGTTCTTGAACAGGTCGGTATGCAGCAGCGATGCATAGATTCTGCAATGTCAAAAGAAAAGGAATTAGAAGAAATAATATAAGTTTCAAGTGTCAATCATACTTATAGAATGATCAAACCTTTAGATCGCTTCCTGAATATCCTTCGGTTTCCTTTGCAAGTTTTTCAAATTGGAAATCAGATTCAAGATTTTCCGGAGTCAGAAATATCTTCAAAATCTTCAACCGGTTTTCCGCATCAGGTAAATCGACATATATCCTATAAAATAATAGAATCCCCAAGATACAAGAAACCATCAATGTGACAAACTGAAGTAGGCATGTTGTAAGAGAAACTGAAATCTCTGAATAATCAGGGTTTTACCGTCTTGGTAGACGGCGGATGACAGCATCATCAAGATCAAAAGGTCGGTTGGTGGCACCGAGAATAAGGATCCTTTGGCTATCTTTTGTTCTGAGCCCATCCCAAGCTGCCATGAACTCATTTCTCATTCTTCGGGTTGCCTCGTGCTCATGTGAGCTTCCACGAGCTCCCAACAAACTGTCAACCTACCCGACACCAAAAGAAGTTACAGTAAACAAAATTTTACCCATCACAAAAGTAATTCTCCTAAAAAGGAATAACCGATATAAAAAATGACATCAATAAAGCTAAACAATTTCTCACCTCATCGACAAAAATGATTACAGGCGCTAGCTTGCTTGCAAAGGAGAACAGAGCCTTAGTGAGCTTCTCTGCATCTCCAAACCACTGTGCCAAACAATGGACCAAGTTGACATATTCAGAACCAATCAGATGTGAAGTTAGAAAGAGATACATTGTGTTGACAAAGAGTTTATTGGGGGACTATCAATGTAACACTACCATACAACATAGTTTAAGGTTCACGTAACCTTTGAGGTAAGCGTTGAGCCGGTTATGCTAATGAAGTTTGCCCCAGCTTCTGTTGCGAGTGCCTTGGCAAGTAGCGTTTTACCCGTACCAGGGGGTCCAAAAAGCAATATGCCTTTACACGGCTGGAAAAAAGGCTTGTTCCATCAGGAAACCCAGCTGAGGAAAATATAAGTCTATTGGAAAGAAAGTAATGGCACGCTAATGTAGTACCCGCAAGAGATTTCCACGGGTGAAAAGCTCTGGCCTTCTCATGGGAAGAATAACCAACTCATTTAGTGCTTTCTTCACATGTTCGAGAGCACCAATGTCGTCAAACTTGACCCCGATTTCTCCAGGAGCAACCACAGCCGAGACAAAATTGCTTTCATACTCATCCTTTGCTATATTCTGCAAAAACAAAAATTCTTGTTAGCATCATTACTTCTCATATTCAACATCCATCAGCCATAATACCAGAAGCGGAAGAACCTTTAAGTTATGTGAGGGCTTTCGAGAAATATCTTCTTGTTCCTTTAACCTCTTAACAGCAATCTCAATGCTTCAAAAGAGGAAGACAATAGTAAGATAAAACAAAATAAAAGATAAACCATAGACCTTAAATCTGAATCAACCAACCATGCCATTACCTTTCACGAGGCAGAATCAGGCGGCCTTCTTTAACCGATGGGCTTGGACAAGAAGATAAATAGTGGTTTTTGGCCCAGCCAATAACTTTCTCTGCTCCTGCAAAAGCAAAAGGTACAAGTTTCTGAGCTCTCTTGGACTCACAACAAAAGTAATTGGGTTTTCATCAGAAAAGCAAGTATTGAAATAGATGATTGCATCAAATAAGAGATAGCGGCAGATATCAACATCAATCATAAGGAATTGTATCCTATTTCAACTAATATAACCATAATATGAACTATAATTGTTCCCAAAAGAAGACAATCAGAACAAGGGGTATGTGAAAGATCTAAATACGGGTCCAAGTAAAAGCCTTATCAGAGCTGTCTCCTAACAACTGGATTCTTGCCATTATTGCAACAACTGGCATATATAGCATATAGTAAAGGTGAGCATGATATCCTCAATCAGCAACTATATCCATACACAACACTGCTAAGACATAACAACATTGCTAAGACATAATGAGCAAAACATACATAATAAACCAGGTATTTCATAGGAGTTACACACTTTGCTTTGTCAAAATCACGCCATCTGTGTTCACTTGGTACAAGTCTGCGCATAATAACTCGTTTTCCTCAAGTGCCTGGGAAAAGGTTCGCAAAGTGTTACAATGATTATGAAAACATCACAAATTGAGACATTTCTCTAAATAAGATTCAATCTCGATCTTTGTACCTTCAGTAGCTCATTCAAATTGCTCCGTGATATCACAATTCTTCTATCTTCTCCAAGTTGTTTGTTGAATACTATAAGGGTATCTTCTTCCTGCACCAAAAATAGAAAACAAGTACGACATTGAAAAGCAAGACATGTGAAACAAAGAAATCTCAAAAGTGCAGATAGCACTCTAGGCTATGTAGGTATTTGCATCCCATGACTATTAACTGCAGATGAATTTTAATTCTTTCTCCAAGGAGTATTGGAGGAAGTTGGTATATTTCTTCTCATATATAAAAGTCAAATCTTTTCAAATAGCTTTGCTATTTTCTCCTCATGTACGTAACCTAAGAAGAACTACCAGAGATATTTTCTCAATAGACATTATCTGATTCTGACTGCTCTATGCAATCCCACACACATTGACATAATTTTCATTGGTTTTTCAAAAACACGTAAGGAAGTTATCAAAAGACATAAGGCATACCTTCGGAGGAAGTAGGTTCATAACATTAGTGAAGAGTTTGTATATCTCATTATCCTCTGAACTTTTTCTTCCTGTGAGTCCCTCTGTAAGACGCTTCAATGGAAGGGGCTGCAAGAGATAAAGGGACCAATGATAAATACTTTGGAGTGCAGAACAACAAATGGAATTGTTGTAATGACAAGATGGTGAAGAGAATTATGTAAACACACATTCATAGTCTTGCACATGCCAAAAAAAACTTGGCCACAAGTGTCATAACGCAGTTGATTAAAAGTCAGAACTCAGTGTGTGTTCAAGATATTGAACAACTTGAATAGTGTTAGTGGTTGATGTGCATATGAGACCGCAAGTTATTAGAAATTACCACAATAGATAAAATATTCTATTATCAAAGTTACTAATATTTTTAGCTAACATACCAGTTTCGCAAGGCGGCCAAAGTTTGGGAGTATCATCGTCTGTTCACACAAAAAAAAGGTCAAAAACAAGAAAACAGACAATTTATTGATCTGATCCTAACAAAAGATGAGCCAATGAACAATGACATGTGAGAAAGGCTTACGAATTTCTGTCTCTCTTTTGAGCCTGTTTCAGTCTTGTTTCGTCCGCAGATCAATACAACAGGACCTGACAATTTATCAAACATTTCCTGAACTTTGTCTACAAACTCATTTCGTTTTGACTTAGGCACAGCTCTAGACAACCACTGAGACGAGTCTGGAAAATAGACAACAAGTGGTTGTGTGGCTTGCAAAACCTACAAACACAGGAAAATAATGGAATAAATTGCGTAGGATAAATTCAGATACACTAGTGCAAAAGACATGAAATGCAGGCGTCCAAAGCTAAGCATAAAAAATAGAACTCGAACTAGGTCACAGTTTTCTGAATACCAGCAAACTTGCTTAAAACTAAACGAACAGGACCCCGCGAGTGGAATGCATTAAACTAAGGCTACTTCAAGTTTTATGTGCCTTGGAGAAAGTGTATGCTAATCACATTGAAAGTCAAGCTAATTCAGACTTCACATCTTATGGTAGAGAGTCATTAACTTCTATCCCGAAAACGCGGCATAAGGTTGAACCATCCATAATATTTTAAGTTTTCAATCAAACTAAATTTAAAATTATGAGCAATTGCTACTCCTGGATACATTATCTGATCTGAACTATCGGATAAGCCAAATGTCCACCGATAACTGAAAGCAACAAGAAAACATAGTGTAGTTTCCAAACATACCTCACTTAAAGCCTCCATCGCAATGTAGCCATCTTCTGCCTGCATATCCAAATCATGCTTTAGGTCTTTAACTGCGCAGATAATATATAGGTTAGCTACATTTCAGTATGTTGTCAATCGTCTACAACGATCACACATCAACCATAAGAGTTTATGAAGTAAATATACCATCAATCCAGTGCATAGGTTGCTTGGGGGACTGCTCTGTTGATTTCTTCTCGCTTCCCTCTGATGATGTATCACCGCCACTGTCAAATATGACTGCAATGCGGTTCCCATTCACCTCAAAAATCTCTCCACGTTGTCCGCTAGATAATGGCCTGCAGGTATAGAAACTTTGGTTGAAGACTTATATAGGGCATCTACTATCTTTCATACATAATATTAAGCATGCCATGGGACTTTATCTCTTCTAGAGCTCTTAGAGTTCAACATACGTTGCAAAAAGATCAATTGCACAAATGGACAACATCATCAACTTATTGATGATATTGGACAACACACAAGAACCAGTCACCAAGTTAAGCAAATGTAATGCCAGTTGCAAAGCTCAAAAATAAGTGAATCAGTAAACTACCTGTGCTTTGCATCAGCCTTCCTAGAAGGCCCAACATATTTTACTCGATCTCCTGCAAATAATGCAAACACAAATAGAAATGAGGAGACAGTGAAAATTTGACAACACAGAGAGATATTAGCAATCTGACAAATGGATGAGGAAAAAATGAAAGACAAAACCAAGGAAAGTATGACTAGATAGGATTTTACAAAATGGAACTCAGCTACACATGTAGCAAACTAATACATTCAAGTCTACTTCACATAATGATGAAGATGACTTCTAGAGCCTTGATATTAATGGTTACCTTTCTTTGCCGGTCGCCTGGCTTTATCAGAATGCTCTACAGTTGCCGTTTCACACGCTTCACCAGCACCACGTAGTTCTTCCGCCACTAACTGCCACAATTTAGAACAAATAAGCAAATATTCAGCAATTTCTGAAATTCAATTTAATTGGAAGTTCAAGTAGGGAACAATGCAAAGAGTCATTTGGTAAAATCAAGAAACAGGATTCAAACGCAAGCATGGTAAAACCTTCAGACTCATGCACAGTAACCTCGATAACATGTATACATATAAAATAAAATCTCAACAAACATATAGGTTCCCAGAGATCACACTGTCCACAAGATGCAAATAGAAAAGAGAAATATGTATCACGGACAAGGTAAACAGTTAGGAAAAGAACAACCAGTACAGACTAAACTTTACAAATATCACTTAACGTAATCATACCTTCTCAAACTCCTCGAGTTTTGGCACAATTTTATTGATATTTTCCTCGGTAACCTCTAGACAAGCTTCATCATCGTCAGTCCCATCTGTTTTCCCTTCAGAAACTTCGTCGTTAGCACCAGATTCTTCCTCAGCTTCAGATTCTGGCGTACTCTCATCTGCTTCCGCTTCTGCGTTCTCACCATCGGATTCAGAATCATCATTGTACTCATCCGCAAAATCCTGATCCAGAATCGACAAAGATTACATTAACACACGTAAAAAAAAGCAGAAAGAAATAAAGTTGCTCATAAGAATCTCACGTAAGGGGCAAGAACGCTGCTATCAAGAACCAACAGAGGAACCTTTAAATCTCGAGCAAGTGCTCGTACCAACCTCTCTCGGTATAGCTCAGTGCCTGAACAAACATCAAATTTTGATCATCTTATATTGCTTAAATAGTTATACTCTGGTAACAAAAGAGCAACATCAAATCACAAACCTGGAACACTCTGGAGCAATATTCTTCCACTTGATGAATCTAAACGAGCACCATACACGGAAGTGGCATTTTTTTGTCTTATATGAGAGGCAACGCATTCCACCAAAATATTTTTCGTGTGGTCGCTGTGAAATGAACATGAGCAGAATACATTAGCAGAAATGGAGAAAGTTAAACATGATAACAGAAAACGATAAAATGTTGTAGATTATTATTACTGGATATAGTAAGGGAAGGTCTCCCACGAAAGCTGTATATTTTCCCAAGGCTGAACTCTGCGTAAGAACTCGTTTTTGAATCTTTCTCGTCTATTAAGGAAAGGCGACTCCTTCTTTTTGCATTCACTAGCAAGCTTCTCATTATTAAGCCACTCTATTTGGTCCTGTTCTCCTAACTGAGCGTGAGAATCAAAATGCCCAACACCGCAACTACTTTTCTCCTTCCCGGTTTTTCCATCATCTATGCCATTCTCTTTATTCAAAGAGACATTTTTATCCTCACTAGCATTCCTTCCATCACCTTCAGAACTAAAACTACGCACCTGACTATTCTTCGAAAAGCAATTTCCTGAGGGAATACTACCACCCCGGGGAGAAAATGAACCGAGGAGAGACTTTCTTGTCAAATTTGCATTATTGGTCAAATGATTAGTTAATGTAGCTGTGAATCTGTAAGATCTGGACACCGTGTAGTCGCGAATGGCTGGTCTAACTAAGTATTTGGCTTGCTGCAATACCAAACCCCATCTCTGATTCCTCTTTATTGCCCGTGTATACATCGCAAAATCCCCTTCTTAAAATCCAATATTACTGCAAAACAAAAACAGATTTAATTGATTGTAAGCCACTTGCAGGATCCATTTCTTGCACCATCCAAACTTTATGCATTGCACCATTAAAACATACAAAAACTGAAATAAAGATCAATGCAAAACATCCTACTCAATAAAGAAACGTAGATTCTATAATAATTCTTTCGACTTGAGGAATAATTCACTTGTCAGGAATAAATCTCCTCCCACCAATTCGTATATTAAATTACTAAGAACAGACATAAATCAAAGATACGATTTTTTCCACATAATGAAAAATCCCATGTAACAAAAACGCAACGAAACATGTGAATCAATACAAAAATGATGTTTATGTTCAGTTATACGTCGTCTATGTATTACAAAAACACAAACCTTTAACAGAGATGAACAAACCCAGTTTTATTCATTCCCCAAGCTTTAAGAAAATTTCCAAATCAGGCTTAGGAGATGGAATCAGGAACGAGATAGGGTGACGAAGAGATAGAGCGAGAAAATTCCGACAGATGAGAGAGAGAGAAAGACCGATCTGAGTAGGTTCTTCTCAAGCTGGGTTCGCAAGTTCGGCTTTCGTAATGCCACGTCGTCGTTTTGAGTCAAAATTGTAAATGGGCCAAACTCAAAGGCCCATTAACATAAAAAAAATGGATATTTCATCCATAAGAGTCGGTTTTTTTATTTTCTTTACATAAAAGCCCTAAGAAATTGTCGAATTTTACATTACCTACTTCTTTTATAGAGAGAAGCTTTTGGGGGAAAAAAATCAAGCGGAAACCCTAGGAGAGAGAAAAAAATCCAGTCCGGAGATTTAAGCTATGGCGACGGCGAACGAGGCGAATCCTGGCCGTGGTAGAAGAGGCGGTGGACCAATGGATGACGACAAGTTAGTCTTCGAGACGACCGAAGGAATCGAGCCAATCACGAGTTTCAATGATATGGGGATTAAAGAAGATGTGCTTCGTGGTGTATACGAGTATGGATTCGAGAAACCATCTGCGATTCAACAGAGAGCTGTTATGCCGATTATTAAAGGGCGTGATGTGATTGCTCAAGCTCAGTCCGGTACCGGAAAAACCTCTATGATTGCTCTCTCCGTCTGCCAAATCGTTGACACTTCGTCTAGAGAGTATGTGTTTGTCTCTTCCTTTTGCTTGGGCAAAACCCTAATTCCAAATTTTAAATTTTGGACTGCTTTGTTCTAATTGTTCTTATGCTCTATCTGATTATGCTGTGCATTGTACTACTAGGGTTTTCTTAATAATTTTTGCATATGGTTTTGGTGGATTCATTATTTTGGTGGGATATGTAGAATAGATGAACAAATTATTGGGCTAGTTGGTTTTTATGTGACTTTTAATGAGTTATTATCTCTAGAAGGTATACAATAGAATTGTGTTTTTGGAGATTTGTGAATTTTGATAAGTATGCTGGCTTTTTTTATTAGTGCTACAAGATGTTTTTACAGATTTACTCATTTGGGGATTCTCTGATTGGCAGGATTCAGGCATTGATATTGTCTCCAACAAGGGAGCTGGCTACACAAACAGAGGAGACGATACGAACAATTGGAATGCACGCCAGTATTCAGGCACATGCATGCATCGGTGGGAAGAGCGTTGGAGAAGACATCAGGAAGCTGGAGAATGGTGTCCATGTTGTGTCTGGAACACCTGGTCGTGTCTGTGACATGATAAAGAGGAGAAGTCTACGTACCAGAGCTATTAAACTTCTGATTCTTGATGAATCAGATGAAATGCTGAGCAGAGGATTCAAGGACCAAATTTATGATGTTTACCGATATCTTCCACCCGATCTCCAGGTCCGATTTCACTGCTCAAATGTTATTATTTATTTATAAGTTGGCTGCTTGGACTCTGTGGGGGGATTGGTAGAATTTCTAGCTGTTAAAAGAACCGTCTACTGTTGAGCTGCTTGAATGTTCCATGTGTAAATTTTGTTTGCTATTACTCTAGTATGAAAAGCTGAATTCCATTCTGTGGTGTTTATAGGTCTGCTTGGTTTCTGCAACTCTTCCTCACGAGATTTTGGAGATGACAAGCAAGTTTATGACGGATCCAGTGAAGATACTTGTGAAACGTGATGAGTTGACTCTTGAAGTACGTTTTTTCTTCTGCGTTTGTATACTTGCTGATTTAGGGGTCCCAGTACTTCTCTGACTTATGTTTATTTGATTTTTTCAGGGAATTAAACAATTTTTTGTTGCTGTTGAGAAGGAAGACTGGAAGTTTGATACGCTCTGTGATCTTTATGACACACTTACTATCACGCAAGCTGTTATCTTTTGCAATACAAAACGAAAGGTAACCATGGTCTTTAAGTGACTTTTAATAGCAGGATCTGCACTTCATTTGAAATGTTCCATGTGATCTGGTATCTCATTTTGTTAACAATAAGCTTTTAGCTTTGCTGTCTAACTTGATTTGATATCTGTGGTGAGCGTCATAAATTTGTACTTGTTTGTGAATATTTGTAGTTGTTTGCTTCTAAAGAGAATTAACGATACGCCTCGATTGCTCTAGATTACTTACTACCTGTACACACCTGCAGATATCTAGTAGATTGTATTAGCCTCAAAAATTGCCCTGCGATTCCATATACCACTCTGAAGCTTTATAAACTTCTCAATGTTTTTGCTCAACTCTATCTCTGAATTTTGTTATAGGTGGAATGGCTAAGTGAGAAGATGAGGAGTAACAACTTCACTGTCTCATCAATGCATGGGGACATGCCTCAGAAGGAGAGAGATGAGATCATGAAACAGTTTCGCTCAGGTGATAGTCGTGTATTGATCACGACAGATGTATGGGCTCGTGGGATTGATGTGCAGCAAGTAAGTCATGGCTTTACATACTTATGTTTAGTCTCCTCTGTTATCAATGTTGATTATGTGGTGTAAGGTTATGGTAGAGGTTGAGTTGACGTGACAATCTTTCTTTTACAGGTTTCTCTTGTCATCAATTATGATCTCCCCAACAACCGTGAGCTCTACATCCATCGTATTGGACGGTCTGGTCGTTTCGGGCGTAAGGTAACTAATATCTACATTTTTTGTTCATCGTTGACACATACAATTCCTAGCTAGATTTCTTAATCCGGAGGTAATGTACTTTTTAACCAACTTTACGGTTTATCATTCTAGGGTGTTGCGATCAACTTTGTTAAAAGCGACGACATCAAGATCCTTCGGGACATTGAGCAGTACTACAGTACTCAGATTGACGAGATGCCAATGAATGTAGCTGATCTTATCTAAAAGGCTCTGTTTGAGATTTTTTATGATGGTGTTGGTGCTTTGAGTGGGAAGTGTCTGAATGAGAATGTATTGTTGAGAGCTTGTTTCAGATTATTGCTTTATCTTATGAATGCTTCAGCCAATACCTCTTCCCCCCCCCTTTTGATGTTTCTTTTGGAGTTTTTGTGGGCTCTTTGGAACACTTAATCTCACTTTTTGGTAAATGTTTAATGACTTCAGAAGCCACTTGATTTTTCTCGTAATTGATTTTGGGTCAATTACTTGTAAGACGTCCACAGTTGAAATGGTTCAGTGCTTTCTTATTTTGTATTTTGTAACGACTTGGATTTTTTTTATTTTGCAAACGCAAGCAAGTTAACGCAACCAGCTTATCAAACAAATCATTCCGGTTGGCGTTATCCTTGTCCAACTTATATAAATTTTAATTTTATTTTTGTCCTTTTTCAGTCTCAAAATTTGCAGCATACAAGTTGGGGTAGATTTTGGGCTCTTGGCTTTGGACGGTTTTACCTTGTTGGCTTAGTTACGGTTGGCTTTATCCTTGTCCGGCTTTGGTTCTATGTGTAATGTATGCTTCTATCAATATAATCCTTGAAGATGAAAAAAAAAAGTTGGGGTAGATCATCCTTACTAAAGAATCTGCGAGACAAATCATTGTGCTTATAGTTTCCTTTGTTACCATGCTTTTATTGAAAAAACCTAATTTGGGGTGGATAAGTGAGAAACGTGAATTGATGGGTGGGAAAAGAAAAACAAGGGAAATATGTCAGAGAGAAAGAGTAAGGATGATCTAATAGTAGTCAAGAGTCAAGGGATAGGTTTAGTAAATAGGACCAACGAACACTCCTTAATAATAATAATAAGAATAATGTAGACGATTGAGATAGAATCTAGAATCTATTAAAACATGAAGAGGAAGGTTTGGTTGGGTAATAAGAGTATATTGTGATGTTCTATAAGCCTTTTAGTCCCCTAATTATGTTGAACTAGACATTCTTAAGGTTGCTTTTAATAAGCCAACCGTAGAGTTGAGAACTTTAAGGTTGCTTTTAGCCCCCTAATTCTGTGTATTCGTTTCAGAAAAAAAACAAGTTGAGTTGCTGAACCTGAAGAACCACAAGTTTCCGTCCTGAGTACATGTGAGCAGAACACGACCTGATGCCAGGAGGAAGAAGCTTCGGTACTTCACTGTTGTGATAGGGGATTTGTGGTTGGTTAGTACGATGACGATGAGACCCGGAAAAAGAGACAGACTTAAGCTTCTTCTGTACATTTTGCTTCTCATTCACATTGGTTTGGCTGCCACAACAAAGGAGAAGAGATTAACGTTTCAGAGATGAATACAATGAGACAACTTTAAAATTTTATCTTTACTGTAAGGCAGACTTTAGCTTCTTCTCTACATTCACATCAGTAGTGTGCTTCTTCTCTACATTCACAGATGGAATTAGCTTGCCTAGCTCGACCAGCCTTTTATAGCACTGAGACTCGGGAATGTTTAGTCTTTTAGAGATTAGTGCAAGTCCAACAGGTTTCCTAAAGTACTCATGCCACAATTCAAGAGGGTCTTGTCTAGTTCATCGTTCCAGATCATCTAAATTGTGATAAAATTTATGTTGCAGTTTCATTGTTTCGTTTTCGAACAATGAGCCAGACACAGAAAGAGATTGTGTTTCGAACAAGGATCCTGATGATCATACTACAACGTCTTCAGATGTTCAAATGACAGATTTTGATACGTCTAAGAATCCTGAAGAAACTGACAGTAGAGTTGATGATTTGATCCGAGCTTTACATGGTGAAGGGGACGATGTTGATAAGCTCTTTGAAGTAAAACAAGAAGAATATGGTGCAACTTTGGCAGAAGGAAAGGATGAGGAATGCGATTCGAAGGTGCAAGGAGAAGCAGATTCCAAAGACATTGATTTGAATTTGATGAAGCAAAGTCTAGAGAGTGAAGTCTAAATTCTAGTTCCAAACATCTAGTTGCGGAATCTTCTGAGTGATCAGAATGCACCGTCACGGTGATTAAAGGGTCTCTTGTATAAGATCAGTTCTTTGTTGAGGATAATTAGAGAGCTTTCTGAGATGGAGGCTCATTCTTTTGGGAAACATAATCAGTCAAATGGTAAAATTCTCTCTTTAATTGTGTTCTTTTGCAGCCCACTTTTTTTTCTCTATGCTTTGATTTTGAAGGGGGCTCCTCTACATTATGTAACTCTTACTGCGTAAATAGTATATACAATAAGGATAATCATAGTAACATTTGCCAATACGGAGTAGAGTTGCAAATTGGTTGAGTGAATTTGGTGATGAGTAATGATGTTAATGGTTTTGTGAAGGCTGAGAACAATGGTACAATGTGACTTCAAAGTCAAAGACATGGCCATGGAGTTTTTCTTCTAGTCAATGCTTGAGGTTTCCAAAATACGAGGAGGTTTTGGTCATATTGTATTTTTATTATGTTTTGTTAATCAAACTAATGCATATTTAAGCTAAGCTTTTGGATAATTTCTGTGAATTATATGTGTTAGAGAAAAAACTACTGGTTACGAGGAAAGGTCGAGTTCAATACTCAAAGGTCGAGTTCAGAAAACCTATAACAAAGGAATCAATGAATTCCTAGGCTGCTACAAAAATGCAAAAACATGACCAATCACAGATCCTTCCTTTACTATTTAGCGTCTTGCGCAGGCCCGGCTCATCCAGATTTTGGGCCTTATGCACAAAAATTTTTTTAATCCAGTTTTGGTACTAATATGATCAATTAAAAAATTGAAAGCCCTTTTTATAGAAATTTCAGAAATATAAGGCCCTAATTTACAAAGAAAAGATTAAAAAACATATGGGGCCTTGTGCTACTGCACAGCCCGCACAGCCCTTGGGCCGGGCCTGGTCTTGCGCTGCGGCGAAAGCCCGGGCTCTAGCATTCTGCTTACGTCGTGCCTTTCTGCCAAGGGAACGAATTGGAGTCTGCTGCTTTGATATGCTCAAGTCATAAGGCAATTGCTCATGTTGAAAGGCTTTCCATTAATAAATGTGATTCCTGCCAGGTGACAGACTCGCCCGTCATTGAAAGGTTTGCCACCGGTTGAAAGGCTTTCCCAACATTTCGTAACTCCAGTTTCAAATTGAAGCTCTGATGGGTTTTGATGAGGTTGTTGATGCAATATCAAAAAGAGTGAATCAAGGTCTTTAATATATGAATTTATGTTGATAATATCATCCTCATAACTTAAGTGTAAGAAAACTATTATTTGATTTAACTAATTTTCTTCTTTTGTTTAAATGTAAATATTTTCTTTTAATGTAAGTTATTGTAAAGATCACTTTGTAAGCTATAAAAAAACTCAATTGTTCCATAGTAAAAATATATATAAATTTTTGGACAAAAAGAGAGTTTTCTCTGAAAGCTTAGGCTTTGTTTTGTTTATCTAAGTTAGTGATACGAGACCATGGTTAGGACTTATTTAGTTAATGGGTTTTGGTGTTTTACTTTATTTATAAATTAGGCTTTCTTAATTTTACTTTATAGGAGTATTTTTCTTTTTACATTAGGGCTATGATTAAGTTGTATCAAGACTCTATATAAGAGTCTCTATTGATTAATAAAAAAATCAACTTCCAAGAATTAACCTTAACCTCCAAAGAGAGTTTAGGGTTAAGAGGAAGCTTAGCTAAACATCTCTCTTTCATCTATTCGTTCATTATAGCTACGTTAGGTCCGATAACAAGAGCTAAGGCTAAGGCTTTGGTTCATATCAATTTGGTATCAGAGCTGAACTGAAGCTACCGGTGGCTCGATCCGATGTTCATGTCATGGAATCTAGATCCCTAGTGAAAAGGATGAATGAAGAACGAGAGGAGGTGCTTCCCACTGCATGTGATTGTTGCATAGTTAAGAAGGAAGATGTGGTGCTTCAGACAACCATGGATTGTCGGTCCACGCTGATCCACCATCAACTACTACATCTTTTGACTCCGTATTTTGAATCAAGAATGCTACAATCCGATACCAAGAATTGGAGCTTGAGGACAAGCTCCGAGTCGAGGAGGGGAGTAATGATACGAGACCATGGTTAGGGCTTATTTAGTTAATGGGTTCTGGTGTTTTACTTTATTTATAAATTAGGTTTTCTTAATTTTATATGTTAGAGTGTTTTCTTTTTTACATTAGGGTTATGATTAAGTTGTATCAAGACTCTATATAAGAGTTTCTATTGATTAATAAAAAAAAACTTCCAAGAATTAACCTTAACCTCCAAAGAGAGTTTATGGTTAAGAGGAAGTTTAGCCTAAATCTTTCAATCTAATTCGTGTGTGAACAAAGGTTCATATCAGTTAGGTGAGATTCCTTTACTTAGTAAACATTTGAATATATGTCTCTTGTGTGCGATTCCTTGAGACTAGATTTGTGAACTCATCACAAGGGCTTTCACGTCTTTGAGTGGCGTTCTTCGATCCATCTAATTCACAAATCTATCTCCATTCACTTTGTGCATCTGAGAGAGATATACAACCAGCAGAATAGCCACCATCTCAATTCCATTTTGTCTCATCTATTGATCAAACCGATCGAGAGTCATACGACCAGCGGTTTGATTCAATCAATCTGGTTCCAAAAACATAGTCATGTTCATTTAAGGGCTATATCAGTTGTGCTACGAGCCAATCGTAATTTATGTTCCTCAAAAGGGTAATAGCCATCTTGAACTCATGGTGTCCTGAGATATCTCCTAAGATCAACATCAAATTGGCGGGTGCTGGGTTTTCAAAGGCCCAGAGAAGAGAGAGTCCACTAAAATCATGTCAAGTCTTGCATTTCTATCTCCTCTGGAAAAGTATTTGTGCACGACTCCAGCTGATTCAAGACCTTGTATCTGATTGATATCATCACAATAAGCATAGATGGCTACCGTACCATCGAAACCTGCATCTGCAATAGCCGATCTAATGTTCCTCGAAACCACAATAGCACTAAGACCGTCAGGGACTGGACAATCCTCCATATCCCAGAAGACGGCAGTATTTGAAGTCATGAATCTATCCTCGCAACCACTAGTTGTAAGCCTATCCACCTTGTTACTAACAATGTTTCCTCCCACTGCTAGGTTTTCCCATAGCCATGTTGACCTTACACAACCAAGTAGGTGTCTATAAGACACGCATTGAGACTGTGCTAAGAAAACATTACTTTGGCACCCTATGGATTTCAAATAGCTAAGAGCCTTGACAAAACCCATGTGTTGAGAGATATCTCCAATGATTAACATATAATTTTGGGGGCAAAGTAAATCCACTAGAATTCTGTTACGTCTCTCTGTCCTTGGGGACAATGACCCATGTAAATTTTGGCGTGGAAAAAGCCAGAGCCATAATACATGGGTCTTAGCGCCTGCGAGAAAAGCCATGGTTTAAACGGAAAATTAGTTGGTAATTTTAGGGTTATGCTGATGAGACTCTCTTCTTGGATCAAATTTGGTTCAAGTGATTTAAACCAAAATTAAAAAACCATTGACCACCGAACCGGTAAAATGCGATATTTGGATAATTTGATGTGTTTAACCGAACCAAGCAAGAGAATCGGAAAGAAGGAAGAAGGAGACGCGACTAACGACTGATGAAATCGCCGGTGCTCCTTCTCCTCTTGCTCGCCTTCGTATTCCATATTTCTCCGTCAGTCGAATGGGAGATCCTCACTGAGCGAAATTTCTCGTCTCAGATTCGTCTCCACCCTCACCTCATCCTCTTCGTCACTACTCCATGTAACTTTCTCTACCTTACCTATGCATAGTTGTGTAGAAATGTACCACCAATAAATTTATAGGAATCTAAGATTGATTTGAAACTTTGATCATGAAATTACTGTTTTAATGCTGATTTTGGATCTATCAAATTATGTGGAGATGCTTGATTTTGTTTTAATGCTGATGATTTATAGGGTGTGGTGAGTCCAGATCCCTTAAGAATGAAATTACTCAGTTGGCTCAGAGTAGTGAGGAGTTTGGCTTGGTGAAGCTGATGGTTTTGTACGGCAATTCAGAAAAGAAACTAGCACAAGCCATTGGTGCTGCCAACGGAATAACAGTTTTGTACTATCACAATAGTGTGCCTTACAACTATCTTGGGAAACTCCGAGCATCGAATATATTGTCCTCCGTTCGTCCTTATCTGACTTCTACTCCCCAACAACTCCCTCTTAAACTTCTGAAGTCTACCGAGAGTTTGAAAGATTTCCTCGAATCATCTGACAAGGCTTTAATTCTCTTCGAATTTTGCGGATGGACAGCTACACTTCTCTCCGAGTTGAAGCAAAATGTAACTGAAGATAACCTTTGGAAGGAGAATGACAGAAAAAATCGAGGTCTTGGACAGGCATGTAACCATGAACAGTTTGAGCAATTCAGTTCATTCTTCTCAAAATTTATTGCCACCGCAAAAGAGTTTTCCCTGCCTTCTGAAAGGCAAAAGTTTGGTCTGATCACAGAAGGATCCCTGGCTTCATCTTTTAATATTGGAGCATCTGATTCGTGGGCAGCGGTCCTTCAGCTGGCAGGATGTCCACATTGTTCAAGGATTCTTAAGGTCGGGGACGACATTCAGAGACTCTTAAAGATGGAGAATCCGATAGTCACAGAGGTATGGTTCTCTTTATGTCCATATGTTTTGGTTGATTTTCCATATTTTTTAGGTCTCTTTATCCTGTTTATTGGGGAGAAATATATGTAGCTAAATATGTATTTAATTTGCTAAGTGGGATCGTGTGCTTCCTCTATAGTTTATTGGTAGAAACCACTCTCTATAACTTAAATTACTTGAAATCCAACTATTCAAAGTACACAGTGAAGTTCATGTCCTGTTTCGAGTCTTCATTTCAGAAGAGATGTTGCAACAAAACCATTAAGTGGCATATATAACTTGAGTTGCTTCCGTATATGAATCCAGAGCGACTTTTGGTTCTTACTCTGTATAACGTTTCTGTTTGTTATTTTATCTGTCAGAGTGTAGAGTGATTAGAACTGTTTTGTTTTCCATGCAGTGAATTCTTTGTTAAACTCATCTTGTATTAGTCTGACAGTATATATCCATAATAGGAGACGGCAAATTGTTGTCAAAACTACTATACTTCCAGTCCCCAATGTTCTACTAAGCTTAAATAGTTATGTCCATTTAAAATTGTACATCAGACCTTATATGCATCAATCTCTTTTTTTCTCTCATGTAGCTGGAGCGTGACCAGCAGGACCATGAGTCATCTTTACCTGCAAGTAAACCGTCGATTATTCTTTTTGTGGACAGATCAAGTGGCTCCTTGGAGGATAGGAGGAGGAGTATGAAAGCACTTGGTACTTTCAGAGAGGTAGCTGCACAGCATAAATTGTCTGACATAATAAAGTGGGAAAATGATATCCAGTATGAGAACTCCGTTAGCCAGGCCGATCAAGAATCAGGGTCTTTGTCACTTCCTAAAACTTCCCAAAAGTTTAAGATGATTAAGTTAGAGAATAAGGTCTCTTTTGTGATATTGGATGGGGATAAAAATGTAGCCCTAGATACTCTAGCTACAGGTATGGAAGGCAGTTCGTTGCAGGATATACTGACAAATCTTGTTCGCAGAAGAAAAGCAAATAAATTGAGTTTGCTTGCTAAGGATGTTGGTTTCCGTCTATTATCAGATGATGTGCACATAAAAGTAATGGATGCATTACCGTCACAAGCAGAAGTTATGTCTGATCAAGACACATCTTCTTCATCTTCCAAAGGTTCCAATGAAGTTTCTCTTCACCCTGAAGAAGGAGATGTGCAGAACAAGGCGAGTATGAATTCTGAAGAAAAAGATGAAATGAAATCTTCTGAGAGTGAATCCTCGTCCCCAGATGATGAAGAGAAGGTTTCTACAAACAGAAGCGAACAATTAGTTATGGCAGAAACTGATAAGACTGTGAAGGGAGAGATCAAGATATCGCCGCAGTCAGGATCCAAGGAAGAACTAGTGCAAAGCTTTATGGGTTCATTTTTCTTTTCTGACGCAAATTACCCATTACTAAGGGCTCTGACTGGTAATACAAAGATTCCGTCAGCAGTAATAATCGATCCTGCTTTACAACAGCACTATGTCCTTCAAGATGACATAGCATTCAGCTATTCCTCACTGGTGGAATTTCTTCAGGAATATCTCAGTGGAAGTCTGTCACCTTATGCACAGTCTGAATCTTCTGTACAAAAGCCTAGGGAAGCTACAGTTCCACCTTTTGTTAATCTTGATTTTCACGAGGTGGATTCTATTCCCCGTGTCACAGTCAATACTTTCTCCCACATGGTTCATGCATGGAATCAATCCACTGCAGAGAAGGCTCCTTGTCCTTTGTGCCAGGACGTTTTGGTCCTTTTTAGCAATAACTGGTGTGGCTTTTGTCAAAGGATGGAGCTAGTTCTGCGTGAAGTATACCGATCACTAAAGGAATATAAAGCGATTGTACAGAGAGGATCCAGGAATAATCAAGGACATTTCAAATCAGGTATTGCATCCTCATTACCATGTGATATAGGTTGACTAGTTTTTACCTCTATCGTTCTATCTGAGTATATTGTAATATAGAAAATGAAATGGACATATTTTCAGTATTTTGTTTGCTCTATCTTTTCTGAAGCAGAGGAACTAATTAATGGCAAGAATCTGAAATCTCCACTAATCTACTTAATGGACTGCACGTTGAATGATTGCAGCTTAATCCTAAAATCAATAAATCAGGTACTTTTCATGATAGCTTGTCTGGTTCTAGTCTGGTTTGTTTTATTAGTTCTAGGATATGCACATCACAGTATTGCTATTACATTACAATTCTTTCTCTCAAAGCACTGTTAAATATTGAGGGCTTATGATTGTACATGATATTCTCATTTATGAATCCAGTATTCACTCGCTCTATGAACTTGTAACGTTGCAGAGGGAAGTGTATCCTTCTCTGATATTATTTCCGGCTGAGAGAAACAAAGTCGTTCCATATGAAGGGGAGACGTCTGTGACAGACATAACAGAGTTTCTAGCTCGCCATGCGAATAACTCTCGAAAGTTTTTCAGTAAGTCAACATCTGCATCCTTGTTTATTCTTTTGTTTACACATATGCTGAATAGTATCTCTAATGACATACCATGACCTGACTGTTTGAACTTCCTAGAATTGTTTGAAAGAACATAGTCCTGCAGAATCTTTTTGCATCTTTTGGCTTCGTTATAGTTGTGTTTTGATCTAGAGGTTAAAAATAGCAAAGTTAATCTGACAGGAATCCTTCCTACTTTGTCTGGAATAGGAAGAAGAAACTCAAACAAGTCCGATCAGTCTTCATCTGCGGTAAACAATAAAGTGACAGACGGTGATAAACTCGTTGAAGTCGTATTAAGGAAGAGAGAGGCAGGCGAAAGAGAGTTAAACCATGACCAGGTCAATTCCCAATCGCTTCCAACGCAGTCGCTCAAAACCGCTCCCCAAGTGAAAACCGGCACAATCCTGGTCGCTACAGAAAAGCTAGCTGCCTCTCAACCGTTTGGCAAATCAAAGATTCTGATCATAAAAGCAGGCCACAAATCTGGTTTCCTGGGTCTAATCTTCAACAAACAGTTAAGGTGGAAATCGTTCCCTGAACTCGGGGAAACAGCCGAGCTCTTGAAAGAGACTACTCTATCATTCGGAGGTCCGATCGTGGATCCAGGAAACCCACTTTTAGCTCTGACCCGAGAAGGAGACTCGTCAACGGACCATCAACTCACACCAGGCGTGTATTTCCTAGATCATCAGTCCGTGGCCCGTAGAATCGAAGAGTTGAAATCTAGAGAACTGAATCCAAGTGATTACTGGTTCTTCTTGGGATACTCAAGCTGGAGTTATGAGCAGTTGTTTGATGAGATTGGTCTTGGAGTATGGGAAGTTGATAACAACGAGATTGACTTTGCTTGGCCTTGAAAGCTTTTGCACCTTTCTTGTATCTCTTGAAATGTGTTTATTTTCTCTTTTTATTTTAGAAAAAAGAAGTTTTTTCAAAGTTGGCAAAGAAAAGAATAGAAGATTAGTGAAATCCGTAATGTGGGAAGAAATGTTGGTTAATTGTAAGAACAACACGTTTTTTATATCTTAGAAGAAATTTCTTGTATCTCTTGAAATGTGTGTTTTTCTAACCGTTTGTATTTGAAAGAAGAAAAATGTTCAAAGTTGAAACAGAAATGACGAATTTGAAATCATTTAAGATATCGTAAACAAAAATCACTTAGAAACTTATGGGGCAGGCGTGCTCCACAGACAAGTTTTGGTGGCGTGACACGTCAAGTGAGATGATGAGTCGAAATGATTCTCCCTTGCTGTGAGAAGAGCCCACCAGTAGTCGGTGTCACCGGTTATGACCATAAGAACTTGCGGCTCAAAAAATTGGATGAGTTGCTCATAAACCCCCAAGAGACCGTTTCAGAAATGATCATTTTATCAGCCACATCTTTTCTCCCGTCCGATGGAATGTAGATAATAGTGATATGCGGTAAAGTCCGCTTTGTGTTATGGAGGGTCTTTTCCCAGCCATACCCATAGATTTCAATGATATCATTGTATCCCAAACTCCTCAAGTAGTTAATGATGTTGAGCCCGATTAATTTTCCATCATTGGCTTGTGGAGTAAAGGCTCAGGACGACGATCGATGCATATTGCCGAAAGGAATTAGAGACGAAATTAACAAGGTTCTAGCTGAATATTGGTGGAGTAAAGGCTCAGGACGACGATCGATGCATTGGGTGTCTTGGAAACGAATGAGTCTGCCTAAGAGAGAAGGAGGAATCGGATTTCGTGATATTGAGAAGTTTAATCTAGCTTTACTTGGGAAACAGGTGTATCGTCTTTTATCTAATCCGAATAGTTTGGCGGCTCGACTTCTCAAAGGACGATATTTCCCTACGACAACATTGATGGAAGCAGGACCAGAATACAAAACATCTTTCATATGGAAATCATTACAAGAAGGACGTGAGTTGGTTAGGAAAGGTTTACGATGTGTGATCGGTGATGGAAGTGATATCAGAATTTTCAGTGACCCTTGGTTAAACACACATCCTCCTCGTAGCCCGACGTTACAAGATGGAGTTAATACCGCTCTTTGCAAAGTCAGTGAACTTTTTCTTCCAAATACACGAGATTGGAATCTAGATTTGATTGCACACTTAATCAAACCAGAAGATGTTCAAGAGATACTCAAAATTCAAACAAATATGCATCAGCCTCATGATCTTATTGGTTGGCACTACACTAAGGATGGTATTTATACAGTTAAATCAGGTTATTGGCTGAGCGTACATGCTTCGGATCAACCGCCAATACAACCTCCTTTAGGGAATCCTACTACTAAAGAAGCTATATGGAAACTTAACATTGCTCCCAAGCTCAAACATTTTCTTTGGCGAATCTTATCACAAGCAATGTCGGTTGGATCAGTTTTGCAACGAAAAGGGATTACAAGAAGTGCGAGATGTATTCGATGTCAGGTTGAAGATGAGACTTTTGATCATCTATTTTTCCGGTGTGACTATGCTCAAGAAATTTGGAGGAATTCAAATATCTATACTTTAGATATGGCTAATCCGGCGATGTCTTTTGATGGTAAAATCCAAGGTATCATTTTCAATCATAATAATACCCAACTACCAGTTTTAATGAGACAATTACCTATATGGACCTTATGGAGGATTTGGAAAAGCCGCAATCTTCTAGTTTATCAAAAACATAGTCGAGTTTGGGAACAGGACATAGCTGATGCAAGGAAGGAAACTATTGAATGGAATGCTCATACTGATATCAACACATCTCCAAGAACTTCATTGAATGATTGTACATTAAAATGGAGAAGACCACCGAATGATTACATCAAGTGTAATTATGACTGCCGCTACAAACAAGACGGAACACCATCGGGTATGGCTTGGATAATGAGAGATTCAGATGGATTCTATCTTGGCGCTGGGTATGGTACTGGTTTGATTTGCAATTCTCCATTGGAGGCTGAGTTACAAGCTTTGCTGTTGGAAATTCAACAAGTTTGGAATAAAGATTATCGTAAAGTAATCTTTGAAGGTGATAATGAATCAGTTCCAAAGATGATTGCAGGATTACAAATTAACTTTGGTCTCTACAATTGGTTATGTGAAATTCGTCATTGGATTCAGAGATTTGATTCAACGAAGGTATCATGGGCATCAAGACAAAGCAATAAAGTAGTTGATATGCTTGCAAAGGAAACAGATCATGATTCAACCACTAAATTCTTTTATTATGTTCCTCGTAATATTGTATCATTACTACATGTTGATCACATTGTTTCTAAATAATAAAAGCAGATAGTTTTTAAAAAAAAAAAAAAAATTCCTCAATCCAATAACACCTCCTAAATTGGTTTAGTTTCAATTCTGGTCCGGTTAAGGTCCGATTCGGTTTAAAGTCATTTTCTGGTTTATATTTTGTTTGGTCGGTCCGGTTGAACTTAAACCATTTAAGACTTTCGAGATCGCTTACGAATTCGATCCAAAACACTCAATTCATTCAATTTTGGTTTGCTGGATGGAAATTTGATAGAGAGATTCGATGGAAATTTTAAGCTTCAGTCCATCCAGCGATGGCGAGAACGGAGAAAGAAGATGATCGAGATTGTTCATGGTAAAAGATGACAAAATTGGATTCATGAAGGAAAATCCAATCGTAATGGATAAGTTCAAGTTTATAAACAATGTTGAATCTATAAGTTACGAAGATACAATCGCTGATGTTTGGGTCGAAGTTAATCGGAAGAAGGTTTTTCCGGTGATAAGTTATTTTTTGAGAAATTCCTTAGGATTTCACCAAACAAAGTTTTTGTTCCTCAGATATCATTTTTAAAGGGTGTAGAATTTAAATTTTTGGGTTTGGGTTAACTATTGTACAATTAAAATATATTTTTAGGGTAGGGTGTAGGTTTAGTTTTGACCATCTAAAACTAATTTTAATTTTGTGGTATTTTTGGAACATTAGAAAAAAGTGGTATCTAGGAAACTTTTAAAAATTGGTTGTATGGTTGGAAAAAAAACTTTAAAATTTGGTATTTATGAGAAGACGACGAGAAGACGAACAAAGACTCGCCGGCTAAGTTTATTGCAAAAACAAGGAACAATTGATCCGATTAAAGAAAGAAGCATCAGATCGAAGAAGAAAGATTCTACATCAGCAAGGATTTTTTCAATTGATCGAAGAAGAAAGATCGAAGAAGAAAGAGTTGTTGTTGAGACGGAAGAAGAAGGCTGGTTTAATGATGGGTTAGCTGGATTTTTTTCATTTCCTGGTTCAAGTGGTGAATCTCAAGACAAGTGATCACAATTACATCACCATCATGAACGCTCAATTCTTGGTGAAATTAAGTGTGCATCCATTGCAAGCCACACGGTTTATTGTTAGATTCTAAAATGGTCATGTTTGCAAAGAAAGGAGTCAAAATTTGTTTATGCACAAGTTTGTATGTTCACTATGCAAGGTTTTAGCAAAGATTCACCACTAGGAGTTAGTGTGTTTCTGGTTAAGGCAGTGTGGAAGTTTTTTGATGCAAGCTTGTGTTGAAGATGAGTAAAGAATATCTATTGGAAGCTCATAAAGGTGTAAGGACTAGGGGACGTCTTGGTTGTTTGATTGGTATATGGGTTTATGGTTGTTTGGAAATCAATTAAGTGCTTGGATTCAGAATTGGGTTATCAATCTCAAAGTCTCAAATCGTTTGGACACTTGGTTTGTTTCCGCTGCAATCGCAAAGGTAATTTTGTGATACTTTGAGGTATTGTTTCTGGTTAGTCATGTTCTGCACATTACAAGGATTGAAGTCTTGTTAGATCATTTGGAATGCAGTCTATCTTTGCAAAAGAATGTTCAAGGTTCAGATATGGTGTGTTGGGCTATTTGGTTTGTTTGAGTTAGATGCAAAGTGATTCTAGAATGGTTGAAAGAATGGCTAACCTTTTGTATTAGAAAGAAGAAAAATCTTCAAAGTTGAAACATAAATAACGAATTTGAAATCTTCAACGTCTCGATTGATTTATTATTTATTGCAAATTATGAAAATTTACTTTGACCCTATTAGATTCACGACATACTACATTTCTTACTTCATGCTCATGATAGACACTGTCTATCTTCACTGTGTAGAATCACGGCGCACGGCTCTTGCACAGCGCTAGAAATCTCCTACAAATTTTTTGAATTGAACCCCATACCTCTAGATGTAGAAGCCTTAATTAAAACTTAGTAGACCATTGAGCCAAATGTGCTTCCACATATTTTGCAACTTTTGTTAAGCTTTTATCGGAGATAATTAGGTAATTAATGTGAAAAGCTGGTTTAAGGAATCTAATTAATCAACTGGAAAATGTCTCGAAAAACAAACACATAGAAACAAAAGTTACACAGAAATTATAGAAACTAATGGGGCAAGCGTGCTCCACAAACAAGTTTTGGTGGCGTGAGACGTCAACTCAGATATTTATATAATACTTTACCATTGACTTTACAAAACAAAAAGGTTATAAAAAGCTGGAAAATGTGCTAAAATGACCAAAGACAAGTGGTGGTGGCGAGATCTGTCAACTCAGGTGGCGAGTTGGATTTATGAGCTAAAATGACTTCAAAATTTTTCGCCTTTCCTTCAAGAAGTGCCCACTTGAAATCGACGTCACCGGTTATCACCATAACAACTTGAGGTTCCAAAAACTCCATGAGTTTCGTATGAACCCAAGAGACGGTTTCAACAATTATCAATTTGTGAGCCGCATCTTTTGTCCTTCTCCTTTTCCCTGAGAAAGGAACGTTGGTGATGCTGATATCCAAGAATTCCCGCTTTGTGACATGGATGGTATCTTCCAGCCATACCCAACAATGTCCACTATCTCGTTGTATCCCAAACTTTGCAAATAGGCTATGATGTTTTTTCGGATAGACTTCCCATCATTGCTTTGCGGGATTCCACAGTTCTCAAAGTCCCATAGGAGTTTGATTACGGCGGTAGCGAAGTCGGGATTGGGGGTGATACACTGATGAGAAACACACTTTGAGATAATGTAAAAGTGTACCAGAGAAGCCTATAAACAAACCAACTAAACCAATCTAAATCATAAGCTTAACCGATATTAAACTAACATTATACTAATGTATATATTGTAATAAACACCACCAATTTGTATTTTTCTTTACCTGGGTAATGTAAGGTGAGCAGATAATGGAACATTTTCCACCATGATCTAAAGTTTATTTCAATATTTTTAAAGACATTTAAAGAAACAAGCAAGAAAAAAAAAAAAAAAATGAAAGGAGGAATTTTTATAGTTTGTACGCACTATACTACTCTAACTAAAATTTTGAATTAGTTATCTATTGAATTATAAAATTACTGTTAGTCATTTTTTTTTTTTTTTTGGTTCAAAACTGTTAGTCATTTTGGTGCTTATATCCCTTAGAACAACTCGTAAAATTTTTTTTATTTAATTATCGGAGAAAATTAATGTCGAGCGCCAAAGTACGGATAGTGATGTGTATAAACATAATAACGGATAAGGTACGTTTCACATTTACTTGGTTCAGACACAAATCTTTGCTCTCTTTCCATGGCGGAAACAGCAGCCTCTCTACGTTCTTTGCTCTCTCCAAATCTCTTGAACACTAAAAACAAATCTTCTCTACGCCTTCCTCTTCTGCTTCCAATACAGGCAGCAATTAATGGAGGAGGAGGAGGGAGCTCAAGAACAGTGAAACGTCTGATAACTTTATCTCCAAGCGAAGGAAAATGGAATGGAAATTGGAACACTCATTACAATGTCTCTTTACGTGATCTTAACCTCGTTGATCTTATCGAAGATGGTCCTACTAATTCCAGTGTCGCCGTCGATCTCTCTGTCCAAAGGGTAAATCTCTTGTCATTTGTTCATCTTTAGGGTTAATTTGCCCAATAGCCATAAAAAAAACTATAATTAAGCACATAACCAAAACCCCTAAATTTAGTGAATGTGATTGTGCCACATAAGACAATTTTGGTTATGTGCTTAATTATAATTATTTTGATGGCTATTGGGCAAATTAACCCTTATCTTTATTTGATTTTGATTCCATTTATTTAGTGTTTTGGATCTTTTGTAGCATGCAAGTATGGGACTCTCGGTAGATGGAAGAATCATGACAAATTTTTCAAGAAAATGTAGCATTTGTTCCTCCTCTTACCCTCGACTGGTAAAATGTTTCATTTTTAAAGTGAAGCATATGAGCAAGAAATTGTTTTTGATGAAATTATATGTGACCAGATTGATACAAGTTTCACGGTTTGGATTTTGCCGTCAAGTCGGGAAAATCGAGCGCAACTGCCAGAAATTGGCGGTGATGATCCTTCGGTAAGTGCCATTAGAATGGCTCTCTACATATTCTAATGTCCATTTGAATAAAGTAAAATGAGTTAAAATCTCTATTTTTGTAGGTAATATATGTGAAACCTGGATATGAAGCTAATCTTGATTCCCTTGTACAAGACACTATTCGGCTCACAACTTACGCTAAAGTAAGATTCAGTTAAAAAAACTATATAGAATTTTCACAAAATCCATAAGCTTTCATGAATCTTGTGTGTGGAGTCTGATTGTTTCACTTGAATTGTTGTTTGATTATAGGATATATGCTCGGATTCTTGCGAAAAATCGGAACCTATCTTGCACTGTAAGCAACATTTCTTGATTTTGTTTCTCTGTTTTTCACATGACATGTTTGTTGATTTGTTCAGAAAGATTAAAGAGTTTTTGGTTTCTGAAATTGCTTTTGCAGATGTTGGTGAGACAAATACAGCTTTTGTTCATAAGAGATGGTCAAGACTACTTGAGCTTAAGAAGAAGTAGAGACCTACAAGTTTTTGAATCACTCTTTTCAAATAATTTCAAAGTCTCATTAAGATTTTGATACTGTTCATATTCAGATATATACAAAAACACCTATGATTTGGGACAATGATATGTAATACTTATATTTATATAAGAAAACAATTATTTCTTGAAAACTTACCATTGGCTTTACAAAACAAAAAGCTTATAAAAAGCTGAAAAATGTGCTAAAATGACCAAAGACAAGTGGTGGTGGCGAGATCCGTCAACTCAAGTGGCGAGTTGGATTTATGAGCTAAAATGACTTCAAAATTGTTCGTCTTTGCTTCAAGAAGTGCCCACTTGAAATCGACGTCACCGGTTATCACCATAACAACTTGAGGTTCCAAAAACTCCATGAGTTTCGTTTGAACCCAAGAGACGGTTTCAGCAATTATTAATTTGTCAGCCGTATCTTTTGTCCTTCTCCTTTTCCCTGAGAAAGGAACGTTAGTGATACTGATATCCAAGAATTTCGGCTTTGTGACATGGATGGTATCTTCCTAGCCATACCCAACGATGTCCACTATCCCGTTGTATCCCAAACTCTGCAAATAGGTAATGATGTTTTTCCTAATATACATCCCATCATTTCTTAGCGGGATTCCACAGTTCTTAAAGTACCATAGGACTTTGATTACAGCGGTAGAGAAGTCGGGATTGGGGGTGATACACTGATGAGAAACAAACACTTTGAGATAATGTAAAAGATGTACCAGAGAAGCTTATAAACAAAACCAACTAAACCAATCTAAATCATTAGCTTAACCGATATTAAATTAACATTATACTAATGTATATACTGTAATAAACACCACCAATTTGTATTTTTCTTTACCTGGGTAATGTAAGGTGAGCAGATAATGGAATTCACTTTAGCATGTATATCACCATCTGAAAGATTTAGTAAAAGTAAGTTATTGATTGATTAGAAAATTGATTGATTGAGAAAAATTAGTAAATAAAAGCAATAGCAACATACAAGAAAGAGCTGATGCAGGGATGATTAGGGGCGATTTTTCGGTGAATAAACGTCCGCTTTTGATGCAATCCGATAGTGATCTTTTCGTGGTTAATTGACTGATCAACGACGACGCGATAAGGCGAAATACTCTCGGCAAGGTTTGCAATGACGACTAAATCACCTTGGGTGATTTCGTGGACGTGTTGAGCGACGTATTCCTTGTCAAATTTCTTGCACACGAGATTTCCACAGTAGAGGAGATTTATCATAGAAACGCACGTTTCATGAGGCACATCAACCGGAATGACCTCTTTAGCATTAGGAGAAGTAACTTCTTCTTTAGGAGCAGGCTCCAGAAGCTTCTCGAGTTCGGATAAACAAAATCCGATTGGGTCTTGGGTGTGTTCACTGATTTTATTATTCACGGATTAGCCGCTTTTCATTATTCACATCACACATTTTGTCTGTAGCTTCTTTTAAAAAAAAATCCAGTTCTTTGCTGCATTTCAGTAGAGCTAGTTTCGAAGCTAGAAGTTTTTGTTGATCACCATTGAGACTATCGTTCTTTTCAAGGTCACCGATCCGTTCGAGCTTCTTTTTAAAGAACTTGAGTCGTTTATTAATTTTTTTCACAACTGGTCCTTCATTAGAAGCCATCGTAAGTAAAACGAGAGGAATGAAAATTTAGGGTTTAGAAGAAGAAGGAGCCGAAGGGTCGTGTCGAATTTAGGGTTTTTGGAAGGTCATGATAGACATTTTATCTTCACTGTGTAGAATCACGGTGTACGGTTCTTGTACAGCGCTGAAAATCTCCTATAAACTTTTGAATTGAACGCTATACCTCTAGATGTGAAACCTTAATTAAACCTTAGTTGACCATTGAGCCAAAGGTACTTCCACATATTTTGTATACTTTTGTTAAGCTTTTATCGAAATCTTTGGAGATAATTAGGTAATTAATGTGAAATAGCTGGTTTAAGGAATCTAATTAATGTACTGGAAAACATCTCGAAAACAAACACATAGAAACAAAAGTCACACAGAAACTATAGAAACTAATGGGTTAAGCGTGCTCCGCAAACAATTTTTGGCGGCGTGAGATGTCAACTTAGATGATGAGTCGGGCTTATGAGCTAGAACGATATCTTTGTAGGTATTATATGTAGTCAATTTAATGTCCATTTGAATAAAGTAAAATGAGTCAAAATCTATCTTTTTGTAGGTAATATATGTGAAACCTGGATATGAAGCTAATCTTGATTCCCTTGTACAAGACACTATTCGGCTCACAACTTTCGCTAAAGTAAGATTCAGTTAAAACTATATGTAGAATTTTCACAGAATCCAGAAGCTTTTCATGAATCTTGTGTGGGGGGAGTCTAATTGTTTCACTTGAATTGTTGTTTGATTATAGGATATATGCTCCGATTCTTGCGAAAAGTCGGAAACAACATTGCATTTTAAGCAACATTTCTTGGTTTTGTTTCTCTATTTTTTCACATGACATATTTGTTGATTTGTTCCGAAAGATTAAAGAGGTTTTGGTTTCTGAAATTGCTTTTTGTAGATGTTGGTGAGACAAATACAGCTTTTGTTCATAAGAGATGGTCAAGACTACTTGAGCTTAAGAAGAAATAGAGACCTACAAGTTTTTGAATCACTCTTTTCAAATAATTTCGAAGTCTCATAAAGAGTTTGATACTGTTCATTTTTATCAGATATATACAAAAACACATATGACTTGGGACAAGGAAATGTAATACATATTTATATAAGAGAACAATTATTTTGAAATCCAAATTCTTGAAACTTTACCAATGGCTTTACAAAACAAAAAGCTTATAAAAAGCTGGAAAATGTGGGAATTTTGCAATGGAAAATACCTCTTAAGTTGGGTAAAGAATACAAATCATATGAATGAGCTTGAAGAAAGCTTTAGCTACTTCAGATTCACTTTAAATTTGTTGGTACATCTGATTTTTGAGTGTTATGACAATAAACAAAGAAGATCAAAATCCACACAAGTAGTATTGAGTTTTAGTTCCTCAAACCTTCTTTTTGTTGCATTTGCTTTCTCAGATTTCCGAGAGGGCCATATCCTTTATCCTTGTCTTCTTTGTCACAATCACATTTCCACTTATTCAGATTCGCGCCACACTTCAAGCACATTCCTTTACACGCAGTATCACATATCGCGCTGATGGTGATTTCTAAATGCACCAAGTCTCTTACATGCTTTGAGATGTCTATTTCTTTCACATCAAACGGAAAATGGAGTTTATCCTCCCAATCTATCCATGAATCATCATTATCATCATCCTCGTCTTCTTCATTATCATTCGACAATCCAGAAAATGATTTGGGTTTGTCATTATCGAATGTGAATCCTAGATCAATGACATCGGGTTCTTCAACCGGCTCTTCGGTTAGTAATAGCGAGAAGTTGGAGAAGATGCTCTGACCTGCTGGATCCCCACATCTTCAAACACATAAGAGAAAACCAGTAAATAACAACATAGATGCAACACAAGATAGTAACGAAGCTGTGATACGTTAAAAATGAAAGCACCTGTTGCAGCCGAGTGTGATCACAGTCCTGACAATTCCATCGAGTCTCAGCTTCTTCTTCTTCCTTATGACATCAATCGAAACTTGAACCGGTGTACCATCTGGATAATCCTTTACATCTTTTGTCACTCTTAGCCCCATTGAGGAAGCTCTCGACTTCGAGACCTCGGTGGACAATCTTCCCAACCCAAGCCTCTCTAAGGTAGTGCAATATTCCACATGTGTGACTGAAGCATTTCTCCTATACATAACCGAACCTTCCCAAGGTGACCCAGTATCCTCGATTTCCTCCTGATCTTCCCAATCAATATCTATTGTGCTGTTCTCTGTAAAAGATTCCTGCTGGCTAACTAATATCTGACTCTTTTCCAGCCTACAAAGCTTATGCGGTTCTACGAACAAGTAATTGATGTGCTTCCTAATACGAGTGGTGAAGCCAACGGAAGAACATAGACTTAAGGTACATGTTTTGAGTTTCAGAAAACTTGGACGTGACCGTTTAATCTGTGGCAAGGGAGCTACACAAGATGAAGAGCAAACCAGAGACATTTTTGCAGCAAAGGTTATACAACAGGAGGCAACTCTATGAAGTTTTATCAAACTATCATACTAAATTGAGACAAATCCCAATAGGACTGGGTTTGTTCAGCTTGAAACAGAGATAACAAGCATACAAGAATCAACCACAAGCTCTCACGACCTGCAAGAAACATTTGTTGATATAGTGTTAATTACAGAGAAACCCAGGATGACTAACACAAAATCTGACAAGGAAAGTCATTTCAAAGAAATGGGTATCGAGAGTTCACAGTCACATCCCAATCAGAGCTAATGCTACTAAAGAAACTAGAAAAATTCGAGCTAATGCATTTCGTCGAACACCTTCTATGCACCATTTCGTATAGAAAAAGAACAGACCTTTCTACTTCCAATTTACAGCCGCAAAACTCATAATGGAAACAGAATCGGGAAAAGTAACGAAAATTTGAAAACTTTCGAATACAAAACGAAATTTCTTACGAGTTACGACTCAGAATTGCTTCAATGGATTAGAAAGAAAGCTCTCGTACTCGATAATGGCTTTCCACGTTTATCCCAAAACCCCACCCGGTCAACTTCGGTTCATATACCGGTTTAATCAAACCAAACTAAATGTAAATTCGATTGGTTAGTGTTTAGATTGTGTTTGTCTGAACCGGAGATGGTACAACGAGATCTAAACCAAAAATCTCAAAAGCAAATTAAAGGTCAGAAAAACTAAAATCCATTCAAAGCATAATAAAGTGAAAACAACAAGAAACAACAAGAACAAGAACAAGAACAATAGTTTGATGATCATCAAGATCCTAAATTGAAAACAAAGTAACACATAATTAAACACTACCAATAATCCAAAAACCATTTTGATCAAACAGGGTTTTTTATCCATCCATCACTCAATCCGCCTCGGCGTAAGCAGTTTCGAGATGAGCTTGTTCGGCTTCTCGAACTTCTTTCTCAGTCTTTCTTCCTTTCTTGGACTTGTAGTAAACACTCATGAACGTTCCAACTGCTCTATACTTCTTACGGCAATGCTCATACAAGTCTCCATCAAACATTCTCCAGAAACTCTTCTCGTCCAGCTCTGACACCGCGTACTGAGGCTGGAATCCGTGGTTCTCAATAAGCCATTTCTCCATCTTACGCACAGCTTCTGATCCGTCAAACTCTTCACCTCTTAGGACTGGGCCAGGCGCGTAGTAAACTCCGACATCAGTGTACATCTGAGCATCTTCAGTGTCTCCTTGATGGTTTTCGTACTCGAAACCTGGTTCCGGGTAAATCTGTTGTTTGATTGGTGACTTGTAGAGTTTATGTGGGCAAAGCCAAATTGGATACACCTGAAAATGCAAAAAAAACAAGAAACATTATGATTCAATCTATAGCCAACAAGATTATCAATTATCAATTATGTTACCTCCATTTCGCGGTGGACCCATTCGAGTGCATCGCCAACTTTGTAAAGAGGAACAAGCATGTCTTGAATAACATGCATATCATGGTAATAGTTTCTGATAGCTTCACCTTGAGTAGCCTTAAGAAGAGAGACCTTTGGAGGCATCAACCAACCGAAAAGGAATCTAAACCAGAACTGATCACCAAACGGAAGAATTAGCTTCCCTTCCCAGTACAAGCACCTTGTGTGCCTGTGGTAGTATTCACGAGTCGGGATGTACTCAACAAACTGTCCCTTTTTAAGTGCGGTTTGCGCGTGTTGGTAGAACCATGGCTTGAACCACCATCCTACATTGTTGATTGTGTTCCCTTTCTTCTTTGCCTCGTCTTTAGACGCGTATGTACCAACCATCATTACACCTTCGGTCGGGTTGTACACCATTCCTTCGACAAAATCCGGGATCTTGGCCTTGTCACTGTCTTTGGGAGCGAAAGAATCCATGTAACCTTGAGCCAAGGTTTGAAGATCACCTTTGACCGGTATGTAAGTGAGTCTCATGTACTCCTTAACCGGTATGAGCTTGATCTGTGCAGCAACAAGGAGTCCGAGCGTTCCTTGTGACCACGGGATTGCATTGAAAAGATCGGAATACTCGTTATCCTTTGTGGCACGGACAAGTTCCCCGCCTGCAAGAACAATCTCGTAGGCCTCAACGGTATCCGCAAACAAGCCATAGAGGTGAGAGCTTCCCTCAATACCATATCCGTTTATGAGTCCACCAACCGTGAGGTCGTCAAGCTCAGCAACAACAGCGAGAGCGAGATTCATCGGGACGGTGGCACGGGAAATCTGACCCATGTTGACAAGAGGCTCAACTCTAGCAAACATCTGCTCCTTGTTGATCTCAAGGATGTTACGGAAATCGCCCAAGTCAACTTCGAAATGACGGGCTCTCTTGTAGTCAACGTTTCTCATTCCCACAGCGATCCAAGGCTTACGAGCCGTGCAGACAAGCCCGTCTTTAGCCGCGTCCCTGTCCTTCAGCCTTTTGATGACTTTCATAACGTTTTCGTCGTGTTCCTTTCGGCGTTTCTCGTAGGATTTGGACTCGGACCACATGTCCCCGACGTAAATGAGGAAGTAAAGTGTGGCTGAGATTGGAAGGACGACGAAAATGACAATGATCCATCTGAACTTGACAAAGTAATCAACCCATGTCTTCTTTCTCTTTGGCCTTACAAGTGGTGCATGAAGATCCGACATTTCAAGATTCTTCTCCTCACTGCATCAAATCAAAAAAAAAAACAAAAACAAAAATATTTGTAAATCAACACAAACTTGAGAGTTTCAAATGCATCATCAATGTACAAATCAACAAGGCTCAATAAATAAAACATATGATAAACATAAATCCACCATGGAAACAGTGGGGTAAGTAAACAAAAAGACAAAGAGACATGAATTGACTATATCATGTGAAAATGATTTGGACCAAAGTGACAGACTTGTGGAATGATAAGTTCTGGATTTGGTTCTAGTACTTAGATCTACACATCTGGACTTCCTACAAAGCTATCAAACGCAGAAATGACTGTCTTTTACCCCAACAAACCAAAAAAAATTATGAGTAAAGTCTGAAACTTTGTTTGAAATTCGAAACAGAGATGGTTAAAATCCAAAACCCACATGGCTAAGTAGTTAAGTAACAACCAAGCTCGAGAGATCTAATAAGCAAAAAGATAAACTACCGAGACTGAGAGAGAGAGAGAGAGAGTACCTGAAGAGAATCCAGAGGATAGAGAGAGAGAGAGGGGGAGTGGTGAAAGTGTCCGAACAGTGAGAGATGATTGTCTTTATAAAATAATCGTGATTGAAGCCAGGCTGCTTCACTGGTTTTATCGAATAAAACAAGTTTATTTTTAATTAAAACAAATATGTTTGTAATTTGCAAAAAAAAAAATAGTATATTATGGGTTGCTATAACTGGTTTTTCCTTTTTCTATTTTCTAAGTTTTTTTTTTTTTTGTTATAGCCGATTTATATTGTAATATTGACATTTCACATGTGTTATACATCCTGTTTTAGTAAAACTATGTTCAAATAAAATTATATTGTCTTCTATTTGATTTAAAATGTATTCGAATTTCTTGGTCAAATAAATCATTTTAATTTTTAATATGTTCAACTAACTCTTTTGGAATGTAGAAACTATATGGGGAATCCTACCTAACATATACTATAACTCTTTTAGAATGTAGAAACCATTTTTTTTTTACTTTTTAGTATTAAAAATTACAATATTAACATATGTACTGTAACTTTTCTATATGAAAAATCCAATATTAAAAGGCTTACCGCTATGAATAGGTAAAAGAAAATTAAAGACTAAAAACCATAACAATTTGAGTTTCCTTTAAAAAGGTTAACCCATCTCCATTTAAAGAATTCTTGTATTTTTCATACTTTCTAACAACAGGAGACAGCCTAAATTATTTTGAACATTATTGGGAAAAAAGACAAAACCTGTAAGGATTTTTATCAGTTTGCAAAGATAGCTCGGTATATCTTTTTTTTCTCACTTTCTCTCAGGGATCTTCAACTAAAGTATTTTTGAGCCAACACAAAAGCCAAAGAATATTCAAAACGGTATGATGCTTTGCTAGTTTGTTCTATAGATTTAAGCTATCATCATTATCATGGATTTCACAATTTTTCACATTTGTAACTATAATTCAAAAACAATTCACGTCATACGATTGTGGTTAATTATAATAAGTTTATTTTAATTTCATCCATTTCAGATTAAAATATGAAATGTATGTATATTGTAAACATTTTACGATCATATAGCTGTTTTCCGAACTATTTTAATTATTAAAACAATCAGTGTAATATTTAAACGTACATCTATTTATATGTAAAACGGTCGTGAGGGGAAATGTTTTGATAATACGGGAGAATTTCATCATAATTCGTATATGAAAATTATTGAGTACCATTATCATGTCATTTGGTGAAAAGGCTCTCAATAGACAATTCATATTTCATCCCAAGATCTGCTAGAATATTTATAAAGTTGATTTAGTAAATTGAATAATGTCCACTTGTACTTTTGTAAAATCATCACCTCTAAACAATGGTTACACTTTAAAGTAATCAAGTACTCAAAAAGTATGCTTTTCGAAATACGAAAAATATATAATAATATACTTTCAGGGATGGTTACATGTTCAGTATACCCAGCTCTTGCAAAATGTACTCAACTGAATTTTCGATGAGCCAACTATTTAACAAAAATAAAATAAAATAATGTCAACTATTCGAACTCACTTTTACAACTACAGAGCAATCAATTACTATTGTAAATAATTTTATTTGGGAAAATTTTCAAATTTTGTTTATATTTGTCGATATATTCACACATTTTTTGCTTTGATTTGCGTTTGACAGGTTTCTTCTCACAAAGGTGGCATTTTCTGAAATATATTTATTGGTTGATCATCACTTATCCAATGCACCAATTTTGTTGTTTTTAATGGATCCAAATCAAATGCGTAGCGTTACTATTTAGTTCAACGCAAATAACCATGCGTCATACTGCATCAATGAAAACCGTCTTTGTCTATATATTTTGATTTTTTTTGTATAATTGTATAGTCTACCAAAAAAAAGGTGTAAAGACTAAAACAAAAAGCGCGTAAAATAGTAATTTTTTAGATATTCTCTCTTTTAGTCGTGGGTGTTTCAATCTGTGCAAATTATTTTGTTACATTAACAATAAAGAAATAGTGAAGACAAAAACGAGAAAGAAAAAGACAAAAGAGAACGGAGAAACCAAAGAGAGGAGAGGAAAACGAACCTATAAAACAAGGACTCTCCTCCACCACCACATGTGCCTGACGTGAGCTCAAATCTCCTTCACGTGATTCCTCTTCCTCATTTTGTACAATTTTATTTTGGGACACTCTAATCTCCATTTTTTCACTTATTAATTTAACACCTTTAAATTATTATTAAACTTACTGTTCTCTGTCACTTGATAGTTACTGAATGCACCCACTCACTTAATTTTAATATTCTACTATTTGTTTGATTGCATATGCTTAGAATAAGTGTAGATCTCTTTTTTGCTAAATAATAAGTGTAGATCTCTAATCGTCTACTTAAGTCCCTAACGTGCATGGGATGCTATGATCTCTCAAGAGGAAGCAGGGGTTTATTCGCATATTCCTAGATTAGCAATTGGGGATTTTAATGACATCAAATTTGCAAATGAGAAGGAAGGAGGAGCATATAGGTCAGATGCGTCTTGTTATAAATTTAGAAGAATGCTTTCTCTTTGTGCTCTTCATGATATTAGGACTTTGGGTGGTAGATATACATGGGTGGGGCAAAGATATACTCATACGGTTCGAACTAGAATTGACAAGGTTGTAGCTACATCGGAATGGCTAGACTTGTATCCTACAGCTTTTGTTCAACTTCTACCATGGCAGTGTTCAGATCATAGAGCAATTCTCTTGCATACAGAAAATGGTAGATGAAAAGGGAAAAAGTTGTTTAAATATGACCGTCGATGGAGGTTTGATTCGACTTTTAAGGAATATATTCACCAAGAATAGTCTGAAAATTGTCAATCATTTCCTCCTCAAAGATTAAGCCAAATTTTGAGTTTATGTCGACGGAGTCTAGCTAAGTGGAAGACACAACATATCACTAATACGGAGCACCAAATCAAGCAGCTAAAGGAAGCTATTCAAGATGTTTACCAAATGCCTTCTCTAGACTACCAACTCTTGAATAGTCTCAAGTCTAAGCTGGTTTATGCTTATAAGATGGAAGAAGAATATTGGAGAAGTAAGAGCAGAGCATTATGGCTGAAAGCATGTGATAAAAACACAAATTTTTTTCACTCAAAGACAAAGCAGAGGAGAGTTTTCAATAGAATTCTTGCTCTTGGTACAGATGCTGGAGGCATTGTTACTCAACAAAAGGAAATCACTAAAATTATTGTTGATTATTTTGCTAACATATTTTCGTCTGATAGTAGGCAGGCAATATCTGATTTCCTTCAAGATATGCAACCAAGAGTCACACATGAAATGAATAGAAGATTAATTCAAGCTGTCTCTGAGAAGGAAGTATATCAAGCATTGCATCAGATGAACCCAGACAAGTCCCCAGGTCCTGATGGGCTTACCGCTGCATTTTATCAAGATCACTGGGACACAGTTAAGTCTTCTTTAGTTCAATTTATTCAGCTTTTTCTGGATACTGTGGAGTTAGATGAGGCAATAAATCATACTCACATCTGCCTAATTCCAAAAATTGAAAATCCGATTGAAGTTAAAGACTTTCGGCCCATTAGCCTTACCAATGTAGCGTATAAAATTTTATCAAAGGTTCTGGCTGAAAGGCTTAAGCTTATTCTTCCAAACATCATTTCTGAGAATCAATCGGCTTTCATTCCTAATAGACTCATTACGGATAATGCCCTTGTTGCTCAGGAGATGATGCATTCTCTAAGGACTAGAAAGCTTAAAACATCTCATATGGCTCTGAAGTTAGATATTAGTAAGGCCTTTGATAAAGTTGAATGGTCTTTCTTAGAGCAGGTTATGAGAAAGCTTGGGTTTGCAGAGATTTGGTGTCAATGGATTATGAAATGTGTTTCGTCTGTCACTTATTCAGTTCTTGTGAATGGAACCCCAACCGATACCATCTATCCATCCAGAGGTATACGCCAAGGTGACCCTTTATGTCCATATCTCTACTTGTTATGCACTGAGGCTCTATCCTTTATGTTAAATAAAGCCAAAGAGAAGGGAGATATATCTGGATTCCAAGTCAGTAATAAGGGAGATGTATCTGGATTCCAAATCTAAGACAAACGCGATTGCAAACATTTCACAGATTGTGTTTGGACACTGTAAATGTTAAACGCAAACGTCAAAAAAAAAAAGAAGCAATCATAGCTATCTATACTGCAGGGAACCATATATTTCCCTTCATTGCGGTTGCAAAATGCTATTTCATACAATATTAAGGATAAAAACCAATTAAAGAGTTTACGGGACTAAGAAGAATTGGAAGATTGGGAACAAAAAGAGATAAGCTATCTGAGAGACATGAAGAACTTTAAGGTCCTCCTATGTCCTAACATGTTCTAACAAGACAATCCCAAAGTTTCTAAAGTAAAGAAGCCCACAAGAGAGAAAGATAGAAAATGTACCTTGTTTAGACTCTGTGCATCAGTATCTCCATGAACTTTTAGTTGCTTCTCCAGAAAAGCACATCCATGGCAGAGTATTAGAACAGTTGTTGTATCTAACAAATGGACAAAACTCGGAAAAAGCTAAATTGAACAGCATTATTACTACTTGCAAGTGTAAACTTCTACCAAGAACTTCCAAGAAGAACAATTTTCTCAAGTCTACAAGTTAGTAAACGCCAATAGCAGGTGTCTTCTTGCAATGTGTTTAGTTACGGAAAATAGAATGTTTCCTTGCAGGAAGAAAAAATCTTTATTTGAATAGAAGATAAATTTTCATGTACTATAATAAGACTAACCAACCACTGGTATACACGTTGATTCACATTTGTAAGAGATTGGGTGAAATATATCCTAAAACTTTCTGCCATGCGCCTCTTCTAATGACATGCATACAATAGCATTAGAATGTAAACACAAAAACTGAGACCTTGTTATATAAGCAATCTCTGAAGCCTAGAAGAGAAAATTGTCCAACCTGCCATTAAAAAAGGATTTGGTCAGTCAATCAACAATGGGACACTAATACATGCAAACAGCAGAACAGAAAATATTTGGACTTGACTATGTCACATCAAATAGAAGACTCCACCAGATCATTGAGCACATCGCACAATCTTTACAAAACGCCACAATGGTTTTAAAGTTTTTGTTGTAAACTGCGTGCCAGGTCTCCTGTTTCTTTCCAATTACAGAAACTTAGGATCATTATTTTCAACTTGCATCCATACTTTTATCTAACTGATGACTCTTTTCGAATATCCACGTTAATATGAAAAGCTAACTACGCCCAGCATAAATCCAGAAAAACGGTACTGATTCCAGAAACAATTCACGATAACTCTCAACTATAATGCAAAGATTCCATATATCTATTCAAGTGAATTCAACTGACACTCCCCAACCACAGGCGAAACTTACAAAATCATTCATTTGTACGTTCAGAGACTTACTTTGGCAAAAGAAATCGCTAGTGATCCATACAACAAACACCATGTTACGGGTTGAAGAAACTTGAGCCGCCCATGTTGATAGCAACAAGCACCAGTACAGAAGTGATTACACCAAACCACAATAATGCTAATCCTGAGATTAGAAAGCTTGATAGATTTAGACCAAGCAATCATAGAAACAAAATCATAATAAGACAGAGCCTCAATATACCTCCATCATCAATAGAAACTTTATCAGAATTCACACTTTTCACTTCCGAATTTGATATGATCCCGCTGCCAGGATCTTCCGCTCGAGATTTTGAGTCTGACCCAGCTTTTGAAGGTACTGGTGACACACTTGATTCACCATCATCAAGTTTATTGTTCCCAGCTTCTGATGAAACTATGCCTTGAAACTCCTCGCTTAAAATCAATGCAGACAGCACGTTCATAAATGACTCTTGACCAGAATCATCAGAAGGAATCTTGTCATACAGCACAGAAGCTCTAGGTTCTTCTGAATCAGACATTTCATCATCGAAAGCATCTACAATAATGGCTTTTGCATTGCGCCTATCATCTTCTTCATCCTCCACATATGCTTTGTATGTAAGCCGGAGTAGTATTTCTCCAGCAGATCCCTTTCCGAACATACTCCAACCGCCTCGCAAGACAACATTTCTATTTGTAGGAACCGTATCTGGCAATGATCCGAGGTCAACCTGGATGCATAATCAAGTAATAAGGTTATCCAGACAACAAAATTGATAGTCGGCACTATTTTCCTAGCAGAGATTCTCAGATTAATAGGTAGCAATCAATCGCTTGATAGAGACAAGTAATAAGTGCAGATGCTGACTACTTAAACTGCAGCATCAATATATAATTATATGTCCCATCAGGTTTTTGTGCAGGAGAATAGAGGTGCCCTTTGTATATTGACGAGAAGATCAATAACCAATAGGGTGTGTAACCTGAGCAAACGCAAAGTATTAAAAAGAGGTCTAACCTGCTAACATAATACAAGGTACAACTAATACAGCAAAGCATTGTCATTGCAGCAACTGACTGTTCACAGATTGTTTTTCTAAGTCATTCAATCACATCGTTTTACACATAAATTAAAAGCAAGCTGCTATCTTATCAGCATTGGTGCTAGTTCTCAGTCTATTCTTCTCAATCTAAACCCTTTAGTTGAAATATTGTGCAGAGACTAACATATCCAGTTATTCTTACTAATGTTACAAACAAGATAAATAGAAAGCTTATTTACCTCTCCCGTACCAATAGCCATATCAGCGAATCCAAGACAGTCGTTGACTTCAATTTGTAATACTTGCTCTCTAGGATTTGAAACAAGGAATTGGAAGTCCTGACAATATTTATGATACAGGAATATACTACAAAGTTTTAGCAATTTACCAAAAACCAACTCAGCCCAGATTATAAATAAGCCATTAAGATATTTTATGCAGTTAACCTGATTCCAGATTGGCTGACCAGGAGCCCCAATCACAGTAGTTTGACTGTTCTTCTTACTGCGGATAACTTGATCACCAATTCGTAAAATAACATATGGATCCGTCCTACCTGTTACAAATTATCAAACAAAATGTGTTGAATGAAGGAACATGTAAACTGATGAAGAATTTACTATATCAATATGTGATGAATACATTTATATAGCTGGTCTTTATTTCTCAACGAATCCAAATGAACTTAGGCCTTAGGGGTATTTATGGACACTTAACAAATACAGACTGCCAGAGAATAATGAACTGCAGAAAAAGAAAGCTGTTGAGTGAGTATAACTTACCAGAGAACATATATGGAAGTTTCTGGGCATTTACAAGAGTAACAGACAATTCCCCAACAAAATCCTTGTTCCCTTCCTGCATTTCTCCAGATTTTAAGTCTTCTGAAACAGGTCCAACAGCTTTTCCTTTCTGGAAATCCAAGACAATTTTCTTTGGACGAACAAATAATCGAGGCAAATCTTCTGTCAGCAGTTTGGTAAGGAACCTGAAAGAGACGAAGAGAAGTAAGGAGGGGAAAAACTGATGTATCAAAATATCAACCAGGGTAAACAATCAACTGAGAGAGAAAAGCTAAAACGAATACCAGTATCTGATCAGACTTATGCAGGATTGCAATTTAAAGTATATGCTCCAAAAAATCACAAAAGAAAAGGGAGATAAAAAAAACATCTAGCCACAAGAAGTAACGAAACTCCTTTCTACAACTTTATACCTCATCTGAACAGAAAACAGCTTTGCAAGCACGAAACACTTAACCAATGCAGTATTAAACCACTGGTAGATAAAGAACAGTAATGTTCAGCAAACAAGATGCATGAAGACAGTCATAGTAGGACTTACATTGATAGAACAGGAATTCCTGATGTTATCATCCAAAGCATTCATGCAAAAAGAGGAAAACGATATGAGCACACAAGTACATCATTTTAAAATTAAAGGATATGTCCTTTCTACATTGTTCAGCAATTGTTAATAGTACAAGCTTTCCATATTCAAAACTTAAACAATTCACCAAATGAATCATCATGTATTTACTCTTTAAGAAGATATAAAAAAATGATTAAATGAGATAATGAGAAAGCAACAAATGATCATGATTAACTCATACCCATTAGATTAAACAATCGGAATGGTGCCAGCTCGAATTTGATCTTTGGAAGTGATACAAAAGCCCATGATGCAGCTCCAACCCAAGGCTCTGTCGGTATCAATCTTAACTTAACCCAAAGCTCACCATCAATGTCAAAATCCCGAATACCGACTGGCACAACTACTGGGATAATACCAAATTTTAAAGAGAGCGATAACAACATACGAGCACCACCAGTATACCGTAGTCCAATCTGGTACCTACAAGAAGAAAAAACGACAGCATAAGCAACCTTGAACTGATCCGTGAATAAACAGTATGAAGTATCCAAACCCCTAACCAACAGAGAGAAAACTCAATAATGCAGTGACCAAGAGTGTTTTGCACAACAACAACTGAAACCAAATAAGAACTATCCACCATTTGATTCACTTGCAGAATACACTGATTACTTAACATGTGAGAGAGCAAGCAATGTAGATAAATAGCACCAAGGTATAAATAAAACTTACTGCAAGTCATTGACGCGGCGAGATGTCCTCCTCTCCACATTTCTAACAGACAAAGGCTCATCCCCAAGAGAGAATTGTTTAATTTCAACTCTCTTCACATAATCTGGCTTCTTCAAGTCATCAATCACTGGCTGCAACAATCCAATAAGCCAATTCTCAATCCCACCTCTATACACTTTCCATAGCTTCACCAAAACCATATTCACCCATTCCACAGACTCTTTCCTTTGCAAGTCCTTCTCGAGAGACAGCGAAATCGGAACCTGTGCCCACGGCCCGGCTCCTCGTTGTCCACCGTCATCACTCGTTTGTCTCCGCCTCTTTCTCCATGTCCATAGCTTATCACAAACAACACCAACAAAGAAGAAGAAGGCAAATAAACCAATCGCATTACGGTTAATCGGTGGCGATGGGATTGGATGGATAACACCTAGCTGAGTCCTGAGCTTATCAACAATTGGATCTTCTCTAAAGCTAGTGAAATTGCTTCTTCGATCACTCTGGATTGATTCTTCTTCGTCTTCGAATTCATTCGAAAACCGTGGAATCACGAGACTTCTCGCAACCTTTCTCGTCGAATTCGTTAATCCAATGTTCTTCGATTCACCGCGAATTCCGCTGGAAACAAACCTCAGATTCGAATTTGCGAACTTCCGACGGAGAAGCCGCCTCCTAGCGAATCCATCGCAGAAGAGAATCAGTCCGTGCTCATTGGAGCAAGGACAGAAGAGAGGACGTGGAGATATGAAATCGAAACTAGAGGAAGAAGAAGATTGTAGAATCATCTATCACATCGTCTTTTCACCGGAAACTCCAACAAGGAGAATCTAATTGACGCATCTCCGCTACTAACACAACCAGAATACAACAAACACCCAATGTCTAACAGCGAAGAAACCGTTTACGTTTCCCTTAGGGTTAGGAGGAAGAAATTGAAAATCGATAAGGTTCGAATGGAACAGCGACCAAGGATAAAGAGAATTGCAGAGAGATAGAGTTGGCCACTGACCGGTTGTTCCTATGCGACACAGAATATGCGTTTATTATGATTTATTTATGACCCTTAAGGCGCGTTATTAAACTTTCTACTTTCTTCACGGTATCGTTTTGGTCCTATTTTTGTATTTTCTCCATGTATGATAATTATTTAGTCTCACTTATATCGAATTTACATTTTAGTGATCCGGATCAAAACTTTACAAATTTACGTCATAACTCTAGTTTGGTAACACTTAGTCAACTTGATTCTTTTGATGATGCATTGGTTTTACATCTTACATCTATTTCGTTCATGTCACTATTCGGGAAAATCTTTGGTATTATTTTCTTTGATATCTTGAGAGGTCGGCGACCTAAAGAAGAATGGTACTATTAGTTTGCCGTCATTTTTGGCCTTTTTGGACTATTCCACATGTGGGTCGGAGTCGGCATTTGCCCACCTTTTTTCCGTCCACAAAATATGTAAAATGGCATTACGTTAGCTAATAGGCCAAATTAATATAGCTCCCACATTAGATTAGTGAGTGGTAGTGAATTAATACATGTTAGCTAAATGTTTGAGACTTTGTTACCGTCTACCAATTAAACGTACTATTTGTTTTAGTGTGTTTTCTTTTGTCGGATTGTCAATAATCATTGTCACTAAATTCATTATTTTGAGTCAACTTTCAATTTACTTTCTAATGTTTGAATAGGCTTTCTATATACTTTTTGAATTCAAAAACATTACCCACGTGCGTTTATCATAAAGTTTTTATTTATGATTATACAAAAAAGGATTTAACGCGTAGGTGATAATAGACATATTAGGGTACCCAATAATAGTTTTAAAAACCTCTGGGAAATTTCAGCATTTATCTTAAAATGTAAGGTCTTTTCTGTTAACTAATAAAAACTAACTAATCTTGGCCGTCCATCGTTTCTATCATCCACGATCTAATCTATCAATCAATACCTCCTAAATCGCAACATCGATTTCCGATTTCTCCACTTTCCCAAACCCTAACTTCTTCCTTCGTCGAAGCCGCCGGCGATTTCAATTTTCTCGTCGGCGATTGATACTCTCCACCGCTACATTGAAAAGGTGATGGAAGGGGATAATATTCCGGAGCCGGCGGTGACATCTGCAGGACAGGGTATCTTTGCTCATCCTCCTCCAAGTGGTTCAGTGTCGGCTACTGATTCGAGTGTCTCTCCAGTCAATAAATCTCAGTCGGAGCAACCCTCCATGTCTGTATGTTATTCATGCTCTTCTCTTTTGATGTGGTTTTCTGTAGAATCTTGTAGTGTAATCCTATAATTAGATGCATGCATAGGAGTATAGACGACAATACCTGCCTCTTCTTTTTTTGTTATACTAATGAAATTTATCAGGAATCAACATTGTTTGGTATTTTTCTTGAATACATGTGCTGATTCATCTGTTTTCGAGTATCTAAATGGTTCTGTGATGTTTTGGTTGGTGTTGTGCAGATTGCTAATACAGGATTTTTATCTCAGTCAGTTCCATCTTCTGTTACTGCACATTGGAGTTCTAATGCAGCAGCCCCCATGAATATTAATAATCCCATACCTCAACCTTCAATGCTACCAAATCCGCCTTTTGGTCGACCAGGAACACTAGCCCATCCTGGACTAATGACGTCTCCGCCTGCTTTTCCTGGTTCCAACCCTTTTTCTGCAACTCCAAGACCCGGCATGTCTCCAGGCCCTGCTCAAATTAATCCTGGTATTCATCAGCACATGTATCCTCCATATCATTCACTGCCTACAATGCATGGAACACCGCAAGGAATGTGGTTGCAGCCTCCCCCTATGGGTGGTATTCACAGGGCACCTTTTCCTTCACATCATACTCCTTTTCCCGGTTCTTATCCATTTCCAGTTCGTGGAATCTCTCCTAACCTACAATGTTCTGCTTCTCAACCGTTTGGGGCCAATCCTATGGGAACTGCTGGCACTGTTCATGTGCTACCAGGTCATCAGCTTGATAATTCTCCGAGGCAAAAGACAGAAGCACTCCCAGGAATCGGTATGCTCGAGGTTTCATGATAGATGTAAGAGCTGTTTGACCTTAATGGTTATTCTATTTAGTTTACATACCCTTTATCTCGATCTTCTTGTATCATGCAGATGACAGAGCTGGTTCTCAACTAGTAGGAAACCGGGTAGAGGCCTGGACTGCACATAAATCAGAAACTGGAATTGTTTACTACTATAATTCGGTGACAGGGAAATCAACCTATGAAAAGCCTCCTGGTTTTGAAGGGGAGGTGGGTATAGCTAATTACATGGCTTGTTCATTAGTTAACACTACTTATACAGTATCATATTCGACCTAGTTTGCTTCACAACATGTCATGTAGGAGTTCATGTGTACAAGAAGATTTTGCATTTTTGTTATATCTGAGTCCATGGTTTAAAATTTCAGTTGTGTTCAAATATTTTTGAATGTCCAAGATATCATATGTTCATTAGCTGCTGAAAATTTGTTCTTGGTGCCGTATTATGGTATTGCAATCCTTAGTTAGAGTCCAATATTTTATATAAGATTATTATTAGTTGCAAAATTGTTACACAATCCACCTTAACTTAAGTTGTTCAGGCAGTAAATGTGGGCTGCTTGCCATTTGATGCTACTGCAAAAACTTATGGAGGATATTTGTCTTAGTTTAACTTGATAATGTATGCATAGAGTATATTCATGTTGCCCTAGTCCGTTTAGAAAATTTTGAGCAATTTTAACCTTCTTCTTTTTGTTTAACTTCTGCAGCCTGATAAAGTGCCGGTGCAGCCAATTCCTGTTTCTATGTAAGTTATTAGATTGAGATCATAACTTTTCTGATAAAATTTAGCTGTCGTATTTTTAATGATATAGTCTAGGTTGGTTCTGTGTGAGACATTATATTGTTATATATATCGTATATGAATCTTCTACTAGGTTGCCAACAATTTCATACCCTTGAAATCAACACTAACAGATTTATATATTGTTGCATCACTTTCAGCCTGCTAAAATATTTAATACAGGTTATAGATATCTCATCTATCTTGTACCAAATGTAGGGAGAATTTACCTGGGACAGATTGGGCTCTTGTGTCCACAAATGATGGCAAAAAGTATTACTACAACAACAAAACAAAGGTAAATGAATGTAAAGAGGAGGCAACATTTTACTGGCTTTGGATCTATTGTTCTGTTATTCTATTTGTTTATGTTAGAGTTTGAATCCTCCAATTTCCTGGATCAGATAAGCAGCTGGCAAATTCCTGTAGAAGTGAAAGATTTGGTGAAGAAACCTGAGGAGAGGTCTATGGAGAGTTTAGCTTCTGTGCCACGTGTTGATTTAACTGTGGATTCTGAATCAATTTTGAATGCCCCTGCTATTAGCAATGGTGGTCGGGATGCTGCATCTCTCAGAACTACAAACTTTCCTGGTGCCTCAGCACTGGATTTGGTTAAAAAGAAATTACATGATTCTGGAGTGCCTGTCTCATCTATGACAACATCTGAAGTAAATGGTGGTAAAGCAATTGAGTTCACACCTAGTGGAGAAAGTGGAAGTGGTATGGGTAAGGTAAAAGATGCTCCTGGAGCTGGTCACCTTTCTGATTCTTCCTCAGATTCTGAAGATGAAGATAGTGGACCATCTAAGGAAGAGTGTACCAAACAGTTTAAGGTATTGCATGGTTGGACGTGTGAATAGTTCTTGTGCTCTTCTTTTTTGACGCATGGTTTGTTATAGGTTTCTTCTTCTCATGTTTTTCTTTCTGCACATTAGTTTTAGCCATTCTGATGCATCTACATTAAACCAGTCTAGAGAAGGAGAAAAGAAGATCATGCATCGGAATTTTTTTTGGTAAATGGATCTTGTTAGAATATAGGAATGCTTTGCACGTTTAACCACTGATAATAGTGCAACTTCCAGTGGATATTTTCAATTTGGAAACCTGTGAAATTATTCAGAATGATGTTTAGTTTCTAGGTCATTTGAGTAGTTATTTAATATTTCGTTTCTAATTCCTTTGTCATTGCTAATTTTTTCAGGAAATGCTCAAGGAGAGAGGAGTAGCACCGTTTTCTAAATGGGAGAAGGAACTGCCAAAAATTATCTTTGACCCTCGCTTTAAGGTCTGTTAAACCTAACGATCATAACAACATTTTGATATCTTACCATTGTTTCGTTTTTGTGTAGAATGAAACTATGTGCTTTATTTTCTTTTCTTTCACTTATCTTTTTGCTGCACTCTTTTTTCACATCTGTATTACATTGGGCAACATGACTCACTTTGCTTATCTTAGAGTTTAAAATGAGTATCTTCTCTGATCACCTATGTTGGTACTTAGTGCTTTGTATGCCAGCTAAGCCATGTGTTGTCGATAAAGAATATCTTTCTGGTTTCTTCAAATAATATTTAAGAAAATCTATGCGAATGGAAGAGCCTTTACGCGATATTAATTGTGTATCTGCGTCGCTCATCATGAATTCTGTTGCAACTTCATTTTTTGTCAACTCAAATGCTGAGGATTTTACTCTTATCTTCATCTTGCATGTTATAGTGCCATAGTGTGCACTGTGGAGTGTTGACTTTTTCGTTGTTGTATTTTTATTTAAAGAGTTCGCTTTTCTTGCAGGCAGTACCAAGTCATTCTCTTAGAAGATCTTTATTTGAGCAGTATGTGAAGACACGCGCTGAGGAAGAACGTAGGGAAAAGCGTGCTGCTCATAAGGTAGCTGTTGAAGGTTTCAGGCAGTTACTGGATGAAGCGTCTAAGGTATATCTTTTCAATGAACTGAATTTCTTTTCAATTTGAACTATCTTACTTAAATTTTTTTGATTATCTGGTTTCAGATGTTCTCAACATGTATATCTCGTGTGAATTTATTATTTCCTGATATTTTCCAGGACATTGATCAACACACTGTTTATCGTGTTTTTAAAAGAAAATGGGGTGACGATCTGCGGTTCGAAGCACTTGACCGAAAGGAGAGGGAGGCTTTGCTGAATGAAAGGTACCAATCTATATTTTGAATATAATTTTTTTATGTACGTGGAAAAGTTTGCTTATATCCTTTTGTTTACATCGAATGATTTTTATTTCTTCATGACAGTTTTTGAGTTTCATATACTTATTCTCTGTCTTGGCTCTTATATTTTCCCTGTTTTTGTTGCAGAGTTCTTTCTTTGAAACGGACTGCTGAACAAAAGGCGCAAGAAATCCGTGCAGCTACTGCCTCTGATTTCAAGACAATGTTACATGAAAGAGAAGTGTCAATACATTCACATTGGTCCAAGGTAGGTGACATTTGTTTCTATCCTTTGCTAGCAAGAGAGATATAGAGTATGCAAAAATTATGAAGTTTGCAGGGATTTCTGCAATTTAAGAAAATGAACATATTCTAAGTTTCTACTCCCATACTAGTAGCAATATTTACCTATCAAAGTTACCTGTGTTGAATTTTTGATCTTTTGACTTATCTCCAATCTAAGTCTTTCCTTGATTGGCACAATTTTACCATTCGACCACTAGCTACCGATATGATATCTTTCTCCCCTGTTATATTAGGTGAAGGATAGCCTGAGAAATGATCCAAGATATAGATCTGCTGCACACGAGGACAGAGAGGTATTTTTTAATGAGTACATTGCAGAAGTAAAAGCTGCACAAAGGGGAGATGATCATGAGATGAAGGCCAGAGATGAAGAGGTAAATTATCTTTGTATATTCACAATTCATGTGAGCTGCGAGAAAGTTCTATAAATTCTCACGCAACCCTCTTCTGCTTGCTTTAACTTGAGGATATTTATGCGTTCCATGTTCTGGCATGCATTATTGATTTTTTTAATTCTATTTTGAGGCACATTTTAGTCAAAAATCATTAGATTCTCGGCATGCTTACTGGTGAAGGACAACAAATTGCATAATAGCGAATGATTAGATTGCGTTTGTTTGATTTTGCAGTTACGAAATTTCCGGACCTCTTTAGTTTGTTTTTCTGGAATCCAGAATGAAAAACAATGATTTTCTGGTCATCTTAAATAAATGTAAACCAATAAGACACATGTGAACTTACTTCTTCATGTTTTCTGAATTTGGATTCAGGATAAACTGAGAGAACGGGAGCGGGAGTTGCGGAAACGGAAAGAAAGAGAAGTGCAAGAGGTGGAAAGAGTACGACAAAAAATTAGAAGGAAAGAGGCCGTCGCCTCGTATCAATCTTTGCTAGTGGAAAAGATCAGAGACCCTGAGGTATTTCTATTTGTGCTTACTTCTTCTATGCAGTGAGCTGAAAAGCTTTCTTAGGGTTGTGCAGCTGCATTGCCTTTTATTCTCTATTGCAATATATTTGTGGGGGATTCTGATCGGTCAATCTTTTTTTGTTTACCTTCTTCAACATCTGAAGGCATCCTGGACTGAATCTAAACCGAAACTTGAGAGGGATCCTCAAAAACGCGCTTCTAATCCAGATTTAGATCTTGCTGATAAAGAGAAGCTATTCAGAGACCACGTCAAGTCTCTGTATGAGGTACTTGTACTACCTGAGTTGAACTTTCAGCATTTTCAGCAACAAGATGAGAACAAACTGACTATAGCGGACCTTTTTTCCGACTTCTCCTTTTTGTTCTATTTGAGGACTTCATATGTCTATTTCAATATTTTCTTGTAATGTTTTGCAGCGGTGTGCCCATGATTTCAAAGCTCTTCTAGCTGAAGCCTTGTCATCAGAAGCGTCTTCTCAACAGACGGAAGAAGGAAAGACTGTGCTTACTTCATGGTCAACAGCTAAACAATTACTCAAACCCGATATCCGATACAGCAAGATGCCCAGAGAAGAGAGGGAAATCCTATGGCGCCGATATGCTGAAGATGTTTTGTGGAAACAGAAACAAGAAAGCAATCAAAAGGAAGAGAAACAAAGAGATTACAAAACCTAAAAGCCGCAGAAACACCATGGCTCGATACATTGCTAAAAACAAGGTTTTAAAAAGCTCAAATTCTATGCGAAGCTATTTTGATTTCTCATTCATCAATCAGCTTTGTTTATTCAACAGAACAGCAAACCAAACGGAGTTCTTTAGATGCACTTGCTAATTTGGTTTTGATTTTCCTTTAAGAATGTTGTGTTTTTTCACAATCTTGTTAAGAACATTAAAATCCTGTCTTGGTGGTTTCTTTCTTGTATTTTCTTGTTGGTAATTAAAAACGATAATATTAGTTTGTTTGATTTTTGATGTTTCTACTTTACTTTTATGGGGTCAAAAGTAAGGAGGTTACAAGGAGATTTGCTCTTCTTGCCTAGTCGAATTTATTTAGGATAACTTAATGTCAAGATTTGGATAACATCCAACCATTTGTTTATTGTTAACATCATCGAAACATTACTTTCAAATTTGGCAAAGCAAAGATCTACAACAAAAATGTGGCAGTATTAATTATATAGAAAAAGATGGTAATTTCGTATCAACAGAGGACTAAGATTATGTGCTGTACATGTTACTAAAATGAACAATAGATATGACAATCTCAGTCTACGTTTGTGGTTTGATTTCAATATTCACAAACGAATCTCATTTTCATGAATATCAAATAGGGGGCATGTGACGTATGTAGCCAAAAAAATAATTCTCCCGTGATTTGATTTTGATTTTGAATTGTTTTTATGTACAATGCTCAATGATTTTGAAAGGCCAACTTGTTGACTTAATAATTTGTTTTGTTTTCTTATATGTATAACCGGAAAATCTAAGGTTGAAGCTCAGCGGACTATCTATTTGTTGGGTGGATTTTGCAGTAAACTAAGAGAAAATGCATCTAGCGAAAATTCTTTTTTGTAGACTCACTAGGCAATTCCCTCGAATATGGAAGTAATATCGGAAAACTAACCTTCGTATATTTATATATATCATAAGAAAATAAATTGTTTGAAAACAATAATTATCATTCGATTATTCAAGTGTTGGTAAGAAATATGGGTATATTCTCTAGTGCAAAAGCTATCGTGATTAAATGACCAAAACTCTAACAAGTTTACTCAACAAATTTACTTTTACGACGTATTCATTTTTATTTTTATTTAAAAGGACATGAATTATATCCATTCTCGAAACTACAATCTCTTTTGCATGATGATATGATGAAAATATTACTCCATATATAGCGATTAAAATTAATGAAGAACGAATTAGTTAATTAACAAAGCCTTGGAAAGTGAGAACTTGAATGTTTTTGTCCATGTCTTCCCAATCTTGTCACTACTTCACTCTTCTTTTCCTTGCAAGCTTTTTCAGAATTATCCATCACTTTATTCCAATGCTTGCTCTCCAAATTCATCCTTAGATCATCTTCAAACCCGTCAACTAATTTCTCCGAAATCTCAAATCCTTTGAAACGCACCAGTATTGGTTTCGCTTCTAAATACCTACGCGAATTCCCCATCTTGTTTACTTTGATCTTGTCTTCTCTTGAGTGTGGAAGAGTTTCGTTTGGTACTTTTTGTGACTTGAGTGCTTGAACCGCGATATTTGGAGGGATCTTGGGATTTTTTGCAAGTTGTTTACATGTCTCCAGTGTTAGCTTTTTGTAGTTTAGACATCGACATAGTTTTGTTCGATCTTCGGATGATAAATTTTGATGAGACTGCAAAAACAAGAATATCACAAAACATTTTATAAAGTAGTTAGTACAATCCCTTCAAAAATTATATTTGATTATTTACCAAGCAAAACGATTATTTAACGAGTAATAAAAATGCAAGGAGATGCTATATTGATTTTTTCTTTTCGAAACCACATTTAGCTTAGCTTTATTCACGTGAAAGAAATCTTGTTATTAATTTTTAAGATTTTTTTTTCTTCACAAAGAAAACATTTTAATGTTTTGATCAAACGTCTTTTTGAAAAACTACAAACACAAATGTAAAAAGAAATGAATGATAATTTTCATCTGCATTTACATTTTTTAAGTTAATGCTGATAAAAAAAAATTAGATTGCTTTGTTATTTTAAAATACAGAAAATTTATTATAATTTGTTATTATTCCCTAGTAATAAGAAGAGAAGTTTTGGAAATCCAAATGTAAATGATTATGGTTTGGAAATCCTATGAACTGTAGTTCCATTTTGAGACATGATTAACGAATTCCCACTAAGGTCACTGCTTACACTTCCACGTGTGTAAATGTATATGCAAAATCTCAAATTTTCGAATCTTTAGACTTACAAAATAAAAGAAAGGCAGAAACAAGAAATTAAAAGCTTTTTTTCATATCTTTGGAACTGTAAAAAGAGAAACTACAGAAACTTGTTTGCTTCTTGTCCTCTTCTATTTCACTCTACTTAGTTTGTTTGTTTTTTCTACATTTTGTGCAAAATCTTTTTTCTTCCAAAATTCTCATCAGCATGCACTTATTTGGATAAAAACAATAAATCTATTAAAAACCAAAAAAAAAAAAAAGAGAGAAGAAGATAAAAAAAAATAAACTGATAAAAAAAAACTGACCTCAAGATAGATATCAATGGCTCTGAATAATCCATCAAAGCAATCTCTAGCTGAATCTGGCAAACTCTCTGCGACTTGAAGAAACTTTGACACTTTAAGATTCTGGTCTGGAGATATCTCTCTTAAGTACTTATCAATCAATTTTCCTATCCTTAACATTTTCACATTCTGATCTTCTTCTCCTGTGTTGCAATTTTTCACAAACACTTTAAGTAACCTTATCACCAAAGCCACATCATAAAACCCTTTTTCTCCTTTTCCTCCTTTAGGTATCAAAAGATCATCAAGTGTTGCTTGATCCAGCATTTCCCCTATAACTCTCTCTAAACCAATTCTTGACTCCTTACTGATGCTAAAACCCGATAAAACCCGTAAAACCCAAAACATTTTCCGGCATGAAAACGCGGTTTTCGCCGCGAAAATCACTCCTTGAACCGCTTTATCAGCTAAACCGGCGTACTCGAGCTTGTTGTTTGATTTGTTATGGACCTTTGTCTTGAGATAATGTAGAAGAAATCTTGTGAGGACTAAACTGTCATTGTTCCTATCGTAAACTCCGAGGTTCTTGATCAGCTTTTCGATGATTTTTGGCCCGAGAATCGACAAATCGTCGAACCACCACTCGTTACTTGTCCTACAAGAAAACGATCTCACCGACCTATTCTTTGCCATTTCCGGCGACAAAGAAGACGCGGATGCTGAGGAAGACGTCGAGGATGAAGCAAAGACTTGACTCATGTCAGAATTCTGAGCGATTTTCGCTAAAACCCCGAAAACAAGCTTATCGACAAGACCATACGAATCCGCGTGTGAAAACACTTGTTCGCAGCTCTTGAGGCATAGAACGACGTCGTTCCATGACCAATAGAGCATTCCTTCAAGAAACTTCTCTGTTTGAAGCAAGAGATTCGAGGAACAGAGTTTCTCTGACATGTCAAGAAACAAAGAAGAGCAATACAAGATTGACACATTTGAGACATTGATCGAGATTCCTTTGCCATTACTGTAACAGAACCTTGAAACCAAGTCGAACCCATCTGAGCCACCTGGAAAATCTTCGATCTTGATGATGATTCTACTGTTCTTCTTCTTCTTGTTGCTCTGTTTTATCATCTTCCTCAAGAAACTTGAGTACTCTGACATCAAACCCTAATCCACACACAAAAAAAAAGAGGAAATTAGGGTTGAATTTAGAGTTAAGTAAGGGTTGATTTGGTTTGTGAATTAGGCTATTACCTGACTGAGGAAGAAAGTGAATTCACTGTGGAGATTGATTTGAAGATCACAGAAAAGCGACATTGCGATTGCATCAACTTGTTTTGCATTTAATGATGATCAACACTTTGTGAGCTTTTCTTCTTTTTGTTTCCCTTTTTGGATTCTAGAGAGAGCAATAATAGTTAACACATGGAAACGCCTATTTATATATCTTTTTTTCGGCGTCTTTTTATCTAAAAAATAAAGGTATAATAAATCTCAAATATTAAAGACATATTTATACACAAACATAGGAGTATATTATAAATTTACATACGAAAAATTGGTCCCATGGACCAACATCTAACCCTACTAGAAGTCGACATCTACATGGGCAAAATACCCAATCCGAAAAAACCAAACCAAACCGATGTGAATTAATGTTTTCGATTCGGGTAGCTCATCATATTACCCGCTTGGTTTCTTTCGAAAAAGAAATTCGACTATCGGTTTGGTTCAGATATTATCTGAAATACCATGACTAAAAATTGAATACTAGAATTATTTTATCCTCGCAAAAAAAAAAAAAATTAAAACCTGAATATATGAATGGATTACTATATACAACCGAACCGAACCGAACCAAATCAAATAAGAAAGCTATTTACCATTTCATAACCTCAAACCGAATGCCCATGACTAAAATAGTGAAAATGTAATAATAGCTCAATGCCATTCCACTTTATAAGTTTGTATTTCTACATTTTATTGGTTTAGTACATTCAATGGACCCAAACTCCCGATGATTCATTTTTGTGTACTAATCGATTTAAAAGGAGATATAATGTCCGCAAATAACAAATGCAGACTATAAGTTTGGAAGATTCATAGACAAATTATTTTCCACCCCAAATAAAGCATAGGGAGTTTTGGGTCCACTGAAATTTAATTTCTCTAAAACTTATATATATGTTGATTTGTGATTCGTTTAACTCTGAGTAATTGTTAATCTTTGTTTTTACATTTTTTTTGGTATATAAACTATTGGTATCTGAATTTGCCAGAGTGAACTATTGGTTAAAACTGATACAAATATATATAATATACCCACTCAGAAAGTGATGCTTCATGATTTCACTTATGACTTGTCCATAGCACAAGGTCTATGCCACTCCAGTAATATATAGTTCTGTATTTTATGTGTTGTTTTATACACACATATATGAGTGTGTCCTCTTTGTTTTTACGTGAATTATAAATATTCCCTCTTTCTTGGCCTTATACTACAAATTTGTTGTCATTGCCATTTTTTCCAATTTGTTGAATTTAAAGAGCTTGTTATTTGTCATTCCATTTTTCCAATTTTGTTGAAGTTAAAGAGCTTGTTATTCCTTCTTTTTTTTTAGATAAACCAAAGAGCTTGTTATTTCTTGGCCTTAGTTTCTTTTATTTGTGTTATTTTATATTAGTTGCCTGCAAAGTTGGGAGTTTCGTTTTCGTTGCATGTGAATGGGTAGGGTTATGATGAGTATGACTCTTACATTTGTGAATAAAGTCGACTTCTTGCTTTTTTCATCATTATCCAAATCCACCCATGTATTTGATAACGATACATGAAAACATATATTTTAAAAAGATAAAACCATCCTCACTACACATTACAACTCTGTGGTTACTTTGTAATTCCCCCTACTTTTTAATAGCTTTCATCTACAAAAAGTTTTTGAAGATCACAAAATGAATTATTTTTTTTTATATGTTACAAAAAATTATAGGTTTTAAAGTTCAAATTATTTGATTACCGAAAATAACAAACATACCCGTCAATTAAACAGTCTTAACAATCATTAGAGTTCGAGTTGAATTGGATCAAGCCATCCTTAACACCCATATATTTTTATTCGCGGATAATTCATACAAGAAATCTGACTAATGATCTATACATAAAGAGACTTAAATTCTCGATGTAAATACTACAAATTTGGTTCTCATCTTTCCAAGATTATAACAAAAGCATCCATCGACACAAAATATAGATTCTATGATTACTTTCAGAAAAATTATTTATCGGTCGATAAGGCCCATGATAAATAATAAACGGGCCCAAATTAATTAATTGGGCTTTGTTTGGAATATTTACGGGAGGGTTGATTTCTCCACGCGTCTTCTAAACCTTTCACCGTCATAAGAGAGTTTCACATATAAACGAAACTAGTCAGAATCAGAAACCAAATCGGAAATATCAAAAAGTCGACATGGAGAACGGAGATATCCCAGAGAACGCCAACGAGCGTAAGCAAAATCAACCCAGATTCTTCTCTTTTTCCAGTTCTTCGTTCCGGGTTTAACCTAATTACTTTCTGTGAATAGATTGCCCAGGCCCTCAATCGGAAACTGCTGGAAAGTCGGATTCTTGCGCTGGTTGCCCTAATCAGGAAATATGTGCCACTGCTCCTAAGGGACCTGACCCAGGTTCGATTTTACCCTCCTTTTGCTCAATCTTCGATTACACTCGAATTACTCGTCGCTAGGTTTTTTGCATGTCTCTGATTTGTTGAAATTTCTGGGTTTTGAAGATTCTTCTAGTTTCTTCTTTTAGCAAAATCACAATAAAGAAATGGGTTTTGCTTCAATATGTCTATAGATTAGCTTGAAAATTTGTCTCTTATTATTGTACTGAGAGGACTCATTTTAAAAGTCTGTGAGCTCTATTGGAGTTGTGGCTTTCTTTTACTGGCTCCATTTTGTTCTGTTAAGACCTTGTGGCTATTAGAACAATGATTTGTTTGATGCTAATGATTTATATGTTCAGAATCTCAGACTCATTTGATATTTTTCTGTATTCTTCAGATTTGGTTGCCATAGCAGAGAGAATGAGCACTGTGAAGCACAAGATTCTGGTTTTGTCTGGCAAAGGCGGGGTTGGTAAGAGTACTTTCTCGGCTCAGCTCTCGTTTGCTCTGGCGGGAATGGACCTGAACGTTGGTCTGATGGACATAGATATATGCGGCCCGAGCATCCCGAAAATGTTAGGTCTAGAAGGGCAAGAGATACACCAGAGCAACCTCGGATGGTCCCCGGTTTATGTTGAAGACAACCTTGGTGTCATGTCTATAGGTTTCATGCTCCCCAATACTGACGACGCCGTGATCTGGAGAGGTCCACGCAAGAACAGTCTCATCAAACAGTTCTTAAAAGACGTGTACTGGGGAGAAGTCGATTACCTCGTGGTTGATGCTCCACCAGGGACTTCAGACGAACACATCTCCATTGTTCAGTACCTTCAAGCCACGGGGATTGACGGTGCCATCATTGTCACGACCCCGCAGGAAGTCTCATTGATCGATGTGAGAAAAGAAGTGAGCTTTTGCAAGAAAGTTGGAGTTCCCGTGCTAGGAGTAGTAGAGAACATGAGCGGTTTGTCTCAACCGTTGAAAGATGTCAAATTCATGAAGCTGTCAGAGACGGGCTCCTCCGTTGATGTGACCCAAGACATAATCTCTTGTATAAGAGAGAAGGCACCAGAGCTTCTCGACGTTGTGGCTTGCAGCGAAGTGTTTGATAGTAGCGGAGGCGGTGCAGAGAGAATGTGTAGGGAAATGGGAGTAGCGTTTCTCGGAAAAGTTCCTTTGGATCCACAGCTTTGCAAAGCAGCAGAACAAGGTAAGTCTTGCTTTGAGGATAACAAGTGTTCTGTTAGCGCACCTTCGCTTAAAAGCATCATACAGAAAATCGTTGCTTCGACGACGATGATGATAGAGTGAAGAGAAAAGATGAAGAATCCGTCGGATCGGTTCAAAGACGATGGATTTTGTTTGTGCTCAAGTAGTTATATGCTATGTGTGTAAGTTATAGGCATTGTTTCAAATGTCAGAATAAGATTTTTATTATGATATTAAAGAAATTAACTCTTTGTTGAGTCTGATCCGAACCGTAATTACCTCTCAAGGATCTTTCAAGTGCTAAATTCCACAAACTTCGTGGAGTAGGTACCCTAACAAAGACATCAATTATTGGGGGGTTTGTTTTGATAAATACGTAATAGTTTTGGCCCTTTTGCAGTGACAAATAAAAAAACAATTGAGAATGAAATAAAAATAAATTAAAAAAATAATAATAATTTGGGGGAAAAAAGGGATAAGAGAAAATGGAATAATGCTTGCGAGCAACTAGCCCCGTCGAACGAGAATCCTTCTTCGCCGAGAAGCTTGTCTCCTTGTCTTTTATCTCATCGAATCTCGCCGTCGCCGTCGATTCTTCCCGCCGGTAAGTTTGTGTCGATCTCAATTTTACGTTTCATTCAATAGATCGTCCTCAATTGAGCACAAATTCATCGTCCTCCTTAGGGTTTCGTATCCATCTATCTGTTTCTTCAATCAAAGGAATCAATTCGACTTGAACTAAGCTCTAGTTGGAAAGTGTAGTAAGTTCGTTTAGGGAAATCTCTGATGACTAATTGATGATTCCTTCGTTCTAGTATAACTATTTGATTTTTTGTTTTCAAATCTGGAATGTGGATTTGCTGGCGATTTACCCCTTTGTTTGTGTGAGATAAGCTTCACTAGAATAGAAAACCTTATTGGTAACTAGTGTGCATCTGAATAATCGGTAGATTTCATGATGCTTAGTTTAACATCAACTAGATTTGCTGAAAGAATTTAAAAATCAATCAACCAATCAATCATCAGATGTGATATAACCAGCTTGAAATTCTGAGTAAGGACTCTTGTGGTTTGAGAGATGCTAACCATGTAAGTATTTCTGGTATTGAGCTGAGATCGTATGCTCTCGTTCTGTGGATTTGAATTCTTAGAGATGTCTAAGAGCGAGACTGCTGTATCGTGTTCTGAGTTTATGTAATGTTTTTTGCAGCTTGCAGAAGGGGAAGGCCATGGACGTTTCTGCTAGGAAGTCGCAAAAAGCAGGCCGTGAAAAGTTGAGGAGGGAAAAACTGAATGAGCACTTTCTTGAACTTGGAAATGTACTCGGTAAAGATTCAAACTTTTATGTGGATTCAACATCAATTCGATCCTCACGTCTCTCTTCTGTTTTCAGATCCAGAGAGACCTAAGAATGATAAAGCCACGATCCTGACTGATACCGTTCAGTTGTTGAAAGAGCTCACATCAGAAGTCAACAAACTGAAATCCGAGTATACCGCATTGACAGATGAGTCCCGCGAGGTTCATCTCTTATCCCTCACTCTCCTCTGTTTTTGTACTGGTGCTTGTATGACAATGGGTCTTTCTGTAGTTGACACAGGAGAAGAACGACCTGAGAGAAGAGAAGACGTCGTTGAAGTCAGATATAGAGAATCTCAATCTCCAATACCAGCAGAGATTAAGGTCAATGTCTCCATGGGGCACTGCGATGGATCACACGGTCATGATGGCTCCACCACCTTCCTTTCCATACCCTATGCCTATGGCTATGCCTCCCGGGTCAATCCCAATGCATCCATCAATGCCATCTTACACATACTTTGGGAACCAGAACCCAAGCATGATCCCAGCTCCATGTCCTACATACATGCCGTATATGCCTCCTAATACAGTTGTTGAACAACAATCCGTGCACATACCACAGAACCCGGGAAACCGTTCTCGGGAACCTAGAACAAAGGTTTCAAGAGAGAGCAGGTCAGAGAAAGCAGAGGACTCTAACGACGTCGCAACACAACTCGAGTTAAAAACCCCTGGATCTACTTCTGATAAGGTTAGAGAGAGTTATAAAAAGGAGCTTGTGATCAAAATCAGAAGCTCGACGTCTTGGATTTATTAACAAACCGTATTTTGTAGGATACATTGCAAAGGCCAGAGAAGACGAAGAGATCTAAGCGAAACAGCAACAACAACTCCATAGACGAAAGCTCTCATTCTAGCAAATGTTCATCTTCTCCAAGCGTCCGAGACAATAGTTCTTCCAGTAGCGTAGCCGGTGGCCAAAAACCTGACGATGCAAAATGACTCAAACGAATTGAGGACGATCGCGAAACACGTTTTGGATGAGTATATGATGTGAGTACAAAACGCATTCACTGTTTAAAACAGCGTTTTGATGCAAAGTAGGCGTTCTTCCTCCTCTGGCCTCATTTCTCAGCTGTTTTTTTATCTGCTTAGTTTAAAAGTAAAACAGCTGATTTGTAATCTCCAAATCCACTAATTTTAATAAATATATAAATCAAATAAATTGTATTTCAATCCTTTCAATTATCTAAAATCATATACAGATTGTGGAAAACAGAAATTATACTAGAGTTAAATTACATAGAAATATGTATATATGAAGTCAAAAAGAAAAAATAATATTATTACTATGGGTGGGCAAATTATCTGAATCCGAAATCCGAAACCGAATCCGACCGAAATTAAGCGGTTTGGAACTATATTGGTTATTGTTACATAACCGAATGATGTCAATTTGTTTTACTTTGGATTTCGGTTCGGTTTCGGATACATCCGATAACCAAACAAACTAAATATATAGAAACAATGTATATCTTCCACTTATGTTTTTTTTTCTTTCATATTTTATACAATTTTTTAAGTTTGAAATTTATTAAATGGATAAGATTCCTTTTTCATCATTTTGGTCTTATATTTTAATTTGAGTCTTCTTTTTATAGTTAGACTTTTTTTTTAATGTTATTAATGACCTTATACTTATGTTTGGGTTTGGATAAAACCGGATCCGAACCGAATCCGATAGAACTTTGGATGAGTTTTAGATTTTAAAATTAATATCAAATCCGACCCGAACCCGAAGGGATCCAAACCGATCCCGATCCATTATAAAATTATACCTGAATGGTATTAGTAAGCCCCAATTCGAAAATCCGAAAATCCGAAAACCCGATATCGAATCCGACCAATAATCTGAATGTCCACCCCTAATTATTACACATAAATGTCGATAAAAAAAAAAGATTATTACACAGATTTTTTTTTTGCACAATCATAAACTGTAGGGACAAAAAACGATTAAAATATGGAAAAAATAATTTTAAAAAAAAGAGAAAATGAGTCAGCTTCTGTGAATTGTTCGGCTTCTCGGAGTTGCTACTGCCGGCGACAAAAAGATTAGTCTTTTCTTCTCTCAAATGAATTCGTTACAGATTCAAATCCTAGATTCGATCGGAGAATGACCACGACGACGCCGGAGAAGACTCCGGCGAGACTTCTCTCCGTCAATGATTGGGACGTTCTCATCGACGACTTCCGAGACGCCGGCGCTCCTCGCGACTGGTTCACCTCCGTCTTCTCGATTGATTCTCTGGTCGACTTGGCTCTCTCTTCTCTCCTCAAGAAGGAATTTCCTTCCCAAGTAAAACTCTCAATCGTCGTCTTCCTCGACGAATTTTCCGAGATTTTGTTTGATAAATGTGGTAACGAGACTCTCGATCGTTTCATCGATGCTCTTCGTACGATCGTACAATCTCCGACGGATGGATCGTCTGGATTGAAAGAGCAAGCTATGATCTCTTTCACGTCGGTGCTTGTATCGATTGATTCTTTCTCCGTACGTCACGTTGAAGGAGTTGTCGATTTGTTGCTAGCCCTAGTTAATCGTCCTAACCATGGATTTGATCGACAAGCTCGAGCCATCGCTTGTGAGTGCTTACGTCAGCTCGAGAAAGCCTTTCCTGGTTTGTTATCCGACGTCGCTGGTCATCTTTGGTCGCTGTGTCAAGCGGAGAGAACTCACGCCGTTCAGTCTTACCTTCTCTTGTTCACTACTGTTGTTTACAACGTGGTCAATCAAAAGCTTAAGGTTTCGCTTGTCAGTACCTTTGTGCCTTTGGTGCCTTTTAATGCTCCTAATTGGATGCAGGACGAGAGTTTGATTTCAGGTCAAGGTCAAGGGTCAGGGTCAGGGCCAGATCAGAAGGAGCTACGGCGAACATTGGCTTTTATGTTGGAATCTCCGTATCTATTCACGTCTTGTGCTATGATGGAGTTTATGGGTATGGTAGTGCCACTTGCATCTGCATTGGAGTTACAGGCTTCTATGTTGAAAGTTCAGTTCTTGGGGATGATTTATTCGTTTGATCCTATGCTTTGTCATGTTGTGTTACTTATGTATTGTCAATTCCCTGATGCGTTTGAGGGGCAAGAGAAAGAGATCATGAGGCGTCTTATGCTTCTCTCTAAGGAGGCTCAGATTTATCTTGTTTTCCGATTGCTTGCTCTTCATTGGTTAATGGGTTTGTTGAATAAGGTTACGTTGAGTGGAGAACTCGAGAATAGGAAATCGGTTCTTGAGATGGGTCAAAAGTTTCATCCTTTGATTTATGATCCGCTTGCTTTGAAAGCGTTGAAGCTTGATCTTCTGGTACAATGCTCTGTTAGTTCAAATACTTTGAGTGGAGGTGATAACAACAAATCTGCAGGGGAGTTGTTGCAGGAATGCTTGGTGTCTGTTTCTGATTTCAAGTGGTTGCCTCCCTGGAGCTCGGAAACTGCACTAGCATTGCGTACTTTACACAAGTTTCTTATATGTGCATCTACTCATTCCGATTCTGACCCTTCCACCACTACAAGCCTTTTGGAGTCTAGCCTCTTTCAAAACCTGCAGGTCCGTACCCATCTCCACTTGATGATGGTTAACTTTTCCTATATTTGAAAAAGGAACAGAACTTGTGTGGCCTTTTTATTAGTTCTAAATAGCTTTAATCGAGGAACCAACCTTTTGCTAAGCTTTAGGAATATTTTCTGCTCTCAGATATGATCTTGCATTATTTTGATTGTCTTAAGTATTTTATTTCAGGGGTTGCTGGTGGACATGACTTTGGAGTATCAAATCTTGGTCCCTGTTATTGTTGCTTTCATTGAGCGGTTGATAAAGTGTCAAAAGCATCAGTGGTTAGGAGAACGGTTTCTTCAGACAATTGATGAGAAACTGCTTCCCAAACTTGAGAAAAACAATTTGTTAACAGCTTACTTCCCGCTTTTCCATCGGATTGCCGAGAATGATACAATACCTCCTTCTCGATTGATAGAGTTGCTTACCAAGTTTGTCGTTTCGCTTGTTGATAAGCGCGGGGTTGATGTGGGATTGAAATTGTGGGATCAGGGAACTGAAGTTCTTGGCATTTGTCGAACACTGTTGAGTCATCATAAGAGCTCTAGATTATTTCTTGGACTCTCTCGTCTTCTCTCCCTCACATGTCTTTATTTCCCTGATCTGGAGGTCCGAGACAATGCTAGGTATGACCATGGCACACACTAAACAAATCTTCTACATTTTATGAATCTTGATTGCATTAACTCAATCTCTTAAATTGGTGCATTACAGGATATATCTGAGGATGCTGGTCTGTATACCAGGACGGAGGATAAAAAACATTTTGAAGCCTGCAGATACCGTCTCTCCATCAACTCATTCAACTACATTCTTTAGTGTCCAAAGTCCTCGGTTTCGTCATGATCCTAACAAATCTAATAACATTTCATCATATATTCATCTTGAACGGGTTACGCCCCTACTCGTGAAACAGTCATGGTCGTTGTCTCTACCATCTGTAGGTGTTGGAAATGATGGATATAGCATTATCGAAAGCAAAATTCAGGTCGATGAAGTTGAGCTGGATAGCAGTCAAGAACTCCAGATTTTGCCAGACTCTCGAAGAATTGAATCAGGAAAGCCCACATTAAGGGTGATGGATGCAAAGATAGCAGAGATTCTAGAAAGGTTAAGAAGATATTTCTCAGTAATTCCTGATTTCAGACACATGCCTGGAATTAAGGTTAGGATAACCTGTATTTTGAGATTGGATGCTGAACCATATAACAGCATATGGGGCAGTCAAACGCAGAATACCGACGCAGAGAAAGGCGACTCACCTCCTGCGATATTCGCGACCGTGCTCAAATTCTCATCTTCAGCACCTTATGGTTCTATTTCATCGTGCCGCATACCTTTCCTTCTCGGTGAGCCTCATTGGAACAAGAATGTACCCGACAATGAAGGGTCTTTGGACATCGCCTTGTTAGAAAACACACCGAAAGAGGAGGAGAAAGTTGGCTTGAGAGGAGCACCTGTAACAGTTGAACTGGAACCTAGAGAACCAACACCTGGTTTGGTGGAGGTTTCCATGGAAGCAAACACAGAGAATGGCCAGATGATTCAGGGTAAACTCGAGAGTGTTCCCGTGGGAATTGAAGACATGTTCCTCAAAGCTCTTGCCCCACCCGATGAACCTGAAGATACAATACCGAGCTACTACTCAGATCTATTCAATGCTTTGTGGGAAGTGTGTGGCTCTTCATCCAGCACCGCACACGAAACATTTGCACTGAAAGGAGGCAAAACGGCAGCAGCAATCAGCGGGACTCGGTCAGTGAAACTGCTTGAAGTCCCTGCAGAAACAGTTATACAGGTGAGCGAGCTTCACTTAGCTCCCTTTGTAGTGGCGACCATCGGAGAACAGCTTGTGAACATTGTAAAAGACGGAGGAATCATCGAGAACATTGTGTGGAAGGAGGAGGAAGAAGAAGGGGATCACACAAATGTGGACCAGTCTACTTCCTCCTCGGTGGGGGCCACGGGATCAAACCGATGCCCTCTTCGTCTTACGTACATTGGATATGGAGATGATCAAGAGGTTCCGATGACGAGGAGTAGAGGGAAAATGGGAAAGATAAAGATGCTGATGTTTTTACCGCCGCGATATCATCTGCTGTTTGAAATGGAAGTTGGTCAAGGATCGACATTGGTGCATATAAGAACAGATCATTGGCCTTGCTTAGCTTATGTTGATGATTACTTAGAAGCTTTGTTTTTGCAATAGGGGAGACTTTTACCGTCTTTTTGTGCCTTACCTACATAAAGTTACCCAAACGAACAAACTCAAAATGCCTGGATTATATTGTTTTGCTCTGAGAAATTTATTTTTTCTTGTGGGAAAGAAGATATAAATAGTTCAAGTGGAGGAGAACTTTGCTCGTACGTGTAATTTTTATATGAAATGATTATAAAGTTATGGATTTGGTATGATCAGAGTTATTGTTTTGGTATCGTCTATGTCGGATTTTTCTTGTATAACATCAATTATAAAGTTTTAAGTTGTTTCAAGATTGTAGTAATATGATCCGAATGCTACTACAAATATTATGTTTTATGTGGTTTCATTTGCCCGGTGAAATGGAAGATAGAGAGGAAGGAATAAAACTATTCTACAATCAAGTTTCTGATCAGCTAGGACTGTTTAAACTAAATAGCAAGAGAAAAAAACAAAAACGAATGAAAAAGAGATGCAAGAAAGATATAAAGCTATTATCGTAAAGTAAGGTATTAATCAATATAGTTAGCGTTCTTTTGACTCATGTAGTTTGGTTAATTTGCACTAAACTTGGAACATAAGCAGGGCCGGTCCTGAGGCAAATGTTTTATGAACTTGTAATTCTTTAATTTTGTTATTAATCAAAATTAAAAAATTTAGATATCATTACCATAACTGTAAATCTGATAATCTCAGAATCCCACAAAAGAAAAAAGGAAAAAATGTAAAATTGAATATGTATATGCCATACCACCTGCATGGTGAAAGTAACACTAATACGTATGGGATTGACTAAAAGTGTTCTTAGAGCATGTACATTGGTAACTTCAAGGGGTCTAAAGTGGGTGTTCTTATGATATAAAATTATTAAAATGATTGTAAAATGAAGAAAGAGAGTGTTTTTGTGGGGTATATTGAAATATAAAATTTGAGTAAAGAGAGTAGAGAGTGTTTAAAAGGAAGAGAGTGTTAAATTGAATCTTTTGGAGGGTGTGTTTAAAAGGAAGAGAGTGTGTTAAATATAAAATTAATAAAAGTTGAGTAAAAGGATGAAAGAGAAGTATAAAGTTAAGTAAAAGGAAGAGAGAATGTGTTTTAATAATTTTATATTATTTTTAGACCCCTTTGGGGTGTGCAATGTACATGCCTTAGAGTTACATGTCCACAATAAATTAGTATTGCTTTACATTTTACGCAAGAAAAAAAACCAATAGTGGGTGCATAACTTAACTCTAACGTGGGTGCACTAACTCGATCTCTTATAAAATTACAATGGTCACAAAATTATGACTGGGGGCACGTGCCCCCTCTCTCTACATGGTGGATCCGCCCCTGGCTGTAACCCAAATCTCGACCTCACTAAAATTCAAGCTCACACGTGACGACACAAGTTTCTCGTCTCTTAGAGAACACATAGTCCCGGTCGCGAAAACATTGTGCTGAGACGGCAGAGAAAGCAACGGTCCAAATTTCTCGCTTGTAATATCAAAACAAGTAAAATATCACCGGGCACGTCTATCTCTACCCCTTCTAGTAGTGTTTTTATAAAAGCAAAAAAGTAAGTATTTCCCTTCAAAGACACACCGGTTTGAATTAAAATACCTCATATTCCAGTCCGAAGCGACATTAAAATACCACATATTCCAGTCATATTCCAAGTGCCCTCCAAGAATTAGAGTGAAAATCGTAGATTTCGCACAAAAAACGTAGCTGCCATCAACCGAAAACCTTAAAATTTTGTGGTTGGGGTTCTTTTTCTTGTCGTACTAAACGAGAGCATACTTGTCTAATCTGTGCAAAATGTTACCTGGTTTGACGCATATAACCATCGCAATGAATGATTTTCTATATCTCAAATTGATTAAATAAATTACTTCCTATCTCCTTTATAGAATGATCAGCGAATTTTCCACCACCTTCTTCGTTGATGATTCCATGGAGATGGAGTCTCAAATAACACACCTTAAACTCCTTCACCATGAACCCCAGAAACTGATCGGTAGTTTCTGCTTTACACGAAATCCTATCTTTGGATAAATCGTTCCATTGTTTGCAGGTAGATCTCACTGCTCTCAGAGAAGTTATCAGAACCCTAGAGAATATCTCCTCTACCAAATCCCGGAAAAATCAGAGAACATCGTCATTGTTTTCAAATAAAACTTAGGGCTCCTAACCAATTCACGCTTGCCTTTATTGTTATGCGTTGTAACTTGCAAGAAACGTCTTTCAGCATCTACATGTTTCCTTTTGTTTTGTTAACTTTCACAAAAGTATAGAAAATGGATATGGGATTGTACCATGTGTAGAAAAAAGTATAGAGTATACTTTTGTCACGCTGTATCGATGTTTCAAGTTTTGTTTAAGGATATTCCCAATGTAAGTTTTATGTGTTTAGTTGGGGAGGCACTGATCAATCTCTCTCAAGTGAGATGGCTCAAGTAATGGGAATGCAAATGTTGGTACAAAACGTGAATGCATTCCTTGTAGCTTAGTTAATAGTAATACCAATAGCTCACTCATAATGCGTGAGACCAAAATAATTGATGATATATAATGTTAAAGTTGCTAAGAACAATGTTTAAGCTTGAATAAAAAGTCCTTTCTTTATTAATGTTTAGAAAATCCCTCAAAACTAAACACAAGCTTTTTCTTCCTTAGTTCTTATAATCATACACAACTTGATGATCTTACATATATAGGTTATAGATTTCCTTTTCTAAACCTACTCTATTTCCTTTTAGATTAGAACTAGACAATTTCTTTTTCCTATTGAGTTTTCTAATTCCTTTGAGGATATCTTCTTCTAGAATCTTCTTAGAGCTTATCCAACATTCACCCCCTTAAGCTTCAAGTATGTCTTTGCGAGGTCTTGAACTCCGATTAGATCTTTCATCTTCTTAAACTTGATTCTTGCTAGGGCTTTTGTTAGAACATCTGCACACTGCTCTTCTCCTGGTACATGCTCCTCTTCTATTTGCTCTCCTTCAACACATTCACGTATAAAATGGTACCTTTTATGAATGTGCTTGTTGCGTCGATGAAACACCGAATTCTTTGTCAATGCAATGGCTGACTTGTTGTCGATTCGAATGACTATCCTTTCACCATTCTTTCCCATGATCTCTCTTAACAAGTCTTGTAACCAAATCGCTTGTTTTGCTGCTTCCGTTGCAGCCATGAATTCGGCTTCACATGATGATAATGCGACCATTTCTTGCTTCTGTGAACACCAAGTTATTGGCGTTTCATCAAAGTATAAGATATGTCCGGTTGTACTTCTACCATCATCTTCGTCCACATTGTGACTACTGTCACTATAGCCAACAAGCTTCCTTGGTCCTCCTTGCTTGAACTTCAATCCATAACCCAACATTCCTTGTAAATATCTTAAGACTTGCTTTAATGCGTTTTCATGTGATTCTCGCGGAGACTGCATATATGTACTTAAGATTCCAACAGAGAAACTAGATCGGGCCGTGTGTGCAATAGATACTTGAGACAACCAATCCTTCTTCGATACAAGGTTGCATCAATCTCGGGTTCTTCTTCTGCCTTTGATAACTTCAAGCCAAACTCCATTGGTATATGTGTTGGGTTGCAAGTATCCATCCCTGCTTCCTTTAAGATTCGACGAGTATAAGCTTCTTGTTTTATCTCGATTCCTTATTTGCTTTGCTTTACCTCGATTCCAGGATAGTATGTAAGCTTCCCAAGGCCAGACATCTCAAACCTCGTTGACATTTCTTCTTTGAATTCGTTGATGATCCGAGTTGAATTTCCAGTTACAAACAAGTCATCCACGTATGTTGCAATGATGAGAAGTTGTTCGTTTTCTTCCTTCCGATAAACGAAACTCTCCTTTGAAAACTTTGTAAACCTTAGACTCTTCAAGATTTGATCAAGCTTTGTGTTCCATGCTCTTGGGGCTTGTCTAAGTCCGTATAATGCCTTAAAGAGTTTGAAAACCTTGTGTTCTTCTCCATTCTTTTCAAACCCTTCAGGCTGAGATACGTACACATCCTCATTCAATTCTCCATGTAAAAATGCGGTTTTTACATCCAAGTGATGTATTTCCCAACTATTCGCAGCAATTAGACAAATTAAAAGTCTCACAGTTTCGATCCTTGCAACCGGGGCAAACACTTCATCAAAATCAACTCCATGTTGTTGCACGTAACCTTTTGCAACCTTTTCCATGATCTTGGGGCTTGTTTATCGATTCATCTGCATTCCTTTTGATCTTAAAAACCTACTTAAGACCGATTACTCTAACTCCTTCTAGTCTTTCTACTAGCAGCCAAGTCTTGTTCTTGTTGATTGAATCAATCTCCTCGGAACACGCATTAGTCCATTCGATTATATACTTAGCTTCTTGATAATCAAACAGCTCATTGTTGAGTGAAAGGAGTAGTATGTCACATTCTACATTTGCTAGAAGCACGTAATCATCTAGGTATTTAGGGCGAGATGTTTTTCGATTCGATCTTCGAAGTCCTTTTTGAAGATCTTCTTGCGTCTCATATACACTAGTGTCGATCGATGCTTCGTTAGTGTCGATCGACGCTTGGGACGGAACGTTCGTGTTGAGCGATGGCTGGTTTGTGTCGAGCGACACTGACTCATCTTCTATATTCTCCTCCGTTTGATTCCCAGCTTTGAATGGTATATGTCAATTGAAACATACCTGGTTCTCTGCAATCTCCTTGTGCTCCCTTCCAATTCCAACCTTGTTTTTCATTAAAGACAACATCTCTACTAACAATGGTCTTCTTTGTTGTTGGATTGTAGAGTCAGTAAGCCTTGGATCCGGGTTCAATTCCAAGGTGAATAAGAGCTTGTGAACGATCATCTAGTTTCTTTAGATGATCACTTTAAATTTTGGCATAGGCAAGACAACCAAAGACCCTGAGATGATCAACATTTGGTTTCTTGTTTCTCAAACTTTCGTATGGGGTCTGATTTTGGAAAGCTCTTGTAGCAACACGATTGAGTAGATAAGTAGATAGGCGTATTGCTTCTCCCCATAAGAAGTTTGGTACTCTCATCGCCTTGAGAATACTTTGAGTCATCTCCATTAGAGTACGATTCCTGCGCTCTACTACGCCGTTCTGTTGCGGAGTATACGATGCCGTTAGATGTCGTCTAATACCGTATTTCTCACAGTACTCCTGAAATTCCTTTGAGGTGAACTCCCCACCTCTATCTGTACGTAATGTCATGATCTTCTTGTCGAGGTCTGATGTCAGGCGTTTTTACACACGGCCGGGGCCATCAAAAACCCCTTCGTACGTTGTAGCACAAAGGGTTATCGTATCCACAGAGAGGTTTGATTGATACACTAGGATTGCAATGATCCATTCTTAAGCTAGAGCGATGCTTTTTACAAGTAAACAAAAGATGGAACTATGAAACAAGTGATGATATGGTTTTAATTTATATTGGTCTCGAAGAGACAAAGATTAAGCTATGGAAATTCCTTGAATCGAAATCTAAGATAACACAATTATCGAGGGTTTTGTTAAACGTCGTTCTAGAACTCAAACACGAAAGTATAGCCAGCTAACTGTCGTTACGAAAGCTATCTATCTTTAGAAACTCAAATCTTAAATTTCTTTGCGAATTCGTCGAATCTAAACAAGCATTTAGCACGAGTTCAATATGTTCACAAAGTCCCTAAGCCAAATTTCTTTGCGAATAAGTAACTTTGCCCATTTAGACTAGATTCAGGTTATTAATCCCACTGTCGTGGCTAACCAACAATCCTAAAATCAAGATTCGAGGTGATCAAGCAAGAATCAAACATTGAGAACAGTCTAAACGAAGAACTAACGGATAAACCTCAACAAATATGCAACCTTAATGATTTCTAGTCATAACCCAAGAAATCCCTAAAACCTAACAAGCAATTTCACTCAGAAACAGATGATGAAATCAAGATAACTGAATATAATTGCATAAAAGAGATAAAGTAGGAGATACAGAGGGTTTGTAGTGATTGAATGAAGAACATATGGATCTCCCTCCAAAAAGCTCTTCCAAATCTCTCTCTCTCTCTCTCTCTAAGTCTCAAAACGAGAATAGATCTAGTTTTTACAAGTTTTCTAGATATTTTACAATGAAAACAAAACAAAACTATTTATAGAAGTGCCCAAAATTAGGTCTGCAGGTCCGCCGTCGATCGACATTAAAGTCTTGTCGATCGACGCGAAGGCGTCTGTGGAAATATCTGAAAAACGCGTTGTTCTGGCTTCTACAGGCTTCCTGTCGATCGACACAAATCCCTGTCGATCGACGGGAAACTCTCTGGAAAAACCCCTCCGGTAAAACGGCCATATCTCCTGAACCACCGATCGGAATGACCTCCAACCACTTCCATTGGAAAGCTATCTCAAATACCTACAACTTTGATGAAGACCTCTGAAGCTAAATCCAAATGGAAACCGTTCTTCTAAGTCGATCTTTGAAGCACTTTGGATGGTTTCGGCACAAATGACTATTTTCCTGCAAAACACTACAAAAGACACACAAATACAAAATATACTATACAAAACCGACTTATATCATGGTTAAAAATGGGTAAAAACCATGATATATCAAGGTCCTTTTCGACTAGTTCCTTGAAAGTTCTAAACTTCTCGAAAGCTTCTCATTTTTCCCTTAACAAGATAGTCCACATATACCTTGTGTGGTCATCAATGATTACAAAGATGAATTTGTTTCTTGAGGGAGTAGCCGAAGTTATTGGACCATAAAGATCTGCGTGTAGCAGCTCTAACTCCCGAGTTGCTCTGAATTTCGTCGCTTGAGGAAAAGCTTGACGAGTTTGCTTTCCAACAAGACATGACTCGCAAATCTCCTTTTCGCATTCTATAGATGGTATGCCGCGAACCATCTCTTGTAGCGACATATTATTTATCGTCCTGAAACTGATGTGTCCAAGTCTTGCGTGCCATCTCCATGTTTCTTCCTCAATCCTTGAAAGTAAACAAACCGGTTTCCCAATCTCGAGTTTTATCTTATATAATCAGTTTGGAGATCGTGTTACCTTGGCTAAGAGTTGACCGAATGGGTTTCTTAGAGTTAGATAATCAGACTTCATTCTGATATCGCAGCCGCACTCCGTTGCTTGTCCAAGGCTGAGAATGTTGCTCTTTAGCTCTGGAATGAAATAGATGTCTTGCACGATCCTTTGTTCACCGATTTTCCCTTGAAAGAGAATCAATCCCTTTCCTCCGATGTTAACACATGATCCATCAGCAAACCAAACTGTTCCTTTGATCCTTTCATTAAACTCGGAAAAGTAACTCTTCTCTCCTGTCATATGGTTGCTTGCTCCGTTATCTAAATACCATACTCCATCTTCCTTGTTGGATGTCTCAAACTTCTTGGGTATTACTTTCTCTTCGTTTAAAAACACAACCTCATGCATATATAATGCAATACCGGCTTCTTCTGTTTCGGCTTTGTGGAGATTCTCTTCCTTCTGATCTCTCGTCGGACAAACAAAGGCAAAGTGCCCTGGTTTATCACACTTGAAACAGATAATATGTGTTCTATCTTTCCTTTCTCTGCTTCTATATTGCGAGTTGTATCTTCCACGACCCCTTCCTCTAAAACCTCTTCCACGTCCTCTAAAGCCTCTTCCTCGTCCTCTTTAGTTATCGAACTGATTCTGAGAATCCGAATGTGTGAACAACAGGTTCCCTTGAGTTTCTTGTGTATCTTCCTCTTGTATACGTTCCTCATAGGTTTTGAGCCTCCCAACAATATCCTCAAATCCGGTTTTGTTTAGATCGAGTACTTGTTCAAGAGATGCTATGATTTGGAATATACTTAGCTCGTGGTAGACTGTTTAGAAACTTCTTTACCAGTTTCGGTTCTTCTAGGCTTTGACCTAAAGACGCAGACTTTGAAGCTAGTTCTGATATCTTCCCTGCAAAGATATCGATGGTGTCTGATTCCTTCATCCTTAATCGTTCGAATTCAGACATTAGAATTTGTAGACGGGTTTCTTTCACTCGCTCCGCGCCAAGGTGTCTTGATTTTATTGCCTCCCATATCTCCTTAGGTGAGTCTTGATCGCCTACTTGCAGTATAAGATGCTCCGGGATAGACTGGAACAACAGAACTGTTGTGAGATCGTTCTTATCGTCTTCTTTTGATCCAGGTTTAATCGCCTCCCATACCTTGTGAACACGAAGCAGAACTTTCATCCTCATTGACCATACGGTGTAATTCGATGAGCTTAGCATCGGACATAGTACCGCGGAGGGTACTGACTCTCTTGTCTTTGCCGGTGGTTTTGTATCCCCCAAAATTTTGGGTTACACGATGATTTCGAGCTCCTCTTACCCAGGATTTGCTCTGATACCAAATAAGTTGCTAAGAACAATGTTTAAGCTTGAATAAAGAGTCCTTCCTTTATTAATGTTTAGAAAATCCCTCAAAATTAAACACAAGCTTTTTCTTCCTTAGTTCTTATAATCATACACAACTTGATGATCTTACATATATAGGTTATAGATTTCCTTTTGTAAACCTACTTTATTTCCTTTTAGATTAGAACTAGACAATTTTCTTTTTCTATTGAGATTCTTAATTCCTTTAAGGATATCTTCTTCTAGAATCTTCTAGGAGCTTATCCAACAAATGTGTGGAACCTTACTCGGTTGTTCCCAATGGCAATGGGAGCAATGTTGCTAGTGACACTATAGATGGTGAGTGTAAAAAATTATATCTTCTACATCGATTTGCATCAGAGTTATAAGTTTGATATCGTCTATGTTGGATCGAGTATATTTGTTTTCTTCAAAAGCGAATTCAGAGAACACCAATCGAACTTTGTAATATGATCGGAATCTTTCTATAGTTTGATTAGTCCGGTGAAATTGAAAATAGAGAGGAAAGATGAAAAAATAAATTACATAGAACTACATAGAAACAACATAATAATTGAGGATTAGTCTTATTCAAAGGACATTGCAAAATAATACTACTGATTATTAGAGTTATAGTCTTCTTCTTTCCTTTTGTCTCAAGTAGCTTAATTGATTTGCGCTAAACTTGGAACAAAAGAGCACACAAGTGGGTTAAATTATCCCTATTCCAAAGTCTCTCGGTGCTGGCGTTCTCTGATAGAAACTTATAATGTAAAAATCTGATTCAATGAAATGCAAGCTTTATTCATGAACCAAAATAGTACAAGACGAAGAAAATTATGGAGTTCTTCCTCTCCCTAACAAGTTTGACCAAATCTCTTGATAAACCTAAAATGCATAACAAAACAAATACTTAAAGGACTGATTCATTGATTCTGCTTTTCTCCTCTTAGCTGGCTCTAACGGATAGATGTGACGTGTTGATCCTTGTACTGATCCAAATGATTGCTCTAGTCATTGAGGCCACGTCACTCCCTCTGGATGCTTCTAGATTTCTTCCCTCAAAGCCTCTTTCTGAGACATTGCTCTCTTCTTTCTTCTATGGTAGTGATAGAGAATTGGTTATAATAAACCACACCTAACATTCTCCAAGATGCACCATTTTCAAGTATCCATTCTCTCCATGATGAAAGCTGTTTGGTGGCCTGGTGGGATGGGGAATAGTTCCATCCATCAATTCCGTCAAGATAAAAAACCACAGCAATTTTCTTCTCCTCGTCAATGAAAAAAACTGGCGTCAAGGTGAAAGCTAAAACCAAAATCCGAGTTTTTGATAAAACGTTCCATCGTTTGCAAGTGGATCTCACCGCTCGTAGAGAAGTTATTAGAACCCTGGAGAGTATCTTCTCTGCCAAATTCGGCCAAAGATCAGAGATCATCGTCATTGTTTTCAAATAAAACTAAGAGGGGGCGATTGGCAAAATTAGGGTTTGTAACTTTAACGTTTGCCTATCTTTTTAATTGTATACGAGTCACACCAAGAACTTCAGCTTCCCACATGTTTCTTTTTGTTTTGTCAACTTTCACAAATGGAAACTTCTTTTGTTATTAAATCATTATGTTTTTATAATAGCTTGTCCGCCACTTTCTTAATGCGATTGATGCGCATAATCCTCTGCATTTTACATTTTAGACTCTTGTTTTTTGTTCCGTTTGAGATTAACCATGGCCGGAGAGCCGGATTTGAACCAATTCTTATGAAGCATTTGAATAGGGCCCCACTAATTTAAAAAAGAAATCAAATGTATATATTAGTTAACAATATGTTTATTTGGCAAGGAAAAAACGAAGATTTGGTGAAATGAGATTTTTTTTTTGGATTTAACATTTTATTTGAAATTTTATGATGAAAATGTAAAAATGCTAATTTCGTATTTTTATTTCATAAAAGAAAACATGTAGTGTTGTTACCGAAATCAGATTTTATAAAAAAATTATAGAAATTAAATGTAGATTATTTTGTTTTGTGTGGGGCCCCGAGAACCTCATATCCGGCTCTGCATGGCCGGTCCCAAAAAAACAGTGGTCAAAAAACAATAAAAAAATTCAAAAAAAAAAATACTCCAGAAACATTATATTTCACAAAGCTGTATATATTTTCATACATTTGTAGTCCAAAATTTTTTTTTTTAAAAACAATTTCGTCAAAAAATCATTTATTTGTCTTTCAAAATGTTTGTAGCTTTATTAATTTATTATTCTAAAATAAAATAATGATCTATAAATTAATAAAAGTATAGGTGGCCCTAAGCGGTGGCTTAGCCCCATGCCCTCTAGGCCGGGGCTAAGATTAATGAACTTCAAATGCTTCTTCTATACATGGATATGGGACATTGTGGTGATTTCGTTTTTTCCCCCGGATGCTAATTTCAATTCTTGTTTCTAGGTTCCTTTGAAAGACTATAAGCATAATCTAAATCAAAAACTTTTTTTTAACGTTTGCACTGTTCTTTGTTATTATGACTTGGCAAAATATGGTGGAACACGAGAAATTCTCAACACCACAACTACAAGGAGAAAGTCCAGTAGGAGAAAGATTTTGAATATTATATCATAGATATATAGAAAAAAAACTTCATAACTGACTAGTCTTGTTCAAACGAAAAGAATGTAAACGAATGAAAAGAAAATGATACAAGAAACAAATAAGGTATAGTTAAAAGGACTAATCACTAATTTTGTTCTCTCCTTTTGCGGTTTTGCCCCTCAGTCGATGGTTATAGGACTTGGTTGATTTTTGGTTTTTCGTTTAAGTGGCTTTTGTTGATTTGAACTCAAGTTGGTACATAAGAGCATACAAGTGGGCGACCATACGGCAATTTCTTTTCCGAGATCCACTTTTCTCAAGTATCCATTCTCTTCAATATTGATGTAAGCCATCTTGCGTTTGGGGGCATTCATATCTTTAAATTTGCCTATATAAAATACCACCACGACTTTCTTCTCTTGGTCAATGAAGAAACTCCCATCTATAATATGAAATTTGAAACCAGTTACATCAACTTTAAATTAGAAGTTGCTCCATGACACCGCATTAGGCTCAATCTTAGTTGTGACCCATATCTCCATCTCAGATGTATACCATGGTTTAAATAACACTGCAAGTTGCTCTTTTCTAACTCAAGACAGAACCACATTATCTAAAACTTGAGAATGAAATTAGCAATGTTTAACATCGTAAGAATTTTTCTTCTACAATTTTCTATTCGCAATCACAATTTCTTTAACATCGTAAGAATTTCTTTCTTCTACACAAAAAGTGAAACTGTGAACAAATTGACCTCACAAAGTTCTCCAAAACCAATTTGGCTCCATCGTTACTTGCATAATTTCTATCATGTTAGATGTTTCAATGTTGACCATGTGTTTATGCTTCTATTGACAAAAGTTCTATTCTGACTCCAACCGATTTGATCTTTCAAACCCATCAATCATCAACATCTCTGTTGAGAGTTGGCTTATTGCAGAAGAAATGAGAGTACTATTTGTAAATCGTGCTTTGTTTGCCGTTTATGTGGTGACACCGGATGAGACAATAGGTTTGTTCCGGATGCGTAATCAGAGATACGTCTATGGAAACGTGTGGGACTTAGTACCAAATATTAACGGCAAAATGGTCAGCTGGCATATTGGTGAGCTACATTGTACTAACAACTTTTCAAGATGATCTTTGACAAAATCGTCACTGATTTTGCACGGACCCGATAATTTAATCATCAACTACACGGAAGCACAAAATCCCAATCTCTCTCGTAGAAACATAAGAAGACAAGAAACGTAAGCGACGGTTCTTTTTTGTGCATTGTGTACCATGTGGTTGATTTGGTTATAGCTTGATTGAACTTCTGTTTTTGCAGTAATGGGAACAACAATTTCGTGCACTATCTTTGAATACGTAAAGCGTGAATAAGTAAAGCGTGAGTATAGTTCACTTATAGTGAGCTAACTTAAGATGTGGTATAGTTAGCCAAATGTGAACTAATAACCGCTTTCTTTTTTGGTGTTTTTTTGGAGGTACTCTATCTACACATTCCTTTTGTGAACTATTCTGCAAAGTTTTTAGTTAGTAGCACTTTAATAAACTCAAGCTTTATATGTATACCCTTATATTTTTTGGCTAAGACTTAGGAGCAGGAACAAATCCTATATGCAATTATCAAGTCAGCCAAATGATGGTGGAATAAGATCAATACTTGTGACTTGATAATTGCAGATAGGATTTGTTCGCTGACTTGATAATTGCAGATAGGATTTGTTCCTGCTCCTAAGTCTTAGCCAAAAAATATAAGGGTATACATATAAAGCTCAATCTTAGTTATAAGTTTGTAACCCATACCTCCCTCTCATATGTATCAAAATCAAAGCGCTGATACAACATGGCAAGTTTCTCTTGTTTAACACAAGATAGTCCCATTATCTTCAACAGAATGTGGAAATGGCATAGGAAGTTACTTTCCAAAGCTCTCTCGTGTAATTAAAACAGTACTGATTTTTCTGATCGAGTCAAGTGGATAGATAAACATGGTACTGAGTATAACAAACAAAATAGCTTGAGGTTCTAACATGTGTCGCTCCAAGTAATTGTTTTTTTAACAAGAATAAACCGTTGGTTGTTTTTCTTCTTTATAATCTAAACACTTGTTCTGTACAAAACCTCTAACATACTTAGGAGGCTATATATAGTTTTCCACTACATTTTCTCTAACCAAACGATTTTTTAATTTATGCAGAATCACAAACCCCAAACTACATTACCTTTTTTTTTCTTTCTAGAAATGCAGAATAAGAAGATAAGGGTAAATTATGATTACATTCTACAAGCTATTGCTGCTCTCAACCGGTTGGACATGTAGGCCTCCTCCTCCTCTCTCATCGTTCATCAACTTTTTTAGGGATCGGTATTGAAGCCGCACGTTGTCTCCACTTTCGACAATCTTTAATAGATACCTTTTATCGCAAAAAAAAACAAATGAGAATATGGATTAGTTTTGAGGACTGGAAAGCAATAGATCTCTTCACATACAAAGCATTGTTTTGTTTTAGCTCTTATAGTACTTACCAGCCATTGAGACATTGAGATGTCACGATTGCTTCTTTTCCCACAAACTTTTCCGGGGTTCTACGGTTTCCCTGCAAGTATTGTAAGTGTGTTTCAAAGCGTTAAGAAAAACGTAAAATGCTGGAATATATACATCAGAAGCCAAGATATGGAAAAAAAATCGTCTACCTTGATAAGCACTTTCTCGTTTACAGCAAATGGATAATGCACCACTCGATGCAATCCATCATCCGTAGCTGGATCACCAATTTCCTGCAGGGAGATAATTGGGATCAAGTCGTAACTTTTATTAAAGGTCCATCAACTACATAAGATAAGGTAAACAGAATCCAGATGATGGTGCAGGCTGATAAGTTTGGAGATAGTGATATGTAACCGAAAACCACCAAAGAGGTACAAAGCAATTAACTATATAGAGCATTGTGAGATCATCTCACCACGTCCATCTGATCACTCATTTCTTTTCTACGCCTCCGCATGGCTGCGTTGTGGAAAAGTCTTTTATCATCTTGCTGCTTTATAGCTGAAGCGGCAGCTCTAAGAGCTAGGTGTTTCACATAAGAAAAGAAAAGAAAAAAAGGTTAGGATTGTTTGTGTGTCTCAAAGGCATAAAGACTACACTGTTGATCGAAATCATTTGTACCGGTAACACAGGTAAAAAGAGAGTGAAGCTTTATGGGAATTACCATGGTTAGGGACAAGAGATCCAGTGTCAATTTCGGTATTGCAGAGTGTACATCTAGACTGTGCATAAGATAATTGTGGTTACTAAATATTCTTGAGTATGGAGGAGGAACCAATCTAGCATATTAATAGAACCAAACGAAACCAACACCAACCATTTCAAGGACTCTTCTAAGCATGAGGCCACCAAATGAATGTCCACAAGAGACAACCATTGCATCTTCGAGAAAAGCACCACTAAATCAACGAGATAGCAAACAGACACATTAGAAACTTTCTTTCACTGTCAGGTACTTTTTTCCGTGATCAGATTAATGTATAAAGCAATTCATCCAAAGGAGCCAATAAGAATAGAGGTAGTTTCTTCGTCTTAGATAATAATATAAATGAAGGGAAAAAGTGGTACTCACGAAATTGGATCTGAGAGAACACTTCTTAAGGAAGGCTCTTTGCAAACATCATCCCGCGAAACCTGACATCCACAATTCAGAAGAAGATCTCTTGACATAAGACCTTGTGCTCTGAGCAATTAACATCAAACATAGAAACTTATATCATTATAGTATTGAGGTAGTGCCAATCATAAAACAGATCCAAATGAAAGGAGATCCTCAAACAAATATAATCTGCGTTGAACATCGGCTCACTAAAATCTAGATCAAGAGACAAAAGTGCATGATGTGAAAGAATACCCAGGACATATGCTTTAACAAATTGTTTCCTAAATATATCAATGTCAAGGCAAAAGACAGATTTGGGTATTATTGCAATAGAATTTCACAGATATCAAAGTTTTTTGTAAATGTACTTATACCAATCTAGAATATTAGTTCTACTAATGTAAAAAAGGATGAGCTTACATTGGTTTTCACAGGCGGACTAACAAGAGTCGGACTAACAAGAGTGTCATTCTCGGCCAAGAGATTATCCATAAACTGACTGACAGATACCGGCACATAGCTTTGAGGAATTACATGGCCAGCTGCTTCTATTGGGGAACAATCTAATATAGCATTACTTTTCGGCATGAGCCTAAATGCTACTGATGCCCTGCAAATTAAAAGTTCAACAGTTTGGTAATAATTGTAAGCATGCATTGTGCCATGAAACTATTATGGCAAAAGCTTACTATCTCTTCATAACATACCTTCCACGAGTATCACTGCCAGACAAATGATCAGTAGTAGCTCTATAAGAGGCAGCTGGACGGAGACCTGCAGTAACATGACTAAGCGCTTTGCCAGTAATCAGTAAGATATCAGCGACCCCACTTCCATTATCTGCTGTGTACCAACGACCATTTGGATCACATACCTAAAGGATAGAAGAAATTTCAGAAAGAACGAAAAAAGCAAAGATTCTTTCAAGCATACAAGGAAATTTAGGATTATGGCTATTCTTGAGCAACTATTTTGTTATCGAAAGATGAACAATGTAATGTTTTCCCATCAAGTTCCTCGCTATAATAAAAGCATTTATGTATCATTCACCACACAAAAAAGTTCATAGAGGTGACCTGAATGCCAGTGCCATCTGAGCAGAAGAGTGTCAACAAACCCTTCTCAACTTCAATATTAGTGGACAGATTCCCACCTCCAGAAGCAGGCTTTCCATTTTGGATCGATGCATGAGCGTAGGAAGCCAATAGCACAGACGAGGAAACCTCGTTTGGAGCTAGTGGAAAGTCATCGAGCATATGGTTAAAAACACTGCAAAACAGATACTCATTCAATGAGCTCACACAAAAACAAGTAAATAATACTGTAGTAGTAGTCGTAAACCAGAGATTAATGCATCATAACCATCCTACTCGCTTCTTAGACGTAGATGCCTTGCTATAGCAGATAAAGCAGCGCGTGCTACTTTACCCAAACACCGGAAAATCTCAGCCATGCATGGAGGCGACGAATCTAAATCTTCAACTGATCTGTTCAGAGGAGCCATTATACAACATACAGATCAGAACTGAGCCTAGATTTCCAGAATTCAAAGAAACTATCCAATTCCAGGAAAAATCAAGAAGAGAGCTAACCTTCCGGCTCTATACATAGAGAGGCCACGATTGGCTTTACCAGAAACGTGAAGGGTTCTAGTTCTGAAATACAAGCGAGCAGATTCAAGGCCACATCTCATCAATGCAACGTCTTCGCTTCCGAGCTCGATCACGGAAGCATTATACCTCATCAAAGACACATAAAAAGCCTCAACGGCTTTACTGTACGCCGGAGAAGGAGCCCCTTCGTAAGGCAGAATATCACACAATCGAACCCTAGCGAGTGGACTCCCTGACGTCATCATCATAGGATCGCCGGACGGGTAAGCAGCGGAAATCGGCGTCACTGTAATCGGATTAGACAAAGGAGACTTAGTCAAGCCGGTAGATACATCGGCGGCGTTAAAGCTTGAAGGCGTGATCGGAGACGAGCCCTGCCGGTGCATCGCCGCTCCAATCAATCATACATCTCTAGGGTTTTTCAATTCCGGCGTTGGCTAAACGGATTTGAACACTACGGTGTTTCGGAGACGAATTGGAATTTCACTGTACGGAAGCCTTATTGGTCCAAATTGGGTAGACGATGACTAGATTGGTTACAAATTGCAGCCATCAAAGAGCTTCGACGGGTAAATCGCCGTCGATGAAGTAGAAATTCGAGCCGGAGACGTTGGATTCGCCGGAGTTGTTCTGAGATTTTCTAATGTTATAGAGTTTTTTTGGGTTTTGAGTGAAATGTTTTTGAGAGGGTAATAAAAAGCCAAGGGCTTTGTACTTTTCACCTTACTTTTGGGTCAAACTAGCTCCAAACATTCATTCGAATTGAAAATTAGTATATTTTTTGTTTTAAACTACAAAGAAATCACAAATTAAATTTAGTAAATTTATCCTAAATTATTATTAATTTCCATTAACATAATTTTATGATATGTTAAAAAACATGCTTTTTTAAAAAAAAATGCTAATTGCGTGAATATGCTTGTTAATGATAAAAAAAAATTGTTTAAAATTCAAAATTTGAAAATTGCGATGTGAATAATAGGTGATAGTTGAACATTAATGCATGGACAATATAATCAAAGGGGGAAAAGCTTGCCACTAATGGTGGTTAAAAGAAATGAGAATGATGATGATGGATTGATGTAATGAAGATGGTAGAGAGGATGCTTTTGAATTTTTTTATGATGAAGTTAAGAAGCATACGTTGATGATGTGTATCGTGGTGTGACAACATCATCAATAATAGTAATTATGGTAATGATGATGATGATGATCCTTTTCTTTCATTTCATGAGGAGAAAATAACATTAAATCAAATAAATGATGATGTTGGACGTGGAGGTGGTGGATGGGTGTGATGATAATGATGATGAAAAAGATAAGCATTAGCATTATGTATTGTATCCAAAAGTATCACGATGTTCCAACATAGTTTGGGTTTAGTCCTTTTAAAAATAGTATTTGACACTTTCACAAAATCTATAAAGAATTGATCTAGAGTAGCTAAGAAAAAAAACAGTCGAACCAAATTCCAACAGTAAATTACACCAATATATCAATTGTCATATTTCACGTCAAAAATAAAACAACTTAAAATTAACTAGCTATACATCCTATAAAAGTAAAGATACATATGAATATTACCAAGAAATGGTCCCAATGTTACTTACATAAATGCCTGGACTAAATAAGAAAGTTGAGCATGTGGCTGCTTTTAGAAATTGAAAGAGAGTGGAAGATTCACAAAGAGGATTCAATTTCAACAAATAGAAATATTGTACAAGAGAGTTCATGTAAAAGATTTGTGTCTACTAAACTATACACACATGTATATATGTAACACCTGATTTCAGACATCAAATACAGCACAAACCTCTGTTTCTGCAAATCACCATTAGAAAAGAGATTTGGAAATGAATTGATGACAGATCAAATTTAAATACAAAACCTTTTGCTTCCTTCGGTTTAGCAGTCGTAAACAAGTCGGTTTTTTTTACTTGTAAATCCATTCGTTTGCTCGTCCCCCTGTTGAATCCATGTCTATGAAAATGCTGACAGCCTGCACAAAGAGGAGAGGAAGGACCCATGTCCAAGGGGGTTTTAAACTCGAAAAAATACGGTTTTCGAGTATCAAATGGTTTAGAGTGGTCTTATCCCATCAACCGAGGTGATCTAAGTAATATATTTGTCTGAATTTTAAGGTTTCTGTTTAGGCTTGATCTCACCTTCCCTATCCGAGGTCGCTCCTTCGACTTTGCTAGACTGTTACGGATATGTGAGACCGCTCCCCAGCATTTCAACATGTTGGCTACATCATCAAGTCTCAGTATATACTCTTCTTCGGTTAGAGGAAAAGACCTCTATGAATTACATAAGAAGACAAAAAGGTGAATTAGCTTACAACTATTTTAACAAAATATGGATATACATACCACTTTTTATATTTTCAGAACCATCTAAGTTCAAATAAGTTTAGTGAAACCAGTAGAACTATCATATCACCAGGCTTCTTTTATGATCAAACACACAGCAAAGGATTCTCTTACCTGTTCTCTGTACTTCCACATGACATTCATTGCAAGAAGATTCCGCCCCATGAACTCCTACATTAATCACATCTAAGAGCTATGATTTAAGTTCCTGGCTTCTAAAGCAACAAATCTTTCCACATTAAACTGAAAATGAAAAGAAACATGGACGATTGAAATTCGCAAAGCTACGACTGTATTCATGCAATTAAAGAAGAAGAGGATTGGATGTTTTAACTTTTATTTTGATGTTTCATATGTCTTACGCTACGGCTTTAACATGCGACAAAGAATAACAAACACACTTGAGTACAGAAAAGGCATACCTTCTTGATGAGCTGAACATCGTAAGATCTTCCATATTTCTGCCTGATGAGCGTTGCTAGATCTAAGCCGTTAAATGCAGAATCGTCCGACCCAACCATTCTTTCAAGATTCGCCCGATTCATATCATTCGCTTGCTAAATACAAAAAAAAATGTTTCAAACTAATCAGATGAATATCAAGCAATCAATAAACTTAAACAAAAGCATCCTTACTTCTATGTTGTGTCACTAAGCCATAACAGAAATGGGCAGAACATTAGCACATCAAAATAACTCAAGCAGAGAAGTAGATCAACATTCTACTAGAATTAGAACTAACAATGCTTAGTGATATATATATATATATATATATACCCTTTTGGTTTGTCATACATACCCTTTTAGTTTTATCATCAAGCGATTCCTTTTCCTCGTCATCCGAATTATCTGGATTCATCCCATCATCCACAACACTGCAAATTCTTGAAAAAATTCTCCTAGCAGTATTCCCACAAGTACCCTTCAAGCAGAGCTTATGAGAGAAAGCTAATCTTCCAGAGAAACACGGACCGCACTGTCTTGAACAAGAAACCTTAGATATTGTTCCTATACCGCATCGTTCGTGTATAATCGATGGTTGACAATGATGATGACTTGATACAATGCTCATCATCTCCTATAACCATAAAATTTTGATGCAAATTAAAGAATAGAATAGAGAAAACATCTAAATTCCCAAACCAACAGTGAAAACATTACTAAGAGAATCTTAAGATTGAGAAAATATGAATTTAGTTCCAACTTTATCGACTTCACTCGTTTTGTCTCTTAAAGGGATTCATCGAGAAATCGTTGTTCTGATAGGTAAGCAGAAATCGATCAAAGATGAAGGAGAAACGTAATCTTACCGCCGGTAGAGCTAGTAGAAGAGCACGGTGGCGCAGCGGAGGAAAAGACGAGGAGAAAGAGGGAAACAAGAAAGATTTTTTATTTTTTTTTTGTCGAGGGAAACAAGAAAGATAAAACAAAAATCAAGTGAAATGAACGGTGAAGGAGGAGAGACAAAAATGAATTTTTTTTCTTTTTTTGTCGTTACAAAAATGAATTTCTAAACAGAGCAAAATTCCTTTATAAAAATTAATACAAAACGTCTAAATTTAAAATACATGACTAATACAAAAAGTTTATTTTAACATATTTACAAAAATGGTTTAGGCTAATATCTTTGATGTGTGTAATCTTTATACATGATGTTCGTAAAAAGTTACATTATAAGAAAATGATAAATATTAATTTTAAAAATAAAAAATAATAAACAAATATGATGAATTAACCTTCAAGGGAAAATAAAACATGTTGAATTAGTGATCATTATAAACAAAATACCATAAGCAATAGTAGGTTTTTTTCATCAAGCCAAGCTTTGTTTACTTGCACGTTTAACGTTACCACCAAATATTTTGGCGTCTCAAGCAAACCCTTTAATAAAAAAAAAATGTTTTGGCGTCTCAGCCCTTCCAAACATTGACACATAATATCACTAGGTCTTTTTTTTTTTTTGCTTTTTTTTCCCGCTAAATTGTAAATATTTATTAGATGAAAAGTTGAGGTATTACAAGAGAGCAACATAATATCACTTGGTCTTGCTCGTCGTAATCTTATTGTTTCCTTTCTTTAATTAGGGACCTGAGAATTCAAGCTAAAAACTACTATCATGGATTACTTCTCGTCGTACGATGTGTGCTATTGTTTAGCCAGGGTATGAAGCATATGATTTAACTTTGAGAAGTAAAATTTATTCACCATAAGAGGCTGATGTTACCGTTTCGCTTTTTTGGTAAGTATTCGTCCAAGGTCCATATGTAAGGAAGATTAAAAAGCTTGTTGATTGAGGTATATGTGACTAACTTCAAGCTTGTTTCGGTCTTTGTTTTACGGTAAAATCGGCCTATTTTTTAATGAATCGGCCATGGTTTTACCCAACTGTTTTCGTTGCTTAGTTCTTAGTTTCCGGAGAAATGTTTCGTTCCGTCTGACTTTTGGTTTACTCCTTTGCACTATTAACTTCTAATGGATTTTATTTCTTGTCGACTTAAGATTATAACTCCCGTTTGTAATTCAAACGTTTTAATAGAATCAATCAGATGACAAATAATAAAAACAGTGTTTAAAATGAATGTCAACGATAAAGAATGAATATAAGATGATGACTGACAACTTGTGAATCCGGACTGCGTAAACAACCTCGGATTCCAAACAAGTGGGTTTTATGTTTTATGGCAAAACAACTCAAGAACTAAAGACAATGTATTAGAGATTTCCTGAGAGATTTATTATAATGTAAAAGTTGTAGATCTTTTATTCAAATTAATGTGTTACACATTTATACTCATTTGAGCCGGTCAAATAAACCTTAGAAATAAATATTAAATTTCTCTCAATATTTTAGTTTATCTCTTCTTTACTCTCCAAGTATTTTTAGGTCGGCGAGCCATGCTGACTTCGGGTTTCAGTTTTTTAGTTGGCCAAAATAGCTCATTTTGATCCATCTTTCTGATTCTGCGGAGATATCCGAGTTGGTTCAATTCTAGGTCGGATCATAGTAATTGGTAACGGGTGTTGTATCACCAACAGTCATATAGCATCGTTTTTTATTGTTACAGAGTATAGATTAATAACATGTTATATGAAGGTGTGACAAATTGCTTACTAAAAACCAATTTAAATGCTATAAAAAGGAAAAAAATTGAAATGATCATAAATTAATATTAAGTAAAATTTCATATGATCATTTTAAAATTAAAAAAATGTTGACAATATAGGGCAAAAAATTTATCATACCAGGTGGAAAGATATACAAGCTATTTTGCTTATGCAATTGTAATTTTGGTTGTAGTTTTCTATAAAAGATATTTTAACTAGTTTAATGTAAATGAGTTGCTTTTAAAACTGTTTTAGAGATAAGAACTCATAGTAGAAAAGATATAATTGTAGACATTATTACGACCATATTATTGTCTATAATTATATCTTTTTACTGTTAGTTATTATTTCTAAAACTGCTTTAAAAACAACTCATTTACAATAAATTGGTTAAAACCTTTTTTATAGAAAACTACAACAGAATTTACAATTGTATAAGGAAAATAGCTAGTATATCTTTTCATTTGGTATGATATATTCTTTTTCCCCCTATATTGTCAACATTTTTTTATTTTAAAATGAACTTATGAAAGATTACTTAATATTAATTTATGATCATTTCAGTTTTCTTTCCTTTTTACAACATTTAAATTGGTTTCTAGTAAGGAATTTGTCACATCTTCATATAATATGTTATTAATCTATACTCTGTGACAATAAGATTGAGAACCATATAGCAAAATAACATTATTTTTAACACTTTAATTAGCAAACGAACATAAAAGAGTATATTATCATGACTCAGTAGCAAATAATTTTCAGCAAGAAACAAATAATTATGTATTGGAAAACCGAAATTACCACGGCTATTATTTGTTAATAAAAACTAGGCCATGAATAAAGAAATTGAACATTAAAGTGCCCTCACATATCACTAGTAAAAAAATTGGCTATACCCACGAAAGTTTCGTGGGTAAGAGTGAAGAATTTTCGTGGGTTTTCGTGGGTTTACCCACGAAAAACCACGGAAAAATTTCGTGGGTATAGCGTCGTGGGTAGAGAATTTAGTGGGTGTTCGTGGGTAAAGCTACCCACGAATACCCACGAAATTTTTCGTGGCAAATACCCACGAATACCCACGAAATATTTCGTGGGTACTGTTATCCCACGATTTGCCACGATAGTCTTCGTGGGTAGTTACCCACGAATACCCACGAATTTATTCGTGGGAAACTACCCACGATTTGCCACGAAAGTTTTCGTGGGAAGCCTTTTACCCACGAAATCCCACGAAAACTTTCGTGGGTACGTAGTATGTTTTTTGGAAAAAAACATTTTTTATTTTGAAATTTGTTATTAAAATTATTAATTAAATTAAATACTAAACTAATAATTCGAATAGAAATAAAATATTTTACATAAAATTAAATTGTTCTAAATTAAAAGTTTTCAAATAAAAAAAAAAGCAGAAACATAAAATAAACGACTACGAACCACCAGAGTTTTCGGGCTGAGTCGTCCCGCTTGAACCGCTGCGTCCTTCTAGCTTCCTCAAAATGACATCTATCTTAGTCCCCATGCTAGTCATCTCACCCCTCATTTTATCGAGCTCAGTTCGGAGATCCGGTTGTGTTTCCGACGGATGCTGGACGGAAGGGTGATAGAACTGCGTCCTCGCACTACCGACGCCGAAGGCATGCCCGTATCTTGGTTGCACCCTCTGCATTTTTAAACAATAAGAGAATTAAAGTCTAAATATACAATAAATAAAAAATTATAATATGAAAAAATTTACCTGAAAATATAATTGGTTAATGAATTCCCGAGGAGAACCACTTGTGGAAAAAGCTGTGCCGGTCGAATCTTGGTGCTGAGAAACCTCCTCTTCAACCTCCCTCACGAGTCCCTCAATCACCGGATCAACGTAAGTGCCATCCGCGCGTGTATGCGTCTCCTTCACCAAATCCAGAATGGATGGTTCCTCGGATCCCTGCCCCTTCTGCTTCTGCATTATCAAAAAATTTTTTTAACACAATGTAGTGATCATTAACATTACTAACGATATTTAATAGATTTGTAAATTAATATATGGATCAAACTTACCAATTCATAGTCGATCTTTGAGAAGGATCGGGGCCCGGCACTGTGTTTGTGCATTCCTTTGTCGTTGATCGGCGTTTTACGGCTTTCAGCAGCAGTCTTACTCTTGCTAATGGCTTTCTCAGTCTGCCATTGTTCCAAAAGAATTGCCCAGTCATCCTCGCTGATATAGACGGGCTGCACTTCCTGCCGATGTTTCCTACTAATCTCTTCGCCGATTCCTAACTTCGTCTTTTCCTTCCATTCATAAAAGACGATGTCCTCGAACTCGGGATCCCAATAATAGTTTTGCTACAACTCGCAACAACCATTGTTAATATACAATGTTAATAATGGAAAATTACTAAATGTTTAAATATCCGAATTTTCTAACTTACCACAAATGTTCCCCACCAACTCAGAATTTTTTCTGGAGCGAATTTTTTCACATCGGTCCAGTTCTTCCAAGGACCCCAAAAATTACCCTGCCAGGTCCGTTTAATAAAACTGGTGACCGAATCATCGATCCCAATCCTTTAAAAAATATTTAAAAAGTTAGAAATCAATTAGTAAACACATAGACCTTAAACTTGTTAAATATTTAAGATGTTTACCATAGTCCTCCGTTTTCCTTAAACGGATGGAGGACAGACTGTGATCTCCTAGTAGGCGCTTCGTATACCGCCTGTAAACGGTAACGATACTCTGCAGAAGCACCTATGGCAGATTTTGGGAGATGGAAACGGGGTCTGCTTCGAACTGAGCCGGTCCCGGTAGACGAAGACATAACTACATGCAAAAAATAATACATCTAATATTTCTTACACTAATAATATTTTCTGATTTTTTGTTAAAAAAAATTAGAGCCATTAATATGTTTTATATTTTAAATTTTCAAGTCTTTATTTTGTCATATATTTTTGTAGAGCCATTAACATTTAATTTTATAACTTATTTTCTCATATATGTTTTTCAAGAATTTAGGATTTGAAGGCATTAATATGTTTTCAAAATTTGTTAACAAGTGACACTTTTATATATAAGTGTTGTACAAGTTGTATTAGATATGTTTTTCCAATTATATAATATTGGTATTAGTTATCTAATTTTTTTCCGATTTTATATATTTTTTTCACTAATTTATAATACTAATATTATATATAATATTTGTATGTAAAAATCCACAAAATTAATATAAAATACCTAAACAATTTTAAAATTTTCTTTTAATTATTAATAAACACTAACTACTCAACAATTTTTTCTACAAACCTTTTAACTTATGTTTTTCAAACAAAAAATTATTTGGAAAATTAAAAAACCCTACACAATACAAGTTGTATTAGATTTATTTTTTCAATTATATAATTTTGGTATTTGTTATCTAATTTTTTCAGGTTTTATATTATTTTTTCAAACTAAATTATAATACTAAATTTATAAAATATGCAATTTGTATGTAAAAATCCACAAAATTAATTTTAAATACCTAAACATATTTAAAATTTTCTTTTAATTATTAGTAAACACTAACTACTCAACAATTTTTTCTACAAACCTTTTAATTTAAGTTTTTCAAACAAAACATTATTTGGAAAATTAAAAAAACCCTAAAGTATACACTAACCCTAAATTATTAACAATCTAAGCCAATTTTTAACAATCTAAGTAAATCAATCCAAATTTCCTTCTCATAAACTACACAAAGCTATTACAATCAAGAGGCAATCAAATTTTGATGATTTACCCGAAACAAAATTGAAGAAAAACAAAGGATTAAAGAGAGGAAAGGAATTTACCTTAGGAGATGCAAAATTGGTGGTGGTGGGTGTCGAAATCGTCGCTGGTGGGTCGCCGTGGACTCGTCGGCGGTGTCTGCGTCGGAATCGCCGGAGGAGATGGAAAGTTCGGTGGTTTTGTCGAATGGAGGAGGAGGATCTGTTTCGATGAAAATAATGACAGTACCCACAAAAACCCACGATTTTTTTCGTGGGTAATTAAAAAAAACCCACGTATACCCACGATTATTTTCGTGGGTATTTCAAAAAAGCCACGTTTACCCACGTTTTTTTTCGTGGGTATTTCAAAAAAGCCACGTTTACCCACGTTTTTTTTCGTGGGTAAATTCTTTAATTTTTAAAAATATTTTCCACAACAACTTATTCGAATACGGGTTTGAATTTTTATTAAAGAAAGTTTAAGTAACCATCAAATTATGGTGTTGACGAATCTTATAGATCATCAACATTTAATAGTATTTAAACATAATTATTTTAAATATTCCCTTTTGCAAAGTTAAAAGATAATTTGATTATGCAACTCCAACAAAATATTACATTTAATGAAACATAAAATTTGAAACAACTATTAAACTGGTAGATAAAAGACTGGGAAATATTAAACATACAATGGTTATGGTACACGTACATATTAGGCACTAAATTTTGATTGCATTTGTCTCTTTTCCACTCCAAAGTTACCAGAAACTTTTCTTTCCTTTTTGTTTCTTTGGTGGAGAATTTAAAAATCCGTCACACCATTCCCTTTTGATTGCATCAACATCTAGATTTAAGTTTGGGCTTTCTGGTCTTTGGGCAAACTCAAAATCATAGTATTGATCCTTGTTTTCATACGAGGAGCTTCCACCGTAGGTATGTGAAAATCCGTCACAACATTCCCTTTTGATTGCATCAACATCTAGATTTAAGTTTGGGCTTTCTGGCCTTTGTGCAAACTCCAAATCACTTGCAGGACTTCCACCGTAAGTATCTGACTTTTCAATCAACAGAGATGGTTGTACGTCTTCCATTTGCCTATACAAAACATCATCGACAACCCGCTTCTGGTCATGACCTTCTGGATGCTTATCATCGACAATCAAATGAGTTCCAGTTTCCCCCAAGTATTTTGGATTGTGGTGGATGTTTTCCAAGAACTGGCTGTCCGGTACTATCGTTGATGTAGAACCATCAATTGCATAGATTGGTGATTGCGTATCATATTCCCACGAGTAAGTAGGTATCTCTTGAGTGAATTCGTCGCAAAGAGTTTCGGTTTCCCAAGATAATTTTGGAAGAGGGTAAAAATTTGACACGTTTTTTGATTGAGAGTCTTCATCACTTGAGCTAGAAGACATTATTTTGTTATTGATGGGTGTAAAAGATACACTCCATATTTATTTATAGTAGATGTACTGTCTTGTCAAATCATGTTGGTCTGTAACGATTGTATCCCCATGTTTCAATTACATGAATATGTGGTCCATCAAAGTTTCAAGTTATAACATAGAAACAAATAATTTTAGAATCACACATTAATAGAAAATAAGATAATTGAAACTTTGATACAATATTTTTGTTATAAAAGCCTTACATATAATAGCCTTACATAAATAACAACTTTACCATAATAAATCTTGGCTGTTGAATGATAAATCTATAATATCAACCATTCAAATGAGTTGTCAATTCAGTTTTGGCATCCGATTCACTTGTGTCCATATAAATTTTTGGTCTACATTTAAATGAGTTGTCAATTTTTGTATCGGTTTTGAGTTGTCAATTCGGAGTGAATTGTCAATTCAGAGTGAATTCGGTGTTGGTATCGGTAATGAGTTGTCATTAAATATTTTGATTCCTCACAGACAATTACAGTGTCTTGTCAAATCAGTTTCGTATCAAACGATCTTGGCCACAATTTTGCTGAATATTTTTGCAGAGTTGATCTTGGCCGTTGAAAATGGTGTGTGAGACATTAAATATTTTGATTCTTCAAAGACAATTACAGTGTCTTGTCAAATCAGTTTCGTATCAAATGATCTTGGCCACAATTTTGCTGAATACTTTTGCAGAGTTGATCTTGGCCGTTGAAAATGGTGTGTGAGACATTAAATATTTTGATTCTTCAAAGACAATTACAGTGTCTTGTCAAATCAGTTTCGTATCAAATGATCTTGCCCACAATTTTGCTGAATACTTTTGCAGAGTTGATCTTGGCCGTTGAAAATGGTGTGTGAGACATTAAATATTTTGATTCTTCAAAGACAATTACAGTGTCTTGTCAAATCAGTTTCGTATCTACCTTTACCTGCATAATGCACAACTTATACCATCCATAGTATTATAATTACTTGCCTTATGTGTTCCAAATTAGTTACACCAAACCCATCTAATTCCAAATCTTTTAAGAATCAATACGTATATTTGTTATGTCTTCCTCAAACCATCCAAGAAGATGGATGGATCTCCGAATTGATCCGTCAACAAATACTATTACCGAAGAATTTACTAATGGGATTAATGTGTTTATCACATTTGCTTGTCAACAACCATCATATCAGGCAACTGGATTACTCCTTTGTCCATGCGCACGGTGCAAGAATGAAAAGCCACCAACAAAACCTAGGACGGTGGTGCGTCATCTTTACACAGTTGGATTCAAAGGCAATTACTATGTTTGGAGTAATCATGGAGAATCTTTCATGATTACGGGAGAATCATCTACTGCAACACAATTTCATGGAAGTGCCAACCAAGAGCGTTATCATCACCCTCATGTTGCTGTACAAGAAACATTTCATGAAGGATTCGTAGATGTTGCTGATATTTCAGAGATGCAAGATCAACAATATATGGAAGAAGTCGAAGTTCCGGCGTTCGTGGACAAGTCGTATGAGGCCTTCATGGAAGCTAATCAACCTTTATACGAAGGGTGCAATGCAGAGAATACCAAATTATATTTGGCATCATGTATTTTACGTTGGAAGACGGAGCACAATATAGCAGTGGGTGCTGTAGACGACATCGCTAGTACTATCAAAAGGATTCTACCAGGCCCGAATACTGCTCCGGAGTCGGACTACGAAACCAAAAAGATTATGAAGACTCTTGGCTTACCCGTTCATAAAATTGATGTATGCGAGAACAATTGTATGCTATTTTGGCGAGGAGAAGATGCCACGCTCGAGAAATGTTGCTTCTGTCAAACAGACCGATATCATCCGTGGAATGGGCAAGGTAAAAAGATTTCAAAACAACGAATGTTTTATCTTCCCATTACTGATCGTTTGAAAAGACTATACCAATGCCAATCAACTGCGGGACATATGCGTTGGCATGCCGAGCATATGAATGTTGAAGGCGAAATGAATCATCCATCAGACGGGGCCGCTTGGAAACATTTCCAGAGCATTTATCCGGGGTTTGCTTCTGAACCAAGAAACATCTACCTTGGATTATCAACAGATGGTTTTAATCCACTAGGCATGAGTGGCGAGGCACACTCAATCTGGCCGGTGATAGTCACACCATACAATCTACCTCCTGGTATGTGTATGAACCGAGAATTTTTATTCCTCTCGATTTTGGTTCCTGGTCCAACACACCCGAAGAAAAGTCTGGACGTGTACCTTCAACCTTTAATCGACGAACTACAACAACTATGGACACATGGCGCTGATGTATATGATATATCAACACACAATTCTTTTAAGATGAAAGCGGCGCTTATGTGGACGATTAGTGACTTCCCAGCTTATGGGATGTTATCGGGGTGGATGACTCACGGACGCCTCGCATGTCCAAACTGTATGGATTCAACCAATTCATTCTGGTTGACGAATGGACGAAAACAGTGTTGGTTTGACTGTCACCGAAAATTTTTGAAGAGCGACCACCCATATAGGCGGAATGTAGTTGCCTTCACTAAGTCTAAAGATGTCCATGATGAAGCACCGGTATGGCGTACTGGAAGAACAATATTGGACTCCATCAATAGTATAGACGGACTGCAAATGAGTGCCGAGTGTGGTGGCAACGGACACAACGATCCATCTAAAACGGTACATGGTTATGGTCAATATCATAATTGGTACAAAAAATCTATTTTTTGGTCTTTGCCTTATTGGGAGAATCTATTGCTTAGACACAACCTAGATTTTATGCATATAGAGAAAAACTTTTTTGATAATATTATCAAAACTATCTTGAACGTGCCGGGGAAAACAAAAGATAACTTAAAATCTAGGCTAGATATAGCGATAATATGCAACCGTAGAGCGTTGGAGCTTACATATCCAAATATTGCTCCAGTTCCAATATTTCGATTGTCAAAGGAAGCGGAAAAGAAATTTCTAAGTTGGTTGAAGAAAGAAATTCGTTTTCCAGACGGGTATGCTTCCAACTTTGGTAGATGTGTCAATGAAATTAATGCAACTCTTTCTGGTCTCAAAAGCCATGATTGTCATGTCATTATGGAAAGGCTTCTACATTTTGCTTTGATGGAACTACTCCCCAAGTCTGTACACGTAGCGATTTCAGGTATTAAAATTTTAATTTTTTTGATACACAAATATGACTGACTAATTTAGGTTGTTACTTTTATTACACAGAAATCGCATTGTTTTTCCGAGACATTGGTGCCCCATCATTAAAAGAACAAGATGTTATAACAATGAAGGAAAATATAGCAGTAAAATTATGCAACTTGGAGAAGATATTTCCTCCTTCGTTTTTTGATGTCATGGAGCATCTACCGGTACACCTTCCGGATGAGGCAATCTTAGGTGGACCAGTACAATATAGGTGGATGTATCCATTTGAGCGGTACATGTACCACTTAAAAAAAAAGGTTATGAACAAGGCACAAATCGGAGGGTCTATCGTCGAGCACTGTGTACAAGAAGAAATATCAGCGCTAGCTACCCATTGGCTTGGAAAACCGATCGCTGCAGGTAATGAAGGATGGCATGGTGAAAACATATACTTCTACGCATTCGACGATGTCCCAACAACGTTTTGCAAACGTTTCTCATGAATAACTGTCCCGAGTTAGCACCATATGAAAGGTATGAGTAACCGTCGCAAAACATTATATTCAATAGTTAAATACTTTTTAATTACATAATTTGTATACATAGGATGTTTGAAGATTTCATGCGAACTACATATCCGGCATTGTCTACCACTGACCTACAATCATTGAAAGACAATAACTTTGCACGCTGGTGCAAAGATTATGTAAGTATTTTTGTACTGGGCCGTTTTTAATATAATGTTCAACTTATGTATTTATTTTACTACAGGTTAATAATCAAATGATGGTATCAACAGTGCCACAATGGCTCATTGATTTTGTACAAGGTCCACGTCGTGCTTACACATCCTGGCCCTCGTATGCAACAAGAGGGTTCTTATTCCGAACATTGAGTAGGAGTGCAAACAAAAAGACACAAAATTTCGGTGTTTGCGTGAGGGGAACTACTGATACGGAATATTATGGCGTTGTGGAAGACATCAGATTGGTTGAGTACGACGGCGGTGTCGGGTTGAAGGTGGTTATCTTCAAATGCTTTTGGTACGACATCACTAGTGGAAGTGGAATGCGTAGAAGTCGTTCAGGACTGGTTTGCTGCAAACAAGCAGTATCAACAATATGATCCGTTTATTACTCATGAACAGTGTGATCAAGTTTGTTACATACCATACCCAAAGGTGAGTAGGAGGCATGGGACGGAATGGTTAGCATGTGTAAAAGTGGTGTTCGAAATGTTACAGATGCTTTACAACATGCCTTTCAAGAGGATTCTAGGAATACTATTGTTGCACCTTCAGGGCTCCTAAGGGTCGAGGCACTCAATGTTGAAGACATGGACAATTATGATGATTTACCCGACCAACATACAAACGACATGTACACATCCGAGCATGAGCTAAGTGATGACGAATGTTCTCAAGCTGATTCCAATGATGAAGATGAATGAAAATTGTGCATCAACGCGATCCTTAATTTTTAGTATTTTATGTAATATTTTTTTCGGCTGTGTTAAGTTTTTAACGTCTTATAAAAGTAGTGGATTATTATCCGTCGAGTGGTTTGTAATAAAATATGTTGTGGATTCATGTATAATATTATGTGGAATATAATTTGTATCTTTCTAAACAGTTATAACAGCTAGCCCTATTTACAACACCCGTGATTGTTTACATGAGTAGAATACTTACACGCCATTCATTTAATTGTCGAAATGTCAATTCACCATCTAGTGGCCGACAGTGTCATTCACAATGTTATTTATGATTCAGTGGCAGACAATGTCATTCACGGACTTGATGTCTTTATTGCACACTGATATGTAATGTCAAATAATGTTTTCATACTTTCTTTTATCCACATATACATCGACACGTTAAGCCTAAAAAATCACTCTGTTTTGCCTATATAAGTCCGAGTAATTCAACACAAAATCATAACACACAAAACAATTTTCAAATGGCAAACAGAAATCTATGGAATTACTATATGCAAAACCGAGCCTCCGTCCAAAACCCTCAAGAAACAACTCGTGTTCCTTCAAGCCCTCCATACGATAACTTATATGTTATTGATGCTCAACAGACAGTTTCACTCCAACCAACACAACGATCTGAAATCCAAACGCCGGTAATTTCGGGACCTGCCCAACTCATACAGCGAGGAATATTTCGCAAGAGGGCTCACGATAGGAAGGTGTTGAGAGGTGAAAGTTTTCAAACACGCCCAACACAAGATTTCATTCGTGAGGTCATGAATGAGCCACAACAGGGCGACCAAGATTTTAATAGTCTTCGCTGGACTTCTACTATCGATTACATAATCCGCGAAGGTATAGACATATAATGTACTCATTTACCATTACAATAATGATTGTACATGACAAATACTAACTCTGTAATTCATAAATATAGGTACTTATAACAATAGGACCACACCATTCTGGACCCAGGTTGTAGAAATACAATGCCCGCATTCACAGTTTGTGAAAGTGAAAAAGGTTTACGTTGTCGACCAATATTATTTAATTTTACATATACAATGTATCTAACAAGTTAATTTTATCTTATTCTCAGCTTGTCGCTATGTTATCCAGTGCGACCCCCAACGGCTAGGGAGACCTTCTAGTAACCTTAAAGGATCCGTCTGGAATCATCGAGGGAACCATGCACCGTAACATCTTCAACAATGACGAGAACAGAGTCAACACTGGCGTAGGTGCGGTTGTCATTCTACAGAATGTGACCGTAGGCCGTTTTAACCGGAACTCTAAGTACCTCAACATCACTGAGCGGAACATTGTTAAGGTAGATTTTCCATAAGTTTGTAAATATTACTGATAATTATAAACTAAAATCTTTTTTCAAACAGATAATTGGGGCTAATTCGATGATTGCTGAATACGAACCAACCGTACCATTTACTATCAATGAGGAAGCTGAAGGAACTACTGGCTACAAAAATGAAATAGTCCCAGACTCTGATGGTGAATAAACATCCGACCCGTCCATGTTTACGAATAAGCTGGTTAAACACCAGACTCTTTATGTTGCTTTAATGATTACTATTTTCCTACCATCTATTGTACGCGTTTATAATAATGTTGTTGTGTAATGTAATATTTTAATATGTTTAATGAAATAAACCAATATTATATAACAAATGTTTTGTTTTTTTATTGAGCTTCCATTTGAATTAACAAAAATCTAATTAATTAGTTTTTAAACCATTATAAGGTTAATATATTTGTCAATGTTAAAAACAAATCGGAACCGTATAGTTCTAACATTTTGTAAGCACCACCCACGGAAAAATTCGTGGTATTTCGTGGGTATTACAAAACCCACGAATTTTTTCGTGGGTATTAGTGGGTATTGGATTTGCCACGGAAAAAATCGTGGGTAAGCGTGGCAAAATTACCCACGAAAACCCACTACCATTTCGTGGGTACAAATTTACCCACTAATACCCACGAAAAGTCACGAATACCCACGAAAAACCCACGAATAGTTTCGTGGGTAAGCATATACTGTTCATAGTGGGTTTTCGTGGGTATTCGTGGCTTTTTTGCTTTACCCACGAAAAAATTCGTGGGTTTTTCGTGGGTATTTGCTTTTTTTTTACTAGTGTATATGAATTAAACTAGACCATAATGATTTATACACTAGCAGTTAACAACATTGTATTGATGGAATTTTTTGGTTTAACTAATTGAAGTTGGTCGACCAAGTCATCCACCTAATTGAACAATTTACCTTCAAATATTTTAATACCTAATTTTATTTGATTTTCATCTTTTTAGTCAAAACATCATAATCTAACGAAACAGAGAGTATACTATTTGAAAGCAAATAAGTAAAAAAAATATATTTAATAATTTTTTTATGTGTTTTTTGTTATCTATGTATTTTTAATTACCATTATGCTCCAAAACACAAATCTCACTATAGGTAAGTTGCATATTTTTAACTTTTTGTATATTTCTTTGTTTACCAATATCCAACGTTCGCAAAAAGATGTCGTCCGTGAAAAAAGTTCATGTATTCTAATTTTGTTTTTGTAACTATGTTTTTCTAATCTCTTATGGTTTCACATCTCGATGTGTTTATATCAATCAAATGAATGGAGGTTCTTCTCTCCCGAATTCAAAATTATATGCCATTTTTCCTTTCAATCCCAACTCAAACCCCTAACTATTCCCATCAACGCCATTTTGAAACACTCATCGTAATTATTCCTAACCAAGCAAGTAGGTTACAAAACATGGTATCTATATTCGGCGAGTGCTATAACTGAAACACCAAATTTTCAGCTCATACCAATGACTAATAAAAATAACACCAATTATGTTATTAGTTAGTAGCAATTTGAAAGCTATTGTTGTAACCGCAATTTCAACCGCTTCAACCGCAACCTAGGCCTCAAGTGCAAATTAAGGATGATGAAATGTCGATGGAGGATGAAGTTAGTACTTTGTCGGTCATTGAGAAACTGTAACGAGAGTGGCTAGAGATTGATGTCATAAAACACAACCATGATTAAGATTTACATGGATCTTGAATTAAAGCTTTGAACATTTTAATTTTATTAAATTATTCTATGTATGTTGTCTTTGGTTATGAAAAAGAAGTCTTGTTTTAAAAACTAGATTTTTTACTCATTACCAAGGACAACAAGCATAAAGTAATATTAATTGTTTCAAAGCAATAATTCAAGATCTACCAAATCTTCCTCTTTGTTGTGTTTTATGACATCAATGTCTAGTCACTCTCAGTGCAACTTCTCAATGACTGACAAAGTGCAATTTCACCCTCCAACAACATGTTGTCCTCCTCAATATGCATTTGAGGTCTAGATTGTGGTTGAAGCGGCTGAGATTACAGTTAAAGCTTATGCGGTTCAAAATGATACTAACTAGGTGGTATTATTGTTATTGGTCATGGACATGAGCTGAAAATTTGGTGTCTGAGTCACAGCACTCATCGGATTTACCACGTTTCGTAATCTACTTACTTGATTAGCGAAATAATTACGAAGAGTTTATCTAAACGGAGCTGTTGGGAATAGTTAGTGTTTGAGTTGGGATTGACGGGGAAATGGCAAAGAATTTGGCTCCTTAAAAGAGAAGAACCAACAAACATTTGATTGGCATTATACACATCGAGGTGTGAAATCATTGTTTAAGAGGTTAGGAAAACATGTTACGAAAAGACATTGAAAGACATTATTTTGTCCCACGAACAACCTCTTTTTTCGAACATTGTATATTGGTAAACAAAGATATATATATATATATATATATATATATATATATATATATATATATATATATCCGACAAAGACCCAATGCTAAGATTTTTTTTTGAAGAATCGGTATATAAAACAATATATAAAGTTATTTTAAGGACAAAAAGTTAGGAAGATATCTCTAGAATTTATTTTAAGGATAAAATATGTGTATCGGGAAATTATCTCTTGAACTTATTTTAAGGATAAAAATTTAGGAATATATTTCTCCGTGGAATGGACAAGGAAATTAGGGCATTAATGTTTACCTATTTGTTTTTCAAACCAAACTATTAATTCAAGATTCTACTATGATTAGCACGTGAAGAATTGTTTACAAAATAAAATTTAGAAACACTAATACGTGATCTCAAAAATAATGGCAAACCAACCTTTTTCAAGCATACATGACATTGCTTCAAGTAAGGCTTCCATCTTAGGGTGTAACAGTGACGTTCGATGGTTGTATCCTCGAGCCTCTTAACGGACGACCGGTTCTCCTTAAGGTAGATCCCCCCTAGCCTTGAGGTTGAATGTGTTTCATGTCAAGATCCATCAACTTGGCAACGTAAACGAGTTGAAGATGGGCTCACTACTTGATTCGTCTCCCTAAAGCAACTATTGACTCTTATTAACCAATTTGGGCTTCATTCCATGCCAAAAATTTGGTTTTTGCCATATGAAAAATATATGGTAGATCGAATTCAACCCCTTGAATATGAGCCATGGGAACAATTTGAGTCACCATTCTAAATATTCGCTTTCGATATCCTCCAGAAAAGAAAATTCATCTCTATATATCGAAGAAAAGGGGAATAAATCTCCTGCATGGTGGAAAAAGTATATTGGGGATGATTGGTTGGACTGTAGATTTAAATTCATTGCTGTAGAATTTGAGTTGTAGACGTTTTTGGGCTGAGCTGTAGCTATAAGAATTTGGCTATAACCATTTTACAACTAAAGTGTGATTGGTAAGATAGATGTAAGTTATAAAATAGTTTTTTCTGGTGAATGTTATAATTAGATCTTTATTATTTATAAATGTATATATTTTTGTTATAATTACATTAATGATATCATACAAAAGTATATGAAACAATATTTAACTACATAAAACTATATTTATGATACTATTTTATATAAATAGTTGTACGTATGTAATACTTATTGTGTGTAGCTAATAAGATTAATTCAATATATATATATATATATATATATATATATATATATATTTATAGTAGAAATATTATATTTTATATAGATGTAATGTAGGATAAACTAATATGCATTGTAAATAATATAATATAATAATATTTATATATAGATGTGCATCGTGTATTCAATAGAAAAAGAAAGGAGAAGTACAAAAAAGAAACTAAAATTTGTATAGCCTCTCTCTCTTTTTCTACAGCTTCAAAATTAGGGATGTAGAAAATATGGCATTTACAACCCCTTTTTTTTTGGTCTTTAACCTCAAAAATTAACATACAGCTTGATTGGTGATATTTTAGGCTGTAAGTGGTTTTTACAGCCCAACCAATCATGCCCATTGTCCTAGTCTGTAAGGCTGTGGGACCTTTGAACAGATCATGATTAATTGTTTCTATCTATGCCATAAAATGGAACAATTGTCCACCTTTGATTTAACCTAGATAATATTGTAATGGAACCTAATACAACTTCCCATATAAAATGCTTTAATTTTGAGGAACACTTTCATTTCCATATGTATGCCTTTAAAATTGTAAAACTTAATTCTACAACTTGATTAGAGTCCCGATTTTCTCTAATCCCATGGATAACCAATATCCTGATTTCTCCAAATAGTTATTAATTCATGTTATATTTTGTGATTTAAAATGAGTGAAGAATACTATACTTCAATGTAACTAGAAAGTGTTAAAATGTAGCACGTTTAAGAACTACTAGTCATAAGAAATTAGGTCAACTTTTATTTCCTAATTTGTTTTTATATATTTTTCTAATTCTTGCGTTTTATATTATCGTCAAAATAGATTTTAAAAATATTTCTGAATATGTATTTTCAAAATAGGTTGTATTTATGACGTATGGTGTCCTTAGTTTGTGTATATATTTTTATAAGATTGAACGGTGAAAATGTTTGAAGTGATCTTTTTAACATCTAAAAATTAAAAAAATTATTTTATATACGAAAACAAAATAGAATTATAGTTAAATTTACCGTTCAATCTTATAAAAATATATGCACAAACATTTTCTACCTCCACTCTCGGAAATACTTACGAAAAGGGGACAAACAAAAAGGGGACAGTAAAGACGAACTTAAGACAGACGGCACATAAGAACTTTAAACACAAAACCGATTTATGAATTGTAAGCAAGGATCGATAGTCAAAAGTGTATATATATCATCAACCAAAATTTTTATTTTTCTCTGATTTTTTGAAGAGTGGATGAGAAAATCAAAACCTGGAATATTATTCAAGGCCGTAGAAAATGAATCTAGAAGAACATAGAACATGGTCATGGTGAGAGAAGCCAGGATGGTGAAGCCTAGCTACACATATAACAACAAAAGATAAGTAAACTTTGAAGATGAATAGATCTGCAAATTATAAACAACAATCAATAGCCAAAATATATATATCAATTTAATAGAAGGGATTAGAAACCTTACCTAGAGTTTCTTTTGATTTTCAAAGAGTGGATGAAAAAAGTCAGACTATGCATGGAGATATTGGTCGAAGAAGAAGAAGCGGCGATAAAAGGTTGGTGGTGAAGAAAAACTTAAAATGACAAATGTATATCTTCTAGTTTTACTTAGTTCTTTACCTAGAGATAGAAAAGGAATAATATCCTTTATATATTTTATCTTTTTGGTAAATATATTTTTTATATATTACTTCACCTATAACATTTTTTAAAACAAATTTGTTTTCTAAAAGAGAAATACTTTTTCGGTTTCTTTCAACAACAAATGGATACTTTCAATATCATTTTGATTTTTTTGTTTAAAGACCACGTTCTTTTTGCAAGAAAAAAAAAATCCCTTACCACATCTCCACGATCTATCACCAACCTTCGTAAAACAAGTGTTAGTTTCTTGAGAAGAGAAGCAAGTGTAAGTTTCTTCATCGTTTTCATTTATGTTCAAACTCCTTCTTTTCTTATCAGTTGGTGAAGAACGTGAACATCTACAAGGACATTAGATTTGCAAGTATTACACTCTCTTTTTATTTTTGTCATGTTTTCATTTGAGTTAGAGAGATGTCTATTTAATTTCTTTTATGTATTACTCTATCTCATCACTAGATCGTTTGATGTAATAGATCTGCTGTAGCGGTGAGCCACCCTCAAAACTAATGGAATCATCAAAACAAAAATGTTTGTTACCAAGTTAATTAATTGAACAAGTGGTGGTGACAAGTTTTGTTCATTGTTGTGATTGATGCTAATATCATTTTCAGTAGCGTGAAAAGAGGAGCAAAGAACAACAAGAAAGTGGGTTTCAAATATTATCAGGTCTAATCAAACTTTCCCTTTACTATTTCTTCATCACATTCACATCTAATCTATAAATGTTTCGTTTGTTACATGTTTGTATATCTACAGTTACGTGTTTGTATAACTACTCTAACAAACTTACTACATATACAAATTATAAATCCATGGATATACGTTAAGTAAAAAAACAAATGCAAAACAATGTTTTTTTGTGATTTAAACAAAAAAATGTATTTGCATTCTATAGGTGTGAATAAACTAATAATGCTGCCTTTTCTACATTTCTTTGCTGTGACTTCCAAACGTACCTTTTTCAGATTGTTGAAGTGTTTATTGAAGTGTTTGCTAGGTATTTTTTCTTAAAGTTTTATATAACTTTTGAAATTAGCTTCAAAGTGATATACTGTTTCCATGCTTTGTATCTCTCTATAGTCTTAGCTTTTCCTTTATTGAAGTGTTTGCTAGTTAGTTCTATAGAGGTTGACGTTTCTTGCTGCAGTCACCTTGGACTCCTCTAATGGTCCCGTTAAGTAGGTTATCATATTTGAAGCTATCCCCAGGTAGGAGAATTTCTCCGACGGTTGATCACAGATGATGAAATAAGAGGATCTCCATCCACCAGAAGAGGATCTCACAGATGGCTTGCCTCTCAAATCCGCAGACCACTCTTTAATATCATTGATAGTGTAGTTCCACTTTCTGTACCGTACGACATATTTCAGAGTCACTTAAAGAGTTGAAATATTTTGTCTGGATTTTTGAGCACACACACACAAAAAAGCTTTATGGAATTTTGTTTTCAAAGATAGAGAACGGTTGAGGTTGAGGTTGAGAAAATAGCTAGGGTTAAAAGACATGACTTAAAAAAAAAAATATATATATATATATATCGCCTAATCAAATACTAATGATTTTCTTCTCTTTGACTTCACATTTTGTCCAAATATATTATTTCATTTTAAGTAAGGATTTGATTAGCGGAGAATAGGTCACCTTCTGAAATGTCGCCACTCGCCTACGCCTCAATTGATTTCTTTTGCAATTTACTTATTGACTATTGTCATTGCATGTATGTAGTTGTGTAGAAATTTTTTTTTGAATGGGTCCAATCTATAGGAACACATTTTCTACAAACATTTAACAATTGTATAGAAGCTTGGATGATGTTGGCATCGGATCTCGCACGAAGGAAATCCGACCCGGGAACTCGCAATGCGGCTTACCAGAAATTCAAGGCGCGATCATGGAACTTGTTCAAATCGCGTTAAGTCAGATATAGCACGGTTTGCTCAACGAAACCGTGGAAATGGACCTAAAATCTTGTGAGAGTGGGCTTTACTTGAGAGTGGGCTTTACTGCAGAGTAGCGAGGTCCACAAGATGCGAGGTCCACGAGATGAAAGTTCAAGAAAAGTCTCGAATTTAAACCTTGTAACGTCTAAGTCAAAGAGAGTGATGAGAGTTAAAGAGGATGATGAATGTATAGCGAGATTCTCGCAACTTGTAACGAATATAAAAACACAACGAGTCTAGAGAGAAAGACATTCTGAACTCTCTAGCAAACACTACACAATAAAACTTGTTCTTTTACTTAGCCATTTTTAAGTTATATTTTTATCTGGCAACTAGCATTCCGATCATATTTTTGTCTTCGATTATATTACATTTTGGTGTGATTCGAGTCGATCCAGATTCAGGACTCATATTTTGGCGCCGACTAAGGGGATTCCGATACTATTTCAACCTATACCGCAGCTCGGGATCACCTCATCTTTCCACGATGTCGGAAACAGCTTAAGCATTTTCCGAAATCAAATCAATGTTGGCAGAGCTAAAATCTGCCTCTGATCAACAAAAGACTTCGAATGACACACTTGCAGCTCGTCTTGATTCCCATATGGAACAAGTCTCTTCCCAGTTGACCAGTTTCACCACCACGCAAGCTGCTTTGGAATCGTGCGTTAACGCACTTACCAATTCGCAACCTGATGGGAACGCATCAGGTACCCCAACCCGACGGGTAGACATTCCGCTCACTGATGCATCTGCTTTGAGAGAAAGACACACAAATCCAAACGAGACCCCAGAAGCTCGCTCTAACGAGCAGGTACTTACCGGGTCTATCCCACTAACTAACACGGTGAAAGGCGAGAATACAGGTCGTTATACAGAACCTACAAACAACCAGGAGATGCCTCCACCTAGGAATCCTGGAAGAAATGGTTCGCCCCATCGAAGTGACCAACGAAACTTGACTTGTCCTGAGACGGAGAGTGACCAGATTAATGGTACCCCTACTCCGCATTCAGGAAGACGCCATAGCTTGTCCGCAGAAATACCAATCAGGCAAGGGGGGTTAGAGTTTGAGATTCCTCTGAGAGATCTCACAAGGACCAATGTGGTTGTTACCTCCAAAGTCCATAGAGTGGCTAGTGCAGCTCCAGAAATCGTCTGCGTAATTGAGGAAACGGAGAAAACCCCGTTTTGACAAAGAATCGCTAACTCGCGGGTCTGAGACACCAACGTATGACGGAAATTCATATCCGAAAGCTTTTATGACCGCATTTCGTATTGCAACAGCGCGAGCACATTTTCAAGATGAAGAAAAGGACATTGGGTTTTGTTGCTTGTTCGCAGAGAACCTCGCAGGTTCCGCCTTAGAATGGTTTTCACGGATAGAGGAAGGGTCGATTGACAACTTTAATCAATTATCAACGGCATTCCTAAAGCATTACTCTATCTTTATGAATAAGGGAGCATCTACCGCTGACCTTTGGAATCTGTCACAGGGGACAACTGAACCTTTGCGTAGTTTCATCGAGCGATTTGAGAAGGTGAAATCAAGGATAGCTGGCGTTGATGATTCCACCGCGTTGCAAGCCTTGAAGCAAGGTATGTGGTCTGAATCACGTTTTCATTTTGATCTCACGGTTAATAAGGCAAAAACAATTGAAGACGCTCTTCACTGTTCCACTAACTGGATCGACGCAGAGGAAGAAAAAGCTGTCTTGGCAAAAAAATTTAAAGCTCATAAGCCGATTCAGAAAACATCCGTAAATCCGAAGAAATTTGAGAAAAAAGACAACAGAGATTCACGAAATTATGGTGGTGGATCTCACGCGTATGCAGTAACTCATGATTCCGAAAAAAGAACGTACAGAACTGGGCTTACCAATTTCTCGCCGAAAAGAACGTAAAGAAATTTCTCACCAAAAAATTTGCATCCGAGAACTCACCAATGCATAGCTCGACATAGAAAAACTTAAGAAGGAATTGATTAGCGACAGTCAGGATGATCGCAGCGATACCCCTTCCGGGAAAAAGGGAAAGATCGCAAGAAAAGGTAGACTCGTCAAAACCGACACAAAAAAATAAAAATTGGCATGGTTATGGGCGGGTCTAAGTTTTGTCGCGATACGGTAATGTCCATCAAGAGACCAACGAAGAGCAGATTTTAACCAAACACGATTCGAGCTTGACTCCGATGTAGAAGTTTCTTTTTTTGAAAAAGATACGGTGGGGCTTAACCAACCGCATGATGACGCATTGGTCGTTAAAATCGACATCGAAGCGAATTGCGAGGTTTCGCGAATCCTTATCGACTTCTGTCGACTTAATTTTTCTTGATACCTTGATTCGGATGGGAATAAGCAAGTCCGAAATTAAAGGAGTTCCAACTCCGTTAACATGTTTTAGTGGGGTGACCAAGATGTCAATAAGAACGATACAGCTGCCAGTGCTCAAGTTAGTCGATTTCACTGTCGTGGATCGACCCGCGACTTATAACGTAATCCTCGGTACACCTTGGATCCATGCCATGAAGGCAGTTCCGTCGACATATCATCGATGTGTTAAGTTTCCGACTCCGAATAGAATCGGAGTGGTTCACGGTAGCCAAAAAGATTCACTCATATGTTACATAAACGGGTACAAACTCAAGTTACAATAGCAATTAAAGCAGCGAGGGACTCGAGCTGGATAGCTAAACTCCCCAGTTTCGGATCCATGAACCAACTAAAGAACTTAGAGATTTCAAAGAAACCAAGTCTCGAATCTGATTCACTCAGTTCGCAAATGTATTCTGACCAAGAATGGTGTATTCGTTGAGAAGGGCTATTCTGAAAACCAATTGGAAAAGCCACCCAAAGTTGACTCCCTGTCTCCTTCAAGTTTACCTACTACTGTACCTGCGTGAACATGATCTCCACCAGATAGACGTAAAGCTTTAGCTAGGGCCAAAACATGTGTGTTGGGCGTGCGACCCATCAACCTATTAGCAATGGGGGAGAAAACATAGCATGTCGCAACAAAAGCTTGATTGGAGGCATCAGCAAAACGGTCATCTCTCCGAAAGATAGTTTCTATTTTATCTTTTCAGGGTCTCGAACCATCCTAGACCCGAGATCATTGGCTCAGGAGAAATCGTCAACACTAACTAGTATGACCAGTGATCGAGTTATCCAAATATGCATAGATGAAAATAATTTAGATCGGTGTGTCGGCATTGGGGCTGACCTTGATGAAGAAATCAAGCAAGCTTTGGTTTCCTTACTAAAAGAAAACAGAAAATGTTTCGCTTGGTCGGCTGAGGACATGCCAGGTATTGGGATAAATGTCATTTCGCATGAACTAAGTATTGACCCAACCGTGAAGCCGGTAAAACAAAAAAGGCGCAAGATGGGACGTGAAAAATCCCAAGCCGTTAATGACGAGGTCAAAAGATTGTTAAAGAATGGCTCCATCCGGGAAGTCAAATATCCAGATTGGTTAGCTAATCCGGTGGTGGTCAAAAAGAAAAATGGAAAGTGACGAATTTGCGTTGATTTTACGGACTTAAACAAAGCATGTCCGAAGGATAGTTTTCCGCTCCCGCATATTGATCGCCTCGTTGAGGCAACGGCGGGAAATGAACTTTTATCTTTCACGAATGCATTTTCAGGTTATAATCAAATCCGAATGAATCCTGACGACCAAGATAAAACGTCATTCATCACGGATCGTGGGATTTATTGCTACGAGGTGATGCCTTTTGGGTTGAAAAATGCGGGAGCTACATACCAAAGGTTGGTAAACAAAATGTTTTCAGAACAACTAGGAAAGACGATGGAAGTCTATATCGATGACATGCTGGTCAAGTCGATGGTTGCTCAATATCATGTTTCCCATCTAATAGATTGTTTCCGGATTCTTAACAAGTATGGAATGAAACTGAATCCGACCAATTGTACTTTTGCTGTAACTTCCGGAGAATTTCTCGGGTACTTAGTAACCAAAAAAGGTATCGAAGCAAACCCCAATCAGATCAAGGCACTATTAACCATGCAATCACCCACGTCAACCCGGGAGGTGCAACGGTTAAAAGGCCGAATTGCTGCTTTAAACCGTTTCATATCACGGTCAACTGATAAATGTCTTCTATTTTTTCAAATCCTTAAGGGGAATAAGAAATTTTGTTGGGATGATAAATGTGAGGAAGCCTTTAAACAATTGAAGCATTACTTAGCATCTCCACCCATTTTGTCCAAACCTGTTCCAGGAGAACCTTTGTTCCTATATATATTGGTGTCTCCGTGGGCGGTAAGCGGGGTCCTAGTTCGTGAGGATATGGGCAAACAAAAACCTGTTTTTTATGTAAGAAAGAGTGACATCAATATGTTGTTTTCCAACAATTTTTCGTCCTTCATCAGATATCGTTAGACTTTACTAGAAAAAGAAGTAATCAGAAGTAGCGGAATAATTTTATGTATGTTATGTCTAAGAGAAATGGTTTGCTATTCAACTGTTTTGTAAGCTCCATTCCATGAGAAACGAAAAAGTCGAAATTTTCTTAAAGAAATATATATTAGTAGGAAAACTGAAGAAAGTGAAAATTATAGGGAAGTATAGCTAACATAAAATGCATATATTTCAAAACTATTTTCCAACTATTTTTTTAATGAAAAAGTAAAACTAGAATGTCACGTAAGTGATGACAAAAAAAAAGAATGTCACATAAGTCACTTTATTATTCGAATCATGTAATCATGCACAAATATGTTGATGCTGCTGCGGTGGTCAGGTGCATGGGGAAAAGGTGCTTTACATAAGACTTGAAACGTTTCAGTGGTAAGATCCAAAGAGAGTAGCTTGGTTTCTTCACAGTCGGTGAACCAATATAGTGAGCCATCGAGGTACGCAGGCTCCTGGAACATAAGAATGCGATAAGGGGAAGCAGGGAGAAGGTACCACCAAGCGTTGGTGCTAAAATCGAAAATTTCACAAGTGGTAACGTTGTCTAGGCCGAAGCTAGAAGAATTATATAACCAGTGGATCCCCACTTCTTGGACACAGACGTGAATCTCCCCAGAGGCTTCACGGCAAGTCTCTCCAGGATGAGCTCTACAACATCGTGTGGTAGCAATTCCGCAGTCGAGCAATATCTTTTCAACATTGTATCTTGTTGTCTCTAGAGATGATCGAGGAGGGTTCATAAGTATATAATATATACCACACACACGAGCATCCGAGTTGTAAAAAAAGGAAAATTTCACTTTCTCGCTATTACCAGAAAGGAAATCTCATAGTGTTAGAAATTTGGGAGAATTGTCAAAATAGATCAATATGACTTTCTCATATTTGGTCAATTTTTCCGAAAATGCTTTTACTTTTTAAAAAAAATTAAAATATAAGGTTTTTAAATCTGAAAAATATGAAAATTATAAACATTTTATTTTCATGAATAGTATATTTGTATAAAAACTTTTATTTTTTAAAGTTGAAAATCAAGTGTAAAAAATGATTCTAGTTTTCCATTCTACCGTTAATTTTTGCAATAGAATTTAGATTCTGCCTAAGTCACATAAGTCTACCAAGCGTAGAAACAAGTTTCTACTTATCCTCAACATTCTACAATCGCGAAAAGCCATTTTTCCACCACTTAGTCTCATTCTACCAAGCGCAGATAGTACCTTCTGCCCCATAATTCTACCAATATAAAACCATCTACTGAATAGTAGAATGTAGTTTCTGCATAATTAATAACTATTTCCTTAAATTTAGGAGTGAATATTTTCTTTCCTAAAATAAATATTTGTAATTATTTCGTACCGATTTTTTTACATTTTAAACGTTTTTTGAAAATATTTATATTTTTGTTTATTTAATTAATTTTTTACTGTTAACTTCCCATTTTATAGTTCCAAAAACTAAAAATTTCAAAAAAGTAGCAAAATAAATATTTGTAAATATATAATTAAAATTTTGTAAATATTACGTAAAATAAATAAAATGAAATTTTGTAAATATTACGTAAAGACTTTTTACATTATTAACGTTTTTTGAAAGTATTTTATATGCTTTTTTATTTATTTAATTAATTTTTTTAACTAATAATTTCCCATTTTAAAATTCTAAAAACTAAAAATTCCAAAAAGGTAGCAAAATAAATATTTGTAAATATATAATAATTTTTTTAAAATATTACGTAAAGATTTTTTACATTATTAACGTTTTTTGAAAATATTTTATATGACTTTTTATTATTTAATTATTTTTTTTACTAATAACTTCCCATTTTGTTTTTCTGTTGTTTCGGAATTGATTTTTTTATATTTAGATTTTCTAGATATTTGATTTTATTGAGTTTTCTTTTCTGATTTTTTAATTACTGAAAAAATTAAAAAATTATGAAATTAAGAATATAATTGGAATTTAGAATTACATAATCCTAATAGGACATTTCTAAACACAATAAATCCTATGGGACATTGTACAAATCAATTTGGCCTAAATTAGCAATTTTCTCCCATAAGTTAGACTCATAACTTATAACACATACTACCTAGTGAAATTCAAAGTCAAAATGATGTTTAAGAAGAGAAAAAATGGTAGAGGTTGAAAATGAATTAAGGATAAACATTAGTCGGTGACTTTAGAACAAAAATAGAGGGTGTGTAAAAATTCCAAGAAAAAATTACACATTTCAAAATTTGAAAACCAGCTAAAGAGAAGAAGCACTATTTCCTTTTCTCGTCTCTCGCGTCGTGTCATCGTTTTTCTCAGATTCCTGAATAATTCCCTTTCGATACCAATCCCCAAATCCTCCTTCACCGATCGATCCGTAAACTTCATCTCCCGAAATCGGATTCGTAAACCCTAGGTCTCAATCATGCCCATGGAGAACGACAATAGCCACGCTACCAACGTCGTCGCCGCCGCCGAGCAATCGACCAAGGTTAACGAGTCTGATGGACGGTTGCCGGAGAATCGGCAGAGCAGTGTTATCTTAGACGGCGGAAGTGGAAGCGAGAAAGGAGAGGAGGTGGTGGAGACGGCAGTGGCGGTTGCGGTGGAGGAAAGCGGATCGAATTCGGTGGGGGAGCTACCTCCCCGATCTTCCTCCGCTAGAGTTCCCTTCACTAATCTAAGCCAAATCGATGCGGATCTTGCTCTCGCTCGCACGCTTCAAGAACAGGTCGCTCTTTCTTTCATTTCTGTGTAATTTAGGTTATTCGATGCTGTTAGGGATTTCTTTGTGCTTATATCCTCATGGATACGCAGAACAGTCCACTTTCCGATTGCTTTTTGAATTTGAGTTATCCGAAGAATTTCTGTCGAATTGGCTACTGAAGATTGTTGTTTTGTATGTTTGGAGTATCAGGAGCGGGCGTATATGATGCTGACGATGAACAGTGAAATCAGTGACTATGGGAGCTGGGAAACTGGAAGCTATGCATACGAGGACGAGGATGAGTTTGATGACCCAGAGGATGAGGATGATGATGAAGATGAAGATGAGTATGAAACAGATGATGACCCTCAAGAAGATGCGCCCGATGTGGATGCCCATGAAGATGAACAAGAAGATGACAGTGGAAACCCTGACACCGAAGAAGTTGCGTATTCAGATGATGAGGCATATGCTAGAGCTCTTCAGGAAGCTGAAGAAAGGGAAATGGCAGCTAGATTGTCTGCCTTAACCGGGTTAGCAGATCGTGAGTACACTTATAGCTATCACACAAGTTCTATTTTGAAGGATGGGTTTGAGATTATGCTAATTGTTATTGGTTGCAGGGGTTGAAGATCTAGAGGATGACAGTCAGACTTCTCAGGTAAGCTCCTTATTACACTACAACAAACCACTTTTTTAATCGTTCGCTGTAAACCTTTTTCTACTTGAAGTATGAAACTTTTTGCCACAGTATGTGAAAAGAACCCCTTTTTTTGTTTAGTTATGTGGTGGCCAAAGGACAAAGTCGTGACATAGAACCCGCCATTGTCTAAGAGATACATCTTAAATTGTTCCTTTTGTCTTGGCATTAGTTTGCTTCGTTTCGTGACAATTAGTCTGTAGTGTTACCCTTCTTAGTCCGGAGGTCCAGTTAGATACTCTTCTCTATGTATATGAGGTAGTTATTGCTGGTAGTTTTCAGTCAGCTTACCGGAAATTGTGTGCCATTGGAATAATTTAATGTAGTCTTACTCCACCGAAATTGTCATATCTGATTATTTTCAATCTATGCTACTCGAATTTTGCACAACTGTATGTTTGAAGCTCAAAAATACATTCACCAGTAGAGTAATCAAATCAGATAAAATTGGAATCAGAGAAGGTTATGCTGACACCTTGTACAGTTGTACCATGGGACCTCGTGGTGGACTGAAGTTAGATTGAGTCTCGTCCAACTGGGGAAAAAAATCTATTAAAAATTAGAATTGCAGGGTAGAGAATTTTATAAAGCAAGGCTTCTTTGAGGTGATTTGTAGCTGCTTATACTCATGTTCTGTATGCCTTATTTTTGCAGGATGCCTGGGATGAGATGGATCCTGATGAGCTTTCATATGAGGTATGAATATATTCATGGTATTCTATGCTTTTTGGATCCTCTCTCTCTGTCATGATTTTGTGAAATGAATTATAGGTTAATGTGAATACAATTGATAAAATTGTTGGAATATAGCGTAAAGAACTGTCATGCATTTTCAATTTTCATTATGCAAAATTCAGATGCCCAACACATCTGTTGGCTTATAATTTTACTCTATCTAATGTCCGCAGGAGTTACTTGCGATTGGTGAATTTGTGGGAACCCAGAGTAGAGGATTGTCTGCTGAGACAATTGCATCTTTACCTTCAAAAAGATATAAAGATGGAGAAAACCAGAACGGAACCGATGAATCGTATTGCTTTTTTTTGTTACCAATTAAGTCCACCATTGACAGTTTTGTGCGTGTAGCTTTATAATTACCTTTCCAATGCTTGATGCAGGTGTGTAATCTGTCGGTTAGACTATGAGGATGACGATGACTTATTACTGCTTCCATGCAAACATTCTTACCATTCAGAGTGCATAAATAACTGGTTGAAGATAAACAAGGTATGTCTTTTACGAAAACGAATCCACTTAGAGAAGATGAAATAATAAAATGATTGTAGTCAGCCGTGTGAAACCTGATAAATCCAGTTAGGGGAGACCGTTTGTAGTCTTGTCTTTCTCTACGGACACTTACCCTTTTTGATTAGGATAGATATATTCATGTTAGAAAACCGCCACAGCACCTGATAACTCCGCAATGATGATCTGTTTATAGCAGGGAGTTTTATGGTCAGTAGAAATGTAGAATAGACAAGACTTTTAGTGTCATGTCTGTTGGGTTTAGGGATTTGCATTTATGCCTTTGCGGATTGTGTTCATCAGAAAGCAGAGATTTGAACTTGTTAATTCTAACACTAAGACTATCATCCACAGTATGCGAATCGTTCATCTCATCAACTTCCATGAGAATTAATTAGGAACAATGATTTCTTAGCTTACAAACAAGCAGTTGTAGATATTTTACTATATTCTGTTTGTGTAAACCAAAGGAACAACCTGATGCTGACACAATATTCTGCAGGTCTGTCCCGTATGCAGCGCAGAAGTTTCGGCTTCCTCCTCTGGGCGAAGCTAATGAGAGCAAAGGAAGAGAAAGAATCATAAGCTAAGAAGTTCGACACCTTAGCTATGTCTGTTTGTACACTTTTTATAAACAAAAACCATCATCAGATTTCCTTGGATCCTTTAAGCAATGTCACAGATTGGAACTTTCTTAAACATTTCTCAAGTTCACCAGTATCGGCATTCATCTGCTTTGTATTATCCATTTCGGGATAGTAGCTCATATATATAGTAAGTTGCTCTTTCGTTTGTTATCGAACAGCTAGGATTATCTTGAGTTTTGATATAGAGAAAACATCTGAGCCATAAACTTCAGTCTTCTCATATTCAAGAGATACATCAAAAGGTTTTAGATCTGAATCTTTGACTGTCGGAAATAGTCTTATTACGTAAGATAAAAATGTTTGGACACAAACCCTATTACAAGACGCATCGATGTTTTGCTGGTCTCTTGGAACATGAACATTATATGGCTATAGTGTTGGTCGTCTACATGAAAAGTAGGCGAGTGGACTGGCACCAACGGTCGTATGCTGGGGTGAGATTAGGCCACTCAGAGGCCGAGACTGAGAAATCTTGAAGCCAGTTTGTGAGCAAGATTTCTTGGTCCAATGCAGGCAACGTCGAGATGACTTTGTCCATGGCTCGTTCCACCTCAACCCTCTCGTAACCCGTCAGCACTGGAAACGCTAGCCCGTTCCTTGCGTGACTAAACAATGGTAGCCAGTTCGCAAGGAGCCTAAACTTCACTTGTCCTGGAACTTGCGTGTTGTCCCTTGCTAACTCTCCAATTAAGACCGCTGCAAAACATTAGAGGAAATTCATGAGTAAACATGGTGAACCGAGATTCATTTGCATTATTAATATGAATTTTTTTAAACCAAGCTGACCGGAAATTTTTCACGAAGTTGAAGAAGAAGAAAAAAACCAAAATTTGAATACCAATACTTGCCTGAAATCTTAACCATGAGGCCTTGAACCCTAGGAGCAGCCGTGAGAGACAATGAAGCTAAACCGGAAGCATAGCTCCACCGCTTTATCCCTTCTTCTATCGCATCGTACCGCTTTAGCTTCTCCGTCATCCATAACAGCTCTTCTGCCAGCTTCTCAACCGCCAGTTCAACCTCGTTTTCACTGCCTCTTCCCACCAAGGCAGACTCCTTCCTCCTACTTTGCGATAACAAGTTCCCTGTCATGTCCGCCAAAGACCTGACCGTGTTGATGCACGTGGTCAGCCCTTTCACATAGGAGGTCACATAGCCTCCTAGAGGGAGGGCGCTAACCACACGCAGCGGCAAACCACCCAAAAAGGGTTCATCTGCAGTTTGAGAACGTTTCAAGGAGTCCTGCAATCGTGCCGTGGTGCATGCAAAGGAGGACGCGAGGGCTGCTCGATTGACGTCGAGTAGATCCACATTGCAGCTCATGGCGTTCTCTTCCATGATCTTCTCAGCCATTCCCATGGCAAATTGATATTTCCTTGAGGTCACTGGAATCTCGTTCATGAGCGCTAGTACCTACTCGTAAACACATGTTAAGATGTACAAAATAGCAATTTAAACCAATCATAACATTCCAGGTAGTAATCGAATGATGCAAATATACGCGATGTTGTATGTAAAACTATGAACTATATACACCTACGTAACGAACAAAGATTAGAATAACTCTTTTCCGAGAATTCGTTTTAGTGAATACTTATGTTAACTGTATCCATGTCTTAATTGAAAGTGTAAATTTAGTTTAATCGAGCCTATACATATTCCACTTCCAAAACAAACAAAAAAAACATATTCCACTTCCCACTTTGTATGGTCATTTATGACGTGTCACTATGCATGTCTTCCACGTGGAAATTACAGATTATAGAAAGCTCCAACATGATTATGTTTTTACCATAAATAAAGAAAATATTATATTTCAGTTAAGATCGAGTTATACAACATAATCATATAATCATATCATGATGACTAGTTGGATCGAGGCAACAAGTGAAAGATATTCAAATCCAGTATAACTAAGTAAAAACGTTATCATGTAAATTAACACGAAATAGAAGAAAGATTATATGTTAACACTTACGTGACAAAGTGCTCTACCGAGAGAGTTAACGGAAGGCTCATCAACACCGTCACAAATCATCATACCCAAATCCGACGACCCTGAATACTTCACCAACGCCGTTGATGACGACGAGGAAGCCGAGACCGGGACCAACGCGTTCTCCGCCACCGCAGAAAGAAGACCCGAAGCAAAACTAGAGGGAGGATAAGAATAAGAATAAGAAGAGATAAGAGGAAGAGGAAGATAGTCCAAGAAAACCCTAAAGATCCAAAGGGCTAGCCACGCCATCATCATAGACATGAACCTGAGGTGGTCCGAAGCCGACCACCGCCTAGAAGCCAACTCCGGTGTGGAGGCGGTGGAGGCAACGGAGACGAGAGAACGAACGGCAGTGTTGACAGTGGTCATGAAGATGGAGTTGAGGAGACCCGTCGTGGGACGGTTGTTCCTGTATGTGTACTCCAAGTATTGTAGCTCCTTAGACGACGACATTCTCTTCTCCTTTTGTTTGTGTTTCTCTTAACGAGATTAGTTAGTGCTTTTGTTTCTTGTCTCTCGTTGAGAAGTTAATTTTTGTTCGGCCAGCCTAAATGTATGTGTGTATATATGATAATATGAAGATAGAGGTTGATTTGGATATTTCTTCTTTTCGAAGTATATGATGAGATGCACCGCCTATGATCCACGGGTGTGTTTCTTGTTGTCGTGTAAGCATTTGATGTATTGTCGGTTAAATCTTTGTCGGGCCGTGTCCAAGCGTCGTCGTTTCTTTATTTATATTTCACATATATAGGCAAAATGAGTAAAAATATTATTTGGTGAAAACGTTTTAAGTAATAGAGCTATCGGAATAATTAGGATGTTTTTAGGTAGATGTGATTGAAGACGTATAAGATTTATGCGTCCGGAGGAGAAATTAAGAACAGTAGGCTAGTGGTACGTTCCACCTGTAACGCATGAGATCACCGGACCGTCCGGTCAACCCCGCCACGATCCGGACATTGATGACGGTTCCATTTTCGCGTCTTAAAACAAATTTAAACATTCCGACCGACTATCCCGAAGCATTCTTTCCTGTCCCACGTATTCCAAAGCTTGCCAATTGGAATCACACGGAACGGGTTGGTTCAGTCCGGACTGGATCTTGTACCATTATCACGTGATAATTTTTGGGAAAACACTTGATTTATACTTATATATATTTTCAAGAAAACTTTTGTTCAAACTTATAGTTTTCGGATCCAAGGTTTAAATATACATAATACAATCATAGTTTTGCAAGAACACCGAAAAATCACCTAGTCTGAAGTCCTAGTCATCCAACAATCCCGCTAATGTTTATCCCGACTAAGTTTACCTGCAACAAAAAGAATGGGATGAGTAATCTAACATTACTCAGCGAGTTAGAGCCTACTAACAATTCAACATAACGAATCCCACCCAAAACTCCCAAAATAACAAGCATCAATCAACAAGAAAACACAAGGCAAATATCAAGACAATAAGCAAGACAATATTCAAGGATAACAATTGTAGGGGTTGGATTTCACCCCTAAGAGATCGATGTAACGACGAGAACGATTCTGCAAAAAGACTTGAAGAAATCATAAACGGGCTTGGAGAAGCCCAATTCAAGATAAGCCCATAATATTATTAAATCCATAGTTAAAATGGGCTTAATAATAATATGAGCCAAAAGTCATTTAAATGCTTAATGGGCCTGGCCCAAATGTATTATTAGCCCTAGTCTAAAAAACTATAAATAGCTCATTGTATTCACCCAGAAAGGGGATCAGAATTTTCGCATCAAAAGGAATAAAGCTTTCTTAACAGCAAACGCAAGTGTTTACATTTTTCTGCATTGTGATTCACTCAGGAGTCTCGCATTTCCTCAACAACCCTACAAATTCAATTGTTCGAGTCTCGACTCCTACAATTTGGCGCCGACTAAGGGGAACAGCAAGACATTCTTACACAAGAAGATCACAGTGCAAACTACACAAGCAAAGATGCCCGGAGACGACAATCAACAACTCACGGCCGAGGAGCAACGCATCGCCAATCAACAGAATCGCAACAACACCAGCGATGGATTGAGAGACGACAACACTGGAACTGGGGAAGCGACAAATAACACACTGATTGTTCCTGACACTCCAGCAACAACAGCCACAACAGTGACGTCTGAGTTCCTCACTGGTATGAAGACGATGCTAGAGACACTACTCAAGAAGACAGAGGAGCAATAAAACACCAATCAAGAACTACGCGTTCTCGCAACAGCGAATCAGGTTGGCAACAGAAGAACATGTATGTTCAGACAACCCGCGGCACGCATAATTCTGACGTCTCTAGATTTCGTAACTCCAATCAGGCCACCAAGAGGGCAGCGTCAACCTCTTCCTCCGCCAACCCCGCAATGCGAGCAAGGCGCGACTGCCCAAACTGAAACTGAGCATCCGAATGTCACAGCAACTGCGACAAATAATTCGGAGAATCTGAGAACTGAATGTAACACAAGGAACATCGCTACTGGAAGAGCGACAACAAACGCTGAGCGAAGCAACGCCAACGCATAGCAAGAGCAAGGCTTCGACGCCGAAGAAGACGACATAACCTGGTCAGAGCAGTCCGAGTTCGAAGAGGAGCGACATGCAGTTTTCCAGGCTCAGAAGGCTGAGCTGGATGAGATGCGACGTAGCATAGAGCGAGCGGCTTCCGAAATGAGGGACGTTCGGTCCGAGCTGCACAAGGCAGTCAGCAAAGCACCTGAACTTGATCGAGTACTCGCGGAGGTCCAGAATACCCCTTTCACAAATCGTATCAGACAAATCCAATTCTCCGATCCAGGACGACTCAAAGTGCGTTTCTACGAATCCATCGGAACACTTGACGGCATTAACAATTGCGCTGGGACGAGCTAACTTCAGGGAAGACGAAGAAGATGTTGGGCGCTGTTTTCTCTTCGTGGAGCACCTTAAGGGAGCAGCACTTCAATGGTTTTCAAAGCTGGAAAGGAACTCCATTGATAACTTCAAGCAGTTGTCTGCAGCATTCCTGAAGCACTACGCCATCTTCATTGAACCTGAAACATCAGACGCGGATCTCCGGAATCTGCAACGAGGACAGAATGAAACATTAAGGAACTTCATGGAGCGCTTCAAGACGGTGCTATCTAAAGTGGAAGACATAAGTAACAAGAGTGCGCTCGAGGCGCTCAAGAAGTCACTACGGCACAACTCTGAATTTTGGAAAGAGATGATCTTGAACAAACCCTTGACAATTCAAGACGCTTTGCATCGATCAACTGACTTTACAACATTCGAGGACGAGAAGAGCATTTTCGCCCAAGCTCAAGGGAAAACAAAGCCTACGCCTCACCCTCCACCTACTCAGAGTCAGCCACAAGCTAAGAAGAGTAACCAAGGATCAGGATTTGTGCATCACGAATCCAAGGGCGCCCACAATTACCACGTGGAAGCCCAAGGTTACAGCAGAGGAAGAGTCCGTGGTCGAGGCCGCGGTCGAGGCCGCGGTAGCTGGTCAAACACGTGGACAAAAGAACAGAGCAGCTTCGACGAAAAGGCATACTGCGAACATCACAAATCCTTTGGGTACTCAACGGCAAAATGTCGCGTTCTTGGTCCAAAACTCGCTGCCGCGCTAGGCGCTGGGAAGCTTAAAGGTAACATCGAAATCAAGGACTTCGAGATGGAATCCAACAAGCAGCAACATGCGCAAGATGAGCAACCTGCGCCAAGGAGGAGAAACAATGAGCCAGCTGGAGGCGGAGGTCGTCAAGATATACTAATGATCATGAGAGGATCTTGTTACTGCTCGGATACTGTAGCTTCTATAAAAGACTTCCAGCGGAGAGCTAAAGTCAGCAAGAATCTATCCGAGCCATCTAAGTTACCAAACGATGTAATCTCTTTTGAAGAAGCAGAAACAGCGGGTATTGACCGCCCCCATAATGATCCCCTGGTACTCAAGCTCGTTGTAAATGTCTGCAACATGTCACCCATCCTCATCGATACAAGAAGCTCGTTGGACGTCATTTTTCGCGAAACGCCCCTGAGGATGGATGTTGACCTCTCTACTCTAGAAGGAGGACCGAGGCCCGTTACCGGTTTCTCTTAAATGACTTTAACAATAGGGACCATAAAACTTCCTGTCGAAGCTGGCGAGATTACAAAAATTATAGAATTTTCAGTTGCCGATCACCCTGCCATCTACAACGCGATCTTAGGCACGCCCTAGATCTACTCAATGCGCGCAGTGCCATCTACCTATCACCTCTGCCTCAAGTTCCCAACCCCAAGCGGGGTGAAGACTATTTGGGGATGTCAGAGAGAATCTCGGAACTGCTTCCTCGTCGAGCATAAGCTCCGTAATCCGGTCACAGAACCTAGTGCCAAGACATAGCGTAAGAAGATGAAGACAGATCGAGAGATGGTTAAAGAGCTGTCTAAACTTTTGTAGCAACTACAACTTAACGAGGATCACCTAGAAGAAACCCAACCCACCTGTGATCCCGTTACCTCAGTCAGCATAGACGACAACCACCCAGAGATATGCGTAGAAATCGGCGCTAAGCTTGACAAAAAAATCAAGGATGACCTTGTCTTATTTCTTAAGAAGAACATCAACACTTTTGCATGGGCAGCAGAAGATATGCCAGGAATCGATATCAACGTGACCTGCCATGAATTGAATGTTGACCCAATTTTCAAACCTATTAAGCAGAAGAGACGGAAACTCGGGTTAGGGAGAGCAAAGGCAGTAAACGATGAGGTAGAGAGGCTCTTGCGAGTCGGATCAATCACCGAGGTAAAGTATCCCAACTGTTTTGCTAATCCCGTCGTTGTAAAGAAGAAAAATGGGAAGTGGAGAGTATGCGTAGACTTTATAAACCTCAATAAAGCTTGTCCGAAAGACAGCTTTCCACTCCCCCACATAGACCGATTGGTGGAAGCTACAGCAGGAAACAAGCTGCTGACATTTATGGACTCATTCTCCGGGTATAATCAGATCATGATGAACCCAGAGGACCGAGAGAAGACAGCGTTCATCACAGACCGCGGAATCTACTGCTACAAGGTGATGCCTTTTGGCCTTAAAAATGCTGGAGCAACGTACCAAAGGCTTGTAAACAAGATGTTCACGGAACAACTTGGGAATACCATGGAAGTCTACATAGACGATATGCTCGTCAAATCGCTGGAAGAAAAAGATCACGTAGCATACCTGGAAGAGTGTTTCAGGCAACTAAATTTGCACAACATGAAGCTGAATCCGATAAAATACAGATTCGCAGTCACATCCGGTGAATTCCTAGGCTACCTAGTAACCCACCGAGGCATCGAAGCAAACCCAAAGCAGATCGACGCTCTTATCCAAATGGCCTCACCAAAAACGCAGAAAGAGGTACAACGGCTCACTGGACGAGTAGCTGCCTTAAATCGGTTTATTTTGCGTTCCACAGATAGATGTCTGCCTTTCTACAATACTCTTCGCAGAAATAAGAAGTTTGAATGGACAAAGGAGTGCGAAGAGGCATTCCAACAGCTGAAAGGTTACTTAGCAAGCCCGTCTGTGCTCGCAAAGCCAATAGTAGGAGAACCTTTGTTTTTCTACACCGCAGTTTCCAATACTGCAGTAAGCGGAGTGCCAATTCATGAAGAGAGAGGCGAGCAGAAGCCAATCTTTTATGTTAGCAAAACTCTGACCGACACCGAGACAAGATATCCACAAATGGAGAAGCTAGCCTTATCAGTCATTATGTCTGCAAGAAAATTGAGGCCATACTTTCAGTCACATTCAATCGTGGTCCTCAGCACCTTCCCTCTCCGCTCTATCTTGCACAGCCCTAGTCAGTCTGGACGATTGACTAAGTGGGCGATCGAATTAAGTGAGTATGACATTGAATACCGCGGGCGAACATGCGCAAAATCACAAGTCTTAGCTGACTTTCTAATCGAGCTTCCGGAAGAGGCAGTCGCTAAAGAGTGTCTGAACCTAGTCTGGCAACTTCATGTCGATGGGTCATCATCTAAAACTGGTTCGGGAGTTGGGATTCGCTTAACATCACCTGCTGGCGAAATACTAGAGCAGTCATTCCGCCTAGGCTTCCGAGCATCTAACAACGAAGCAGAGTATGAAGCCTTTATAGCTGGCATGAGACTTGCGCACGCACTTAAACTCGACCATGTTCACGCATTTTGCGATTCCCAGCTAGTTGCAAACCAGTTCAGCGGAGAATACGCTACAAAGGATGTACGTATGGAAACATACCTTAAAGTTGTCCAGGAGTTGGTTGCGCTGTTCACAGAATTCATACTTACTCGGATTCCTAGAGAAGATAACACCCTCGCTGATGCCCTCGCAGTCCTCGCTTCAACCTCCGACCCTGAATTAATGCGAATCATCCCAATAGAGTTTATAGAGCATCCAAGTATCCCTATTCCAGAAGTGGTTAACATCTTGACTCGATCTCAAGCAGCCAAGAAAGCCAAGGAGGAAACCACTGCAACGGCTTCTGAAAAAACTTTCGCTAACACAGAAGTCCAGGAAGAAGCAGACAGTACTCTGATAAGCGAAGTCGAAGAAAGCGAGCTTCTACTTGACGGGCGACAAGAGCCGGATTATGAGGTGGACATAGAAAATGACTCAATCGACCCTAGTGAAGTTGGACTCAGCAGTCCTTTAGCACAGATCGTTGCCGCACACAGTAGCGTTTTGAGCAAAACGCGTTTTTAGCACAGATCGTTGCCGCACACAGTAGCGTTTTCGCCGCCCAAAATAGTGTTTTGAGCAAAACTGCGTTTCCAGATCCGACCGTACCAAATCTTCTCCTCCGCCGTGAATTAACGCCACCGAGCTCCACCATTCGGTTCACGGCCAAGCTCCGTCTGGTCCACGATCGAACTCCACTATCGAGGCGATTGAAGCTCCTCCGTCTCAACGAAGCTCCTCCGTGTCCAGGAATCGGCGGCGATGATTAGACATGACAGAGTCCTCTGGCGAAGACGAAGCTGTAGACGCAGGCTCTGTCCCACGGCAAAGACGAGGGCATATCCATGGTGGTGAAGCTCCAGCGGTGGCAGCAGCCCCGATTCCGAAGATCTGCGACGATGGACGAAGAAGACGTCGGGATCTGCGGTGGATTGCAGATCTGCGACAGAGGCGGCGGGTCCACGACGATCTGCGGTGGCGTAGTGTCGACGATGGTGGTTGGATCTCGTCGACGACGGCTGATCTGCAGTGACAACAGCGCAGATCCAGTGAAGCTCCTCCTATGACGACGATGACGATGGTGGCGTGAAGACAGGGCCGAGATCGGCGAGCTCCGGTGATCTCTCTGGCGGCGGCAGATCGGAGAGGTAGGCGATGACAAAAAAAAAAAAAAAAAATTCTACAAAAAACCCTAATTTGCACTACGAGACAAAAAAAAAATTTGAAAAAGGGATTCCGAATTTTTTACTTTTTTTACTGCAGAAAAGCCAACTTGGTGAAAAAAATAGACTGCCTAGAGGGTCTATTTATAACAGAAGGGTTGCCTGAAATCCCCAGGGTTTTTCAGGAAAATTTCCTGAAACTTTCCTAACGGGCTTTAAAGTCCAATTAAACAAGCTCAATAGTCTTTTTAGTCTATTAACCTCATTTTCAACAGTGCAAGCATGTCGAGGAAAACACGATAGCATCAACTCCACATGGAATTACTGCAACTTCCAGAAATCGCTAATTAGACGTCAACGCCTAGCTGCTTCATGGTCCATCGCATCGATCTCAAATTTCAAGAGTTTTATACCTTGGCATCATCTAGCTCAACACTACCAAGCTGGGGGACTAACTGTAGGGGTCGGATTTCACCCCTAAGAGATCGATGTAACGGCGAGAACGATTCTGCAAAAAGACTTGAAGAAATCATAAACGGGCTTGGAGAAGCCCAATTCAAGATAAGCTCATAATATTATTAAATCCATAGTTAAAATGGGCTTAATAATAATATGGGCCAAAAGTCATTTAAATGCTTAATGGGCCTGACCCAAATGTATTATTAGCCCTAGTCTAAAAAGCTATAAATAGCTCATTGTATTCACCCAGAAAGGGGATCAGAATTTTCGCATCAACAGGAATAAAGCTCTCTTAACAGCAAACGCAAGTGTTTACATTTTTCTGCATTGTGATTCACTCAGGAGTCTCGCATTTCCTCAACAACCCTATAAATTCAATTGTTCGAGTCTCGACTCCTACAACAATCCTTCAAGACATTTACACACACAAGGTAAATAACTGCAACAACAGTTATAACAACTCAAGACTCTCTTGACAAGTCCTAGACACACCTACATGAATGCAAAATCCGGATTCCAAATCCCAAGGCCTTTATGGTTCTGTCGTCCCTTCCCAGGAAATACTGAAAAATGCAACCACAAAAGCACACATGATTCCCAGTCCAATCACAAGACCCATACACAGTCGTGTACGCACGGTAAAGGGAGCGACCCAGTTATACTTCGTGCTACTGTAGAAATCACACTATAACCATTCCCATCTGGGAACGTCGAACCATCACTCATAAAGTCATAACCGTATGCAACTATAACTATGAGCATGGACACCACAACAAGACTCTACTAGTACCCTAACTTCACACATCATCGCACACATCAATGATCCCGCCTAAGACAAGTGCTAGCAAACAGTTCTTAACAATGTCTAATACCCAAGTAGACAACAAGCATCTATTGCACATCGAACCCAATCACCAATCTAACCCTTTTACCACAAGCAATAAAGACGCAAGACCAAGACTCATTCAAGCAATGGAACACACAATAAGGACATGCTTAACAAGTCTACCAAAATTCACACAAACAATCAAGCAAGGATATAATGACCTCAACAGATTTTGCAAGTTTTACTAATCAACTAAGCAACTAATTCACACAAGAATAATTAAGTTCTTAGCGTTCAAGCAGATTCAAGTAAAAGCATAATATTAATGCATATGTCCATCAAGCAATGTTCAACAATAACATGAATGCATTATCAGTTGATCCCTGCTAAGGCCTCGTCCGTTCAGCTGACAGATCTAGTAACCACCCGGGTCTATGCAATATTATTCACGAATGCACGGATTCATTTAAACAAGCTTAACCAGAAACATGCATGAACTCTAATCATCCTACCAGACAAAACTGAACATGCATCAAAACCCTACTTTGATAAACATAACCAAACAGAACTGATCATGGATGCATAGGCTTCCTAGTTCAAGCACAACCAAACGTTGAATGCTCTAGTAATCTTCTTATCCGAATACACTTATCATTTCCCTTAACAATTAATGACATCTACGGATAACAGAGATGAAAGAAAGGAACATCCCACGGGAATTCGACTCATTAACCCCTTGTGACCCCAACTCACTCTTTTTCTAACAAGGAAACGGCAGGATCCGAAGCTCCTTTGATCGGCAAAACCTAAAGCTTGATGAATCTCCAAATCCTACGGTTAAATCTCATTTAAACCATAGATCTTATGAGATTCATAAGCTAAACGGGACTGGGAACTTACCGGAACTTAGCCTATGACTAGATCGGATTACTTCTCGGAAAACACGATAATTTGCTTAAGAAAGCTTTAACGATATTTTGGCATACGTTTGGGAGAGAAATCGGAAATGGGAAAGGAATGAGAGAAATGGGGCACTATTTATAGGCCCAATGTCTAATTTTTGCTCAGCCTTTGCTCTGCCATGTGGTACTCATGCACTGGCTCGGGCAGTGTGAGAAACTACACCTAGTGCATGGCTGACACGTGGCAGAAACCTTCTCCTCTGTCCAACGTAGATAGAACTGATGACCCACGCGTGAATGCCATTGGGCAGGGCTGTCCTCTTTGATTAAACCGAGGGCTCTGCCCACGAGTGCACTCATGACACGTGACAGCGCTTCACCATTGTTTTAAACAAAGTCTGTGCACGAGCGCATGGACGACACGTGGCAGGGTCCTTCTCTTTTCTATAAAAAGATAAATTGCACCCCAACACGCCACTGCCACGCGACGCAGCTGCCCAGCTTGCGCTCTGAGTCATGTCCACGCGTCTACCCCGAGACCAGAACCGAGTGTTCCACGCGCCAGGCTCCCTGCGGCTATGTACCACGGGTTGAACAAATCGGACCCGGTACGTACCACATCGATCCGCCAACACTCCCCTTGTCCCAAGTTTCAATTCCCTTGACCAAACTTAGATTTTCTTTTACAAAAACCTAAGTCTAAGGGTTAATAGATCATCACTTGATCTTTCTCCGACTTGACCGATCCAATGGCTCCGACTTAGTCTCGCTCCCAAAAACGATCCAGATCATTCTCTTGATCTTTGCCTAAGTGATTTCACCCAGAAATAATGAGGCCGATAGCGGTCTCGGGCCGGATCGCAATGGTTCAGACTGTTCCTTTGGTTTTACCATTAGACCCAAAGCATACTCGTTTGATTCTTAACGATTGAACCTTGAACGCTTAACTTCCTAAGGCTTCTCATTCTTCTATATGCCTTTCCTCAGCGTTCACGCTCTTTCCGCTTGATTTCTCAAGCGTTCGGGAGCGATCTCGGGAGCGGCCGGTCTTAGCCATCAACCGGGTCATAACACCACTTGTCTTGTTTTTCTACCGAAAACCAAAATCGATGCAAGGGTTGTTTCAACTATGAGATGTGAGATCATATATAGGACATTTGGCCAGTGACAAAAATAAAATAAAATAAAAGATAAATAAATGAAATTATGTGCGTCTATGAGTGGCAAATTTATAGTCTTTTACGAATCCTATAAAATTTACAAATATATGATAGATTTCCGCAAACCTTACGCAGACTTGTTGCAATGACTGTCAAATTAACAAAGATTACTATAAGTTTATCAACATAATGGTATAGATAGAGATTTTGGGCAATATATCGACAAAATAACTTAGATTTCATTGAATAGAAGTTAGCATTTTCGTCGCTGTTTGATACTTAATTAGGGCATAAAATATAACTAGCAGTCGTGGTGGATTGAACATACTAATAATTACACTATTAATCAACCAAAAACTAATAGAATATTTCGTAATTCTTTCCAATCAAAACGCTAGAAATCTGATAATATCAGAAATTCGGTTTTTTACTTGGGACAATAATATGTGAATAAAACGTATGTTTTACACTTTTATAGTCGATATTTTAGTTTATTGCCCTTGATTTATTTTTATATATGAAAACTTGTGATATAGTGAATCTCAAATTGAAATGTATACTTTTTATGCTTTATATATAATCGAGTTTGCTATCTCTAAACTAGTATATATGTTCCTAAGTATTGTTGGTTGAGCTTGGTACACGGGTATGGAGGACAACCTGAATCGTTAGTTAGCTAGTTTTAAATTAGGTATGTATGTTTTATTTTCGGGTTACTGGATAAAAAAAATTGCTTAAGCAGATTTGTTGTTTCATCGACTAAGTTGTTTTACCAACTATGGTTTTCAAATTGTTCTTTGCTTGGAATCTTTAAGGATCTTTATCGTTATTTTCTCTTGACTTTTCTCTTCACGTCTAAGAATCATGAACGCGTACCGGCTGTATTTTGGTTCATTATTCCAATTTTTTTTACCAGTAGACCATGTTTTCATAGACCATTGTTCCAATAATTGTTACAAATTTGTTCTTGTAACAATTTGTAGTTCCAAACTTCCATTTATAATTTAGCCAAAAAAAAATTAGAAGAATCTCTTTAGGTCCTCCTAAACTATTGAATCGGTAAAAGAAAAAAAATAAAAAAGCTAGTGAATCGTTTGCTTTCCTTGAATACAATTATTTTCGGATGTTTGAAATATCGTTAGTACGTAGCCGTTCAGGATCGCTAAAAACCAAATCTAAGGATATTTTGAACAATTGATATGACAAAAAAAAAAAAAAAACTAAAAATAATTGAGAACACCAAAACCCATTATCGTTAGTTTTTAATTTTCGGTTAAGGTTCTTCTATTATTTTAAACAAACTTTGTATATGTTGTACAATGTACACGTACGAGTATATGTCTTCCATTTCCAATTTGTTTTTATCTTAATGTTTGGTTGTCCAAATTTATTTTATTCTCTTTTTCTTTGGGTTCTGATTTTAATTCGGCAGCAACCGTTTATTTTTATGATTTTTTGAAACATTTGTAATACAAAGAAATATCTTTAAGCCAAGTTGGCTTTACCCATGACATGTGATCGAAACCTCTAGCTAGTTGTCTTGTTCTAGGCTTTAACTACAAATCTCGCAGCAATGTACAATTTCTATCTACGTGAACAAATACATGTGGAAATTAGTGGCTTTACAATAGCACTGATCACTACTATCTTCTTCTTTTTAGACATCTACAATAGCACTATCTAAAGACTACAATTTACCAAAACTATGATAAGTAAAATAGATGTAAATGATTATCAATTTTGTTGATCCTCATGAAAATGAAAGAGTGATTTATAGATGCATAACGACAATACTTTATTAATATAGAGATGACGAAACTTGATGGGAACATCATGAAAATAATGTAATGCGACTTCTGACTTTCTAGTGTAAACCAAAGGTATAGAGAGCAACGAAAGAAGACTACGAACAAAAAGTATGAAACTATACGTACAATTTACGAAATAATTGATTATAGATATATAATCAAATTGATTATAGATCAAAAAAAAAATTGATTATAGTCAACTTTTTGTTTCCATATCGTAATCAATAGCCCCACAGCTACAACAACTTTTCTAATAACATTGTTTGAATATCCTCTGACACATAAATATTATCTGATACCCAATTTGACGTACAAGATGCTACGAATTATCAAGAAAAATTATATTTATTTTTTTAAACTAAGTTTGTCCCATTCAGTGGATAATATAAAAACGTTACATTCAATTAGATCGATGCATGTGAATGGAAAAGGCTGTCACGGGTTAAAAAGTTATTTAAGTATCAAATCCACATCAAATTTTGGATAGAGATTGAAAATTAGTTTCAAATGATGGAAAGTTATAACTAAAATACAGGCTGTCACGGGTTAAAAAGGTTATTTAAGTATCAAATCCACCTCAAATTTTGGATAGAGATTGAAAATTCCCTACTATATTAGTTTCAAATGATGGAAAGTTATAACTAAAATACACTTTTTTAAGTATGAAAATAAAAAATAGATTTAGTAAAAAGCAAAAGGAAAAATAAAATCCAATCAAAGATCTTATCTAAAATACTAAAATAACGGCGGTCTTCTCTGGCTATTGACCGAATTTTGCGGGGCCGTTATACTCATCTAGTACCACAACATCAAATTAAAATATCTCACTTTATTCAAAATTGACAAGAGCAAAAAAAAAACCAAAAAAAAATAGATTGATTGAGTCAAAATTGTAGTTCTACTACCAAAAAAGAAAAGAAAAGTAAAGCCAGTGTTTTTACAGAGTTTTTGAGTAATAATTAATTATCAAGATGCGCTAAAATCGTAAGTTGTCCTAAGGGCATACCCTAAGAGGTCTAAAAATAATATAAAATTATTAAAACACATATTCTTTTTTCTTTTTACTCAACTTTATATCTTTTTTTTCATTTTTTTACTCAACTTTTATTAATTTTATATTTAAACACACTCTTTTAGTTTTAAACACACTTTCCAAAAGATCCAATTTAACACACTCTCTCTTCCTTTTGAACACTCTCTACTCTCTTTACTCAAATTTTATTAATTTTATATTTCAATATACCCTACAAAAACACTCTCTTAACACTCTCTTTCTTCCTTTTACAACCATTTTAATAATTTTATATTATAAAAATACACATTTTAGACCCGTTGGGGTTACCAATATACATGCTCTAAGGAATATCGAGTACATTAACTTTTCAGACAAATAAAAAAGAAAGTCAAATATTTAATTTAAAGAAACTAAAAAAAGACACGAGATTGGTGGAAGTAGATAAGATCCAGAGAAGTGGAAGCCTCTTGGCCCAATGGTCAAGGGTTTAAAGGCTTCTACATCAGGTCTGGGGTTCGAACCCCAGATAATACAGTTTATTGCAGATTAATAGAGAAAACGCTTCTTGGAGATTCTAGAGTGCAGAGAGACCATGTCCATCAGTGGAGATGTCGTACATGCTAAGCCGATCGCCGGGAAGAGTCTGTCCATCATGGAAGATGTCGTACATGCATAACCGTTCGTCGGGGAGAGCTTGTCCATCATGGGGATGTCACACATGGAGAGTTGCATCAGAGGAGATGTCGTACATGGAGAGCTGCATCATGGAGGCAAATGTAGAAGCTATTCACCTTAACCGCAAAAGACAAGAGATAGATGAATATCATCATAATAGAACTAAGCCAAATAGATCAAATTAGTCTAGTGATGATTGTAATATCTATAATAATTCCAGACGTTTAAAAAAAAAAAGATAAGATCCAGAGGAATAGGCAAGTGGAAGAAGAAGAAGAAGAACAGCTGTTCTAATTCTCCGACCTCAAAGTCACCCGACAGTTAATTCTTAATCCTATAAATTTCAACTTTGTCTTCTTCATTTTCTAAATCACATCTCTTCTTTCCTTTCGAAATCCATTTCTCAAACCAGTTCTATCCAGATAAAAACAAAAACATCAAGAAGAAGAAGACGAAGAACAAGATCTGCTCTCTTTTGTTCCTCTGTCAGAAACAGAGAAGTCAAACTCAGTCTTCCACGACGCCGTTTTAACTAAGTTCGTTTTTTTTTTTTCCAAATCGGAGAAATGGCCGGAGGGTTCGTCAGTCAAACGCCGGGTGTACGGAACTATAATTACAAATTAACACCGAAAGTGTTCGTAACATGTTTCATTGGTGCTTTTGGTGGTCTCATCTTCGGATACGATCTTGGAATCTCAGGTTCTTGTTTTCTCAGATTCAAACTCTTCTTCTTCTTCTTGATTTAGGAGAATTCCGGTTAGTAATTTAGGGGTTTTTTTGGTTGCTTGCAGGAGGAGTAACCTCAATGGAGCCATTCTTGAAAGAGTTTTTCCCTTACGTGTACAAGAAGATGAAGAACGCACACGAGAATGAGTACTGTCGATTCGATAGTCAGCTTCTTACTCTCTTCACTTCTTCTCTCTATGTGGCTGCTTTGATCTCTTCACTCTTCGCCTCCACGATAACTCGGGTTTTCGGAAGGAAATGGTCCATGTTCCTCGGTGGTTTCACCTTCTTCATCGGCTCTGCTTTCAACGGCTTTGCTCAAAACATCGCCATGCTTCTCATCGGTCGTATATTACTCGGTTTTGGAGTCGGATTTGCCAATCAAGTAAGTTCTTAAAAACTCTGTTTTCCTCAATGGTTAGAGTAACTTGAGGAACAAGTAACAATAATCGTTTTCGGTTTCAGTCTGTGCCGGTTTATCTGTCGGAAATGGCGCCTCCGAATCTACGAGGAGCGTTCAACAATGGGTTTCAAGTAGCGATTATATTCGGTATCGTGGTTGCAACGATCATCAATTATTTCACAGCGCAGATGAAAGGGAACATCGGATGGAGAATCTCTCTCGGATTAGCTTGTGTCCCTTCAGTTATGATCATGATCGGAGCTTTGATCCTTCCCGATACTCCAAACTCGCTCATCGAACGTGGCTACACCGAAGAGGCGAAGAAAATGCTTCAATCCATCCGAGGAACCGATGAAATAGAAGAAGAGTTTCAAGATCTAGTTGATGCGAGTGAGGAGTCTAAGCAAGTGAAACATCCATGGAAGAACATCTTGCTTCCTCGTTACAGACCACAATTGATCATGACTTGCTTCATTCCTTTCTTCCAACAACTTACCGGAATCAATGTCATTACATTTTACGCGCCCGTTCTGTTCCAAACGCTCGGGTTCGGTAGCAAAGCCTCGCTCTTATCAGCTATGGTAACGGGGATCATCGAGCTCTTGTGTACATTTGTCTCTGTTTTCACAGTGGATAGGTTTGGAAGAAGAATCTTGTTCCTCCAGGGAGGTATCCAGATGCTTATTTCTCAGGTAACACACAAACCCTAACCCTAATTTCCGTTTCTTGACACACACTCAAACTCTAGAAACATTGTTGCAGATTGCTATTGGAGCTATGATTGGAGTCAAATTTGGAGTGGCTGGAACAGGGAACATAGGGAAAGCAGATGCTAATCTGATCGTTGCACTGATCTGCATCTATGTAGCTGGTTTCGCATGGTCATGGGGACCGTTGGGATGGTTGGTTCCTAGTGAGATATCACCACTAGAGATCCGATCAGCAGCTCAAGCGATAAACGTAGCGGTGAACATGTTCTTTACATTCCTTGTAGCTCAGCTCTTCCTCACTATGCTATGTCACATGAAATTCGGACTCTTCTTCTTCTTCGCTTGTTTTGTCTTCATAATGACAATATTCATGTACTTGATGTTGCCCGAGACGAAGAATGTGCCAATCGAAGAGATGAACAGAGTCTGGAAGGCTCATTGGTTCTGGGGGAAGTTTATACCTGATGAAGCTGTTGGTAAAGGTGTTGCTGAGATGCAACAGAAGTCTGTATGATGATGATGATGAAATAACTTTTCTTTGGGCAAAAAACAGATTGTGAGAAAATTTGAAAAAGAGAAGGTGATGATTTTATTTAGGATGAAATAAGAATGAAATTTCAAAAATGTATTTATTCCTAAAAGAAAGCTGCTCTGCTTTTTGATGCAGACACTTAGTTTCTACTTTTTTCTGATTCAATTTCTCTTTCGTTGCAATTGTAATTTGGTAGCCCTAAAGAAAGTTAAGAACAAAAATATCAAAAAGTGAAGTCAGCTTTTTTTTCTTTCTCTTTTATGTTTTTTGTTTGGGTTTTCTGCAAAAAAACCATCCAAGTCACCAAAATTTGCGAGAAAACCTCTAAGGTAAAAAAACCACAAGTCAACCCCACCAAGTCTGGTCAACCCGCTATATAACCCTTCCGTTAAACCGACGTTATATCGGTGACAGAATATAACCCGACTTCTAAAAAGGGTTTGAGAGCTATATAACTGTGTTTTGGGTAGAGGGAAAACATGTGGTTTTGAAAATTGACGGGTCGGGTTTAGAAGTCGGGTTAAATTTTTGGGTGGGTTGGGGATTAAATTAAATAAATATGGGAAAAGAAAATTAGGGTTTATGTTTGTCGGGTTTGGTCTCAATTTGGGGAAAAATCATAACACTCATTCCCAGAGCTCATCGACTTCTTCTCTCTCGAAATCGAAGTGGGTTTGGTCTTGGTTTCGATTTCGATTGGGTTTAGGTTTCGTATGTTCTTCATTGGTATAGGTTCTGGGTTTTGAATGTTTTGGGCTTAGATTTGAGAAATTTATGGGTTTCGGGTGATTTATGGGTTTGATGATGTTTTCCTTGATTCGTTTGTGTTATGTGTTGATTTCGATTGGTTAATGTTTCGTATGTCAAATGAGATTGTCGGAATGATTGATTTTCTTGTTTATGGGTTTGGGTTATAGATGATGTTTCTTATGTTGTAGTGCTTAAATTGTTTCGTTTGTGTTGTGTATAGGAACAATGGTCAGTTACAGTTGGACGTCAACAAGCATCGCAAGTGTCAACAGTGATTTTAATCGAGCTAATGGTCTGTACGGGCTTCCAATGCGTAGTGCTTGCGGTGAAATGATTATAATGAAGGTTTCTCGCACGTATGAGAATCCAGGAAGGAGATACTACACCTGCTTGTTCTCAAAAGTGAGTAACTTTGAGATTATATTCAATTTTTATTCGGATTTTTGGAATTAAGTAGTGAAAGAATGATTTTTGGGTTTAGGACGGTCGTAATCATACTTGGAAATGGTGGGATGAATGTATGATGGAGGAATTGAGCATCATAAGGATGGAAATCCAAGAGCAAGCCAATCGAATTACACAGTTTGTTGGTTCTGGAGGTCCTGAAGCTGAGGAAAAGAAGGACAATGAAGAAATCAATATGCTTAAGGAGATGGTAAAGAAGAATGAAACTGAGATTGGAAGGCTTAAGTTTGCAGTTTATGTGGGGATTGTGGTGGTTGGTACTGTTTGGTACTTGTTCAAGTAGAAGATTTCTTCTAATTGTTATGTGTTAAATTAGACTAATTCGGATTGAAGATCCTTAATTTTCAACAATCTAAGGGTCTTATAGTTTCTCGAAACAAAAGACAAGTACACAAAAGACATCATTCCTTTCCTTTCCCTCTTTTGCTTGCCATCTTCTTCCGCTCTTTGGCTTGGTACAATACACTTGCTAATACTGTGTTATCACTAGTGTCTCTCACTGACCTACGAAGTTGAACATAATCATCACCTGTGGAGAGGCTTGTGAAGAGTCCTACACCTTCCTGCAACAACAATGTTTACATAAGTGGAGATAAACACATTTCAAAAACAGTAGTAGAGTATGAAGTTATTACCCTTGGTAACAGTCTAGGTCATGTATCGTATACGGGCTGTGTCGAAGGAACTGGTTGCGAAGATGATGTACCAGCATCAGCTTGAGTTTTGCGAGGTCTTCCTCTCCTCTTTCTTGGTAAAGCATCTGAAATGCTAGGAATATCTTGTAAGGAAGGAGCTGGTTGAGAAGATGCAAATTGATGGTAGATAAGAGTTGGAGGTGGTTCAGAGGATGATGCAAGGACAGGATTTTTCCTTGGTCTTCCAGGTGGTCTAGCAGGAGGTTTTGGGAGTACCCCATTCTTACAATGCAGCTTGTTATGACCTTCCTGGTGGCAGTTTCCACAATGTTGTTGCCAAAACATAAAGAAAACATAATATAAATAGGGTACAAACACACAGAAGATAAGAAAATATAGAGAAGAATACGAAAAATACTTACAATTTTTGTCCCTCTCTTAGAAACCTTTCCTGGTTTTGGTCTAGGTTCACCTTCTTCTCTCTTTCTCTTCTTCCCAGGAGGTCTGCCAGGAGGTCTTTTATAAGGAGGGGGCACGACCCTAACGTTAGTACTCTTTGGCCACTGGTTCATACCAGGTACAGGCCTTAAACTAGTGGCATAACATCTCTTCAGCATCTGAGCGCTAAACACCTCACATATCAGTTTTTTTGGATCTTGGTATGCTTGCTTCTCATATCTTAAAGCAGATACTATGTGGCAGCATGGTATCCCACTAATGAAATACATCCTACAACTGCAGCTGATTGTATTCCTCATCTTAACTACGTACCTACCATTTCAGTAAATGTAAAAAGGGTTAAAGGATGGTTGTAAAAGGTAAAAGCATAGAAGTTTTGTTAAACATACCTGTCATTGAAGTAGCCAACCTCGTAGTCACCTCTACCACAGCTTAGTGGAGTGCAATTCTTTGCTTTATCAATCTGCTCTTCTAATAGAGCCCTTGATCTAGGAGTGTAGTCCCCTTTAATCTTCTCTGCCTCAGATCTTTTTTTTTCATTGGAAGAGATAATACACATCCTAATGTCTTCCAACATCTCTACTACAGGTTTTGTTCTAGCAACCCTAATAGCTGCATTAAAAGATTCACCTAGATTATTTTCTACAGCATCACACTTAGCCCAATCAGTAAAGAATGCCCTGCATACAATGAAGACTTTTATGTTAAAACCATGAACTGTAATTACATATATCAAAGAAAAAGTAAAGCAAATTATACCTTGACCAAGGACAGGAAATGTTGATCTTCAAGTCTTCAAATGCAGCAAGATTATAAAGCTTCAGTTCATCCATCTTCTTCTCAAATGCCAGAGGATAGTAGGAATCCACAGCAGCCCAGAACAAGTCTTCATAATCTGCTCCAGAGTACTTCTTCTTCCAATTAGCATGAATATGTCTGGCACATAGCCTATGTTCTGCATAAGGCAGAACATCTTTGACTGCAGCAACCAACCCTTTACACTGATCACTAGCAAGAGTCAATCCATTCCCTGTTCCTAGATCTAAATCTTCTGCCAAGTGCTCAAAAAACCACTGCCAGTTAGGTCTAGTCTCTGCATCAACTATTGCCCATGCTATTGGAAACATCTGGTCATTAGGGTCTCTACCACACGCAACTAAAAGCATCCCAGTCATTCTCCACTTCAAGAATGTCCCATCTATGTGAATTATTCTCCTACAAGCTGCCTTCCACCCATCTTTCAGAGCATGAAAAGCAACATAGAACCTGTTGAAGACTGTTTGCCTTACTTCACACTCAACTGTGGATCCAGGATTTGTTTTCTTCAGTATAGCAACATAGTCAAGCAGTCTTGCAAAAGACTCTTCTTGCTCCTGATCAAAGACCTGCAGACACCTAAGTCTTGTCCTCTCACATATTGTCTCTGGAACAAGGATGTTGCGTCTCTGCAGCTTTTTCTGTAACTGTCTAGCAGAGATATCAGGATCCAACCTAAATTCCTCTAAATATAGCTCTGCAAGGCGAGTATTGGTTAGAAGTGATACTTTGCCTTGCCATGTGCAAGTATGCTCCTCTTGAAATGATCTCACGACCACTCTAATGCTGCTGCTGTTGATTGATGCAGAAATCCTCCAAGGACATTTCATATTTGAGCAAATACAAATCACTTTTTTACTATCTGACTTATGAAATTTGATGTCAAATCTTTTCCTAACTGCGTATCTAGTAATTGCCTTCTTGAAAGATGATATAGATCTGAACTTTTGCCCCAACTTAAATTTCTTATAAGAACACTCATCAACCACAGAAGTATGGTCATTCACATCATCCTCACTACTAGTGTCCTTTGGCTCTACAAACTGACCATTCTCATCATTTTCCTCCCCATTCTGCTCACCATCATCATCATCAGCCTCACCATCTTCATCATTCTCATCATTTTCCTCCACATTCTCCTCACAATTCATATCATAACCATTCTGCTCACCATCATCATCATCAACATCACCATCTTCATCATTCTCTTCTTCCACATTCTGCGCAGCATTCGACTCAACATTTAACTCAGCATTCTGCGCAGCATTTTCATCACTACTACCATCTGAGAATGAACTAATACTCTCATCATCTGAAAATTCTTTCTCAATACGTAGCTCAATTGCTTTACGCCTACCAATATAGGGGTCATCCTCCCTAACGACAAATAATGTCACTGCCCCTGTTGCTACAGCATTAGCTACTGCCTTATTCAAAACCACATCACTATCTATATCCTCTTTGTTTACACACTTAGGTGGAAACCATGCCATCTTTTTCATGTTCTCCTCACAACCCAATTCATCCCTTATCAATAGACAGACAGTTTCCATCCTAAACCCATCACTAGCCATTCTACCTAGTTTACGTACCTCTCCACCATAGTACTTCTCATCTTTTGACCAGTATCCACCAACATACAAGAATAAGTCGAAACTGCACAAAAACAAGAACAAATCATTATATGTTCAAAAGGATTTACAAAATAACAAATCTGATCCAGTGAACAAAATTCAAAATCTCAAATACTAACCTGCCTGGTTCACCCATTACTCTAATACCGATACAACAACTGCTCGAACCCAGAAATTGAGAAAACCCTAAATCGAATTGCAGAACGCCCAATATTCGATTTCCCGACCCCTGATATTCAACAAATCATCGCTTTCATCCCCGATTCGAAACCCTAAACTGTTTCCCAAATCGATTTTAGAAACCACAAACTCCAAATCGATACCCCCAAAGTGTTTCCCCAAAATCGATTTCTCTCCCAAATCCCCAAATCGATTTCACAACCCTAATTCCACACTCACGACATGATTTTTTTTGTTTCAGAAAACGAAAAAAATTTCTTATGTCGTTTTTTTGTCGGAAAACGACATGATTTTTAACACTCCATGCCGTTTTTATGTGACCAAAACGGTGTGTTTCACCGGACGTTAACTTTAAACGTCGCCGTCATTGTTTGCCACGTCATCGATACAGACAAAGGTTATATAGCGGGTTGACCAGAGATGGTGGGGTTGACTTGTGGTTTTTTTACCTTAGGGGTTTTCTCGCAAATTTTGGTGACTTGGATGGTTTTTTTGCAGAAAACCCTTTTTGTTTCTAATTCAACATTTATGTGAATATATTATCTCGAAAAAGGAGTTATATGCAAGAAACAATAATCCTCTTCCTCTTCTTTGCAACATTGTTTAGGCAAAGTAATCGTGCAATATATAGAGTATTTGCACTTCATAAAAATCGATATTTAAGGAAGTGTCAAGACCATTTCATATAGTTTCATACCAACACGGGGCAAGAACGACTATCATCCATTTTAGCCGATACTCAAATCCTTCAAATATTGCGGAATGCGTGATTTTTTTTGCTTTTTTGACATGCTATCTTTTACGTAGGTATCTAATTTATCAAATTTACTGATATAATTTAACTATTGCAAAACGCATGGTTTTTACCATACCATATTACTTTTTGTGGAAAGAGTCGGTTTTATATTCTTTTACATACTCCCTCTGTTTTTATTTGTTTGATTTTCTAGAGTTTTCACAAATATTAAGAAAACACATTAATGGTTAATTATAAATGTCTTATTTTTGCAAAAAACAATTTTTCTTAACTTTAAACCAATAGTAATCTAATAAAGTCAATAAATATGTCTTGAAATCTACAATTCACCATTATACTTTCATTAAAAATGCATTGAAAAAGTGAAAAATCAATCTTTTAAAAATATTTTTTTTCCTAGAAAATCAATTAAAAGAGAACGGATGGAGTATATAATAGCGCATTAAATATTGACACGTCTATTTACAAAAATATTAATTGATTATTTTCAAAGGCACATTCATTGTAGCATGTTAAATTTCATCAAATTTTTTTACCGATTCCCTTTTGGTATTTTCTATTAACAATTTTCACTATTATTATCTACCTGATAATTGGTTTTTTACATTACTATCGACCTAATTCACTCTTCACTATTACATATGATATGCATAAATGAAGCGAGTCAAACTTCCGATCAAACCTAACCGTTATGTTACCTTCAAACTTTCATGGAACATGAAAGAGATCAAAACAAAACCGAAAATTTACAACACTACACCGAATTTTAAAAGAGTAATGAATTTGTAATGCTACAATTTTCTATTGTTTTGAAAGAGATTATCAATTCGTTACATGATGACTGGTTTCTATTTTTGCGTATTGTTGTTCAAAAAAAAAAAAAAACTCTACAATTAAAGGATATTATCTGATTTGTTAAGTGAAAAATCAAAAGACAAAAAAATGAATATAATGTTTGTAAAAGAAACGGTCTAACAAACAGTCAAACACAGTCAAAACTCTCCATGAAACTGGTGTTTAACATTAATCAATTCTTGTTACTAACTGTCAGTTTCCCCTAATCCTAAGCCAAAACAAAGATAAGATCAAAAAACTTATAACACATGACATCAGAAGACGCAACCCACAAATCCTAATTATAGATTCACTACATTGATCCATTTAAATTGATCACAATGTGAAACCCATTTTGGAATTAAGCCAGAACATTTCCTTCCCTTCTAAGACCAAAAAATGGCAGGAGGAGCATTTGTATCGAAAGCAGGAGGAGTTACAGCTTTCGTTATCATAACATGTGTTGTTGCAGCCATAGGAGGTCTCCTTTTTGGTTATGACCTTGGAATCTCAGGAGGAGTGACATCAATGGAGGAGTTTCTTAGCAAATTCTTCCCTCAAGTAGAGAGGCAGATGGAAAAGTCGAAGCACGAAACGGCGTATTGTAAATTCGATAACCAAATGCTCCAATTGTTCACTTCTTCTCTTTACCTCGCAGCTCTTGTAGCTTCCTTTGCGGCTTCGACTATCACTAGGAAGCATGGACGTAAAGTCTCTATGTTTATCGGTGGACTTGCTTTCCTCATAGGTGCACTTTTCAACGCATTTGCCATTAATGTCGCAATGCTCATCATAGGTAGACTTTTGCTCGGTGTTGGTGTTGGATTTGCTAATCAGGTGAGTCATTTTTTCTTCTTATTTGCATGTGTTTTTATATCGTATTTGTATATACGTGATAATGCCACAAGTATTATGCTTATCTAAGGCTGGTTAAGGGCTAAAACTTCGGAATTTCCTGACTTCCAATTTTTTTTAATCTATGGATGTGTTTTTTAGGTTAATTTTTCAATTTTGTTTCCTTATTTTTGTGTAGTCTACTCCGGTTTACCTCTCGGAGATGGCTCCTGCGAAGATAAGAGGAGCTCTAAACATCGGTTTTCAGATGGCTATTACGATTGGAATCCTGGTTGCGAATCTGATAAACTATGGAACATCAAAGATGGCTCAACATGGATGGAGGGTTTCATTAGGTTTAGCAGCTGTTCCAGCTATTGTAATGGTGATTGGATCATTCGTTTTGCCATATACACCAAACTCGATGCTCGAGAGAGGCAAATACAATGAAGCAAAACAAATGTTAAAGAAGATACGAGGATCTGTTAACGTTGTCCATGAGTTTTAAGATCTTTATGATGCTTGTGAAGCTGCTAAAAAAGTTGAGCATCCATGGAGTAACATCAAGAAGAGCAAATACAGACCAGCTTTAATCTTTTGCTCGGCGATTCCATTTTTCCAACAGATTATTGGAATCAATGTCATTATGTTTTACGCACCTGTCCTCTTCAAGACTCTTGGTTTTGGTGATGATGCTGCTCTTATGTCGGTTGTTATAACCGGTGTAGTTAACATGCTCTCGACCATTGTCTCTATTTACGCGGCTGATAGATATGGAAGAAGATTGCTTTTCCTTGAAGGTGGCATTCAAATGTTCATATGTCAGGTAAAAACATCAACTATATATACATATAAGTCTCGAATTGTTTTGTTGCGTTTTATATTCTAATCAATATGTATAACATGCAAACGCAAGCACAAACGCAAAATGCAGAATAAGAGCCTAGGACTAGTGGTGCAAAGAAAATTAATTTTTGAAAAATAATAAGAATGAAAGAAAATAAATTTTACGCAATGTTTTGGTACTGAACAAACCTTTTTGGTAATGAATTTTTGTTTTGTTTTGCAGCTTCTTGTTGGTTCTTTTATCGGTGCAAGATTCGGAACCACAGGAATCGGAACCTTGACACCAGCAACATCTGATTGGATTCTTGCATTCATATGTGTGTATGTTGCGGGATTTGTATGGTCTTGGGGTCCATTGGGATGGTTAGTACCGAGTGAGATATGCCCATTGGAGATAAGACCAGTAGGACAAGCAATCAACGTATCAGTAAACATGTTCTTCACTTTCCTCATTGGTCAATTCTTCTTGACAATGCTTTGTCACATGAAGTTTGGCCTCTTCTACTTCTTTGCAAGCATGGTTACGATCATGACGGTTTTCATTTACTTTTTGTTGCCTGAGACCAAAGGTGTTCCTATTGAGGAGATGGGTAGAGTTTGGAAGCAGCATTGGTTCTGGAAAAAGTATATCCATGATGATGCGGTTATTGGTGGACATGATGAAAACAGTGCTAAACCGGTTTAAGAGGGATTTGTTCGGTTATTATATGTCTATTTTTTGTTGTTTTCGGGGAATAATTACGTGAAAAAATTGTGGAGATTATTTGTTTATTATTTTACCTGATTCATTTTTTTTTGTTAAAGATTTTACCTGATTCATCTAATATATATAAGTGTTATTTGGTGTTTCTTTAGTTTTTTACGTACATTCGTCATTTTTGTCACCATTGTCGGGAAAAGAAAACAAAACCACAAAGTTTTTGAGGCAAGATATCAAACTATAACTCAATATGGTGGCCATATGAAAGGAATTTTAGGCTAACAATATCAAACCGGTTTAAACGGATTTAATTGGTTGATTGGGTTGTTTTCAGGGAATAATTTCGTGAAAGTTGAAACTAGCTAATTACTTCAAATACTATCCGCTAGTATATAACCATACACACAAAAGACATACTACTCCCTCCGTTCTCAAAAGATTGATGTTGTAGAATTTTCACAACTATTAAGAAAACACATTAATTCTTTCTATGACTCTAAACCAATAGTAATTCAATAAAACCAATTAATGTGTCTTGGAATTTACAATTCATCATTAATTTTTTATTAAAAATGTATTGAGAATGTAAAAAATCAATTTTTTAGAAATATTTGTTTTTCCTACAACATCAATCTTTTGAGAACGGAGGGAGTATCTGTTTTGTTGAAATGATAGAACTCCATAAAGACACACACATGTATATCACGAACTTAGTTTTTCTTTTGGTTATATATTCAAGAAGTTCAAAACCTAAACCCATAATCCACTTGAGTCATAAACAAAAACAATTATTAAATTTTCTCTCGAACAAGGGATCTGATCTCTGCCTTTTTTATCACTGGGTTTATCTAGTACAGTGCTATTAGATTCGGATTACACGCAAAATCTTGATCTTATATTTACGATTATCAACCCAAAATTTTAGTGTTAAAGATGTTATGAATATATAATCTAAAATTATTTTGTAGTCCATTTAGTTTGTAGTAATGTCAAATGACTCTAATTACTTTAAAATTGAATGCATGATTCAATATATTTTAAATATTTTAATATAAGCTGATATTTTATTAGATTAAAAAGTGCTTATTAAGATTAAATTCAACATCTGATAAAATTAAGATTTTGTTTGAATTTATTAGTAAATATATATTCCATAAAAGGATTTAGTACGTATCTAAGAAATTCTACCTATATCTCATTTTTTAATAAAAAAATCCATAAAAGAATACAACTCCCTTCCTATTAAATGCAAAGTTGTTTTAGTTATAGATGATTAGGTGTTTTAATTTTATTGGTCTATGCTTAAATAAATGATGACTTGGAATGATGACATTTCTTAGCATAAAAGATGACATGGCTTAAACTAATGGTTTTCTTAATTAAATTATTGTTATTGTTTAACTAAATGAATTAAAAAAAATAGTCTCAATTCACGAGTAAGAAAAATTATGCACCGATATAAATTAAATTTGTTTGTTTCAAATGTTTGTTTCCAATTTTTTAGGAACCAATTTAATTTGTTACAAAGGATAAAACTTTAACTTACAAAATCTTTTGTTTTTTTTTTGGATTAACTATGTCACTTTTCTTGGCCACAATTAAATCTATTGATGTTGCAAAGAATTGGTATAATTTCTTTTGTCAATGTAACAAGAAAGTTAAACAATATAGCGAAGATTCTCATTATCTGGATGTCAATCCTATACAACTGTGAAAAAAGTAAACACGAGATTTGCATATAAATTATTTGTTTTTCCGATTTTAAAATAATTTATAAAACAAAACACATAAACAAAATCATCTTAGGAATATTACGTTTTTTGTTTTTCTAGAACCAATGATATATCTATAATAAAATCACAAATATTATATGATAAAATAAAAAGAAGTAATCTACACTCTTTTTTTTCATGACTATATCATAATGTCGATCATACCAAAACAAGATTCTCCAGCCGTACTTTTTGTCAATATTTTGACATCGTTTGTAACCAAAAAAATCAAAGCTCAAATCATTGTCTTGTGGAAATCTTTGGAGTCTACGTGAAATTCGATTGAGATGGTATTGGTAGAAAGAGGTTAGTTATTCATATGATAATTTTATATCTTATCAATACCAAAATCTAGGACTGAGTTAAAAATTCTAGTCACCAATAAATATCGTCTACAAGAAAATATTTCTAAACCTTCATCAGTTTTTTATAAATTTGACTTTTGTTTTGTTTAAATTTCTTAAACCAGACTTATATTCTTTATCACCTTTCATTATTTAACATATCATTATGTTCTTTATCATCTTTCATTATTTAACATATCATTATTGAGTAAGTCATAAACAACATTTTCAATTTACTTTTACATGCTACGACATCTTAGTTTTTCATAATCCATAATTTATAATATCTTTCAATATTAAAATTAATCACGTTACGAATTATGTTCACACCCGCACACGGTGCGGGAAGTCACCTAGTTATATTTATTTAGAAAAGTGATATATATCCACAAAAAATCAGCTAAAAAGGTAATTAAATAATCAAAAGTTAAAAACTCTACATGGGCCCCACATGGGCTTAAGCCCAAATTGTATAATCATCATTTGCGAGAGTTTGAGTCGGCCACAAACCAAAGAAAAGAATTGCTTTCTCTCTCTTTCCTTCCCCTTTCTCTCTTTCTCGTCTCGTCGCGCTCTGAAGAAAATTCCGCAGATTCCGTCATGTCTTCCGGCGGAAATTCAACTGGCTCCGCCGCACCGGCGATCGATAAGCAGTATTTCTGCTACCAGTGCAATCAAACGGTCACCCTCTCGATTTCCTCAACCGCCGATCCTTTTTGCCCTCTTTGTAACGGAGAGTTTCTCGAAGAATTCGAAGATCCTAACCCTAATCAAACCCCAAATCTCAACCCTAGCGACTTTTTCCCCATGGCCGATCCTCTCTCCTCCTTGCTCCCTCTCATCTTCGGCTCCTCCGCTTCTCCTTCCCCCACCGTCATGGACTTCATGAGCCCTAACCTCTTGCCTCCACGCTCCGGCTCCACGCAGCAACAGACCGACGCGTTTGATCCGGTTTCGTTTCTCCAGAACCATCTCCAACACTTGCGATCCAGCGGTACGCATGTTCAGTTCGTGATCGAGGACCATCCTTTGGATCCAGGTAATCATATGCCTGGAAATTTCGGAGACTACTTCTTTGGCCCCGGTCTTGAGCAGTTGATTCAGCAGCTAGCGGAGAATGACCCTAACCGGTACGGAACTCCTCCTGCTTCGAAATCTGCTATTGATGCGTTACCAACTGTGAAGGTGACTAAGGATATGTTGAAGTCGGAGATGAATCAGTGTGCCGTTTGTATGGATGAGTTTGAGGATGGTAGTGATGTTAAGCAGATGCCTTGCAAGCACGTTTTTCATCAGGATTGTTTGCTTCCATGGCTCCAGCTGCATAACTCTTGTCCTGTTTGTCGATTCGAGTTGCCTACGGATGATCCTGATTATGAGAATAGGGTTCAAGGTGGTCAGACGAGTGGTGGTGGACAGGGTTCGGTTGATGGGCAGCAGACGCCGAGGAGGTTTAGCGTACAGCTTCCTTGGCCGTTTAGGAGACAAGAGGATGGTTCTGGTTCTGGTTCAGGGTCGGGAGCACCAGGCAGTGGAGCTAATCTTGAGACCAGGGATGAAGATTTGGATTGAGGTTTGTACTGTCTTCTCGATCTTTTAACTCAATCTTCGATATTGCCTTATGAAGTATGAACCCTTTGATTGATCCTTGTGTTGTGATTACTTGCGGTTTTTGAGATTGTGAATGGTAATAGGAAGAACGCTTTGGTTGATTCTCGTGAACCCTTTGATTGATTTTCGAGTTGTGATTACTTGCGGTTTTTTAGATTGTGAATGGTGATATGTGGACCTCAGAGGTAACAGGTTGTGTTACTGTTGTCAATGTGTCTATGATAAAGCCATACTTGGGCCATTGCATCTTATAGCTTCGAGTTATACTTTTGTAAGAATGATAGATGTGGAGCTCAAATGTGGCTGCTTGATCGAAAAAGGTCCATAGGCATAGATTACTCATTACAGCACTGCAATATAATGTTTCCTCACTTGCTCTTGCTTTGCTTGCTCCAGCTTCCCTATGTTAGCAATGTATTTCCTGGCTTAATAGATATTTTCGGGTTTCCGAGCTAGACTCATAGTAATGTGCAAACCTTGGATGTCTAGATAATACGAAGAAACATTTTTTACTCCTGACTTCCCGTAAGAAATAAACAGGGTACTGAAAGTAATTAGCTTAGGTAACTCTTAAGCCTTGTAGAATATAAGAAGTTCGCTGCAGCGTATTAGGTAACTCTTCTCTAGATTGTCTTGTTCATATGTGAGTTTCTTGATTTTGCGTGGCAGATTAATATCTTGAAATTGTAACCTTCCAGTTTTTTTGTGAATTTAGCTTGTACTACTCTCAGCAACTTGGTGATTAACACTTCTAATGATCTGTTTTCTGTGCTTTAATATGGACAAATTGTGGTTTGTAAATTTAGAATTTTCATGTAGATAGGGGAGAATTTACAGGGGTATTTTCTGATGTCTCTCACTGTCATTGGCTTACCCTGATGATGGGACATTAATTGTACTGGTTAGTGTAATGTTATCTCTTTCTTTCGATGCAAAGATGCTGGAGAGAATCATATGATTAGTGCTTAGTGGTCATAAGGAACTCAGAAGAGTATCATGAACTGCATATCTAGTTAGATAAGAGTCCAAAATTAGCATAAATATTGGACTCAAGAGACTTAAGAGGTCACTGAGATTATATATAGGTGGATAGAGGTGGTCTTAAGCTTGTACAGTTAATTCTATGGAGGAATATCAAAGTGGTGCAGTCAATATACGACCACTTATAAGCAATAGAGTTGTTATTTGAGTTACAATTTCTGGCTGATCCATTTGATACTTACCATACTTGAGGGTTGAACCCTTATGGCTGGGTTTTTTAAACTACTTTCGATTACATGTTGTTGGATCAATGACAATGAGGGTTTAACATTGCAATGCATTGAAGAAAACGAAACCACTTGTCCTAACTTCTAAGCTTTTGCTTGCTTTCATTTGTGGTGCAGTCATTGCTTGGAAAATTGATTCGAAGAAGGATGTGCACAAGTTCTCACCAGTAAAAAAAGAAGAAGGCAGTTTCATTAGGGAAAGAAAAAGTAATATTGAGGTCTTACCATATTTTGTACATTGAAGAAAAAAAGTTTTTCTTGTCGTTGGTATTTTGGGATTTATATAACGAATGTGAGAGTTGTTAAAAATTTGCAATTTTTCATTTGAGTGCTACCATCTTTCCATGGATGGGGTTTGGGTCCTTGATTCCAAACCTAATTCTGATTCAAGCACTAAAATCTAAACATTTGACATACAAAAATGCGAGTAAGAAATGGCAGACGAAGTTGATTGATAAATCTAAGGAAAGAGATCAAATAAACAGTCCTTTGTGGTGTGTGTTGTGACCTTTTTCGTCAATTGACTATACAGCTTTAAGTTTGCAACCAATTTTCCCATGGTTTCTTCTAAAATAACATTTCTAATGCGGGAAGTAACGGAATGTGATTTCTTTTGGGTTAACAATGGAATGTGATTTTAAAAGGACCACTTAATCACGTGCAATATGTATCCAAGTTACATGTTGTTGCTGTAGACTTCGCTTGCATACTTTTGTTACTTGTTACGGGGACTCCATGCATAGATAATGCGATCTCGCAAGAGTGTCCGAGTGTCGATGACCATGCATTATATAAGACCTTTAAGCATGGGTGCTATTTAAGATATTGTGACCGTAACATCTTTAATTAAAAATCGTTTTTAGAAAACATACATTCTTTTTTTTCGTTTATATAATTATTTATATTCACAAACAGCTTTGGATTGACCCCAACCAAACCCAATCTGTACATCGATAAAAGATGGGACACGACAAAACGTAGAAAGTGGCAAGCAAGGCTGATGATAATATCTACCAAAAAAAAAAAAAACGGATTGACAAATCCTTTGCGATTGTGAATATTTTTTAAGTCCTTTGGCCTTTTTTTCTCATATGAGTCCAACTTTTATTTTTCGTTGTATTTTTTTGGATGATTGAGAGAAACTGAAAATGGGTTAGGGATATACATTGTGGTCAGGTGGAAGCAATCTTGAATCCAGAGAGAGAACTGAGGAAAACAGATGTTCGAGACATGGAAAAAGGATTATGGAGGAAGATTGCGGGAAACAAAAATGATTATGAGCAAACTCGGGAGCGAAGATAGTAGGTTCGATGGAGAAGGTGAAGAGGTAGTGGTGAGGAGAGATAGCACCATAGATTGATTGATATAGATGGAGGAGAAAAGAGAATTCTTACAGGCAAACTTTGGTCGTTTGCTATTAAAGAATGTTGTAGTTGATAATGTTCCTTGAAACAAACAAACAAGATATTTGCCTCTCAATGTAAAAGATTCTATGATCATTACCAATTATGTAACTTAAAGTTTGTAAATTTCTTCTTTTGTAGCTTTTAACATAATATATCCTAAGACCATCTGCAACGTTGAGTTTTAATGGGTATGATAAGCAAAACACATAATTAAAATAAATGAAAACTGATTTATTTGGTATGAGACGTCTCATTACATAGGGACTCTTGATACCGTCTCTATTTGCCATGTGTCCTCTCCTAATTGGATCGAAGTTTTTTTTTTATTGTTCTCTCTTTCTCCCTCGTCGGACGATGAAGATCATTGAAATCTCTCTTTCACTTTCCCCAAAACATCACAGGCTTAGTGTCCGATTGCTTCGTATTTCGTCAACACATATTCAGATTCGTAACCTTATCCCTAATTTGGTTTGCGTTATCTCGATAAAGTTTTCTTGGCGTTGTCTAATTTGGTTTCGGCTTGATTCTGGAAATCTCCGATTTTTTCAGTTTGATTTGGTTGATCAGAGAATTCTGAGAAGCGAAATTGTATTGATTTCCTTACCTTGATTTGTGTTTCGTTTCATGTTGGAGAGAGGAGATATGCCATTGACGCTTTTTGATGGTTCATATCCTAAAGTCTAGAGCCGAGTTAATTGCGTTCGGCATCATGTTTTTATATGTTTTCTTTCATTTTACGTTTTTACGGATTGTAATATACGTTTCAATCTATTATATTACTCTTTTTACATAATCTTCTATATTTATATATACTAATTTGATTTTCTTTTATTTTGCAAACATTTAAATAAAAAATAAAATAGTTCTTTTTCTTCATAACCCCACGTGAATCTCATCATTGGACAAATAAATATTAACAGAAAGTAATTGAGTCTCAAACAGTAAAAAAATATTAAATTTAATAGTAAACAATGGTTTTAGAGCTAAGTTTGTGTACTTTTTGCCTAAGCAACAGGTAAAAGAGTTGCTTCAACGCTTGATATGTATGGCCTGATTGGTAAGAATTCTTAATGTAGATTGTGACTTTAGACTTTTGGTTGTAGAGAAAATGGCTTTAAGAACGGTATCTGGTATCTGTTAGTTTTAAATATTAACAAAGCTTGATTGATAAAGTGTATTTAAATATTATAGTTTTATTTTAAAATGTAAATTATTAGAAATTTGTATTCAATGGTAATTTACTTTTATACGTTATCCCATCATTTGGTTTATCCATACTTTTCCATTAGTAGAATTAATAGATATACATGTTGTTTTTGCTTAATTTTTTATTTTGTTTTGCTTAATTTTTTCTTTTTTGTTGCTAAATACTTGCCCTGAGATTGTCATAGTGATTTTTGGTATGCTAAGACAGTAAAAGTCTACATGAACATACATATTAAAATATACATAAAAATGATTTTAAAAATCTATGTAGATTATAATACCTTTTGGAAATTACCAAAAAATATTGTCAAATTAAATTAGTCTATGATTACGTTCCTAGATTTTAAAGCTTATGTGATTAGTCTATCATTACAAATTTAATTAGTCTATGATTTTAAATGGATTTCAAAAGAAAGGAACAAAAAAGTTTGTTGTTATTTCATCACATATAATTTAAAGAGAGAGAAACTATTCCGGATCTAAATATCTGAGAGAGAGAGAGAGAAAAAAAAAAAGTGAAAGTACTCGGGGTCTAAATATCCGAGAGAGAGAAAGTATTTCGGGTTTAAATATCCGAGAGAGAGAAAGTATTCTGGGTCTAAATATCCGAGAGAGAGAGAAAGTATTCCGAGAAGAATGAGAAGAATACAAAGAATATGAGAATTTTACCAGTTGATCCATTTAAAAATTTGTAGAATTTGAAGAATAAGTACTACTAAAGGACAAAAGTAAAACAAAGTTCTTCTTCAATAAGTATCTGACACAAAAAAATAATAAAAATGACAAAGGTTAAAAAGTCCGATATGTTTTACATATATGCTACATACTCCCTCCGTTTCATTATATAAGATTTTTTAATTTATTTCGCAAGAATTAAGAAAACAATAATACAAACAAATCTTATTTAATAATTAATTAAAATTATAACTCAACCAATCATATATAAGACTACGGAATTTAAAAGGACAAAAGTATCAAATCACATTAAAATCTGCATAAAAACTAGTAAAACATCTTATAAAATGAAACAAAACAAATTCTCTTAAAAATCTTATATAATGAAACGGAGGGAGTATGTGTAAAATTATACGTTACTAATTTTTTAAGATGTTGAACAAAAAAAAGAAATTTTTTTAATATGCTACATATGTGTAAAATTATAAGTTACTTTTAAAGTTTGCTTGATAATTAATAAATTTAAGTGTTTTCATATGTAACTATTTGGTACAATCTTATATTGGAATTTCTTTGGATTACTTTACCAAAGGATAATAACCAATTAAAATTTATATAGCTTAAAGGTAATTTTGTACAAGGGCTAGTTGTTGTCCATGACTGTTGTTGACTTGTTGTCCACTTATAAATTGAAAGAAGAAATCAAACATACACACACTAACCGAGACTGTTTAAATATATTTATGTGAGTAAGATAAATAATAATATACTCCAGTTGACGAAAGTTTTCGCTAAGATTCGGGTCAACATAATAGATATGCCTGTTGTTTTTGCTTAATTTTTTTTTTGTTTTGCTTAATTATTATTATTATATTTTGTTAAATACATGCCTTGAGATTGTCATAGTGATTTTTGGTATGCTATTGCTAAGACAGTAAAAGTCTATATGAACATACATATAAAAATATACATTAAACATGATGATTTTAAAAATGTATGTACATTATAATACCTTTTGGAAATTACCAAACATTATCGTCAAATTAAATTAGTCTTTGATTACGTTCTTAAATTTCAAAACTTAAGTGATTAGTCTATCATTACAAATTTAATTTGTCTATGATTACAAATGGATTTCAAAAGAAAGGAAAAAAAAGTTAGTTGTTATTGCATTAAAATTAATTTGTGATGACATCCTAATAAATTTGTAGATGGGTTTCAATTCATCGAGGGGAGGGGAAATTTTTTTTTTGGTTCTAGGAGTTGATTGGCAATTAAACTTTTAAAACTGTTAAAACTTAAAGTTTTTAAAGTCAAAATTTAGCCAATTAGACTTTTTGATTTAAAAGTCTTTAAATTCCTACGATTTCTCCTAAAATTTATCACAACCATTTTCTTTGTTTTTTGTTCATGTTTCGACAGTTTTTTTAAAAACCTATAAAATCTGACTTTTATTTTTTTAAAAGTTATAGATGATAAAAAAGACCAAAGTTTTTACAGGCATTTTTTTTTTTAAAGTCTACAGTCAAATATTTTAAAGTTGCAAGCAATCACCCCCCCTAATATTTTTAAAGTCACTAAGAACATGATCAATGGTAGGTTTTAGGGTGTTTTTAGTGGGTTTCTAGTGTTAAACCCAATTGAAATAAATCAAAATCTGCTTATTTAGATGAAACCGGTTCTGGATGACGTGACAAGCTCTGGTTGGCTGAAAATTAAACAAAAGGGAAAAAAACCACAGACGCGATTCTTCTCTCTTATTTTCTCCGTGTCTCTCTCTCTCTCGATCCTCTCTGTAAAATGCAGAAATCATCAGATTATGTATGATTTCTCAGATTATGTGTTTAGATCGTAGTGAATTTATAGAGAGAAATTGGATTTCATGTAATCGAAATTAAGGATTTGATTTAGGGTTTTTGCATGTGATAGAAATTGGCGATGTGATCGAAATTAGTGTTCTTTGGATCCAATTACAATCATAATATGTGATTCTTTGAATCTCTAGTGTTAAATATTGTATACAAGAGAATAGAGGAATCTGGTGGTTGTTGAAAGCCTTCTATGTGAAAATTGCTTGGTACCAAGTTTCTATGATTGGTTTTGCTTTTTGATGACGTGTTTCTTCTACCATCTTTTATAAATTTTGCTTAGCTTAAAGATTCAACAGCATGTTCTTGTTGTGTCTGATTTGGTGTTAGAAAATTAATGGTCTTTCTTTGTCTCAACATAATCACTAAACATTGTGGGTACTCTGCTTTTGAAGGGAGCATTGGTGGTCTTTCAGAGACATTGCAAGTATCACTCACGGGAGCATTGAGAATGAAAGTGGATGGAGATGGAATGGACATAATGGTGGCAATATACAAAAGCGGGCTAGTGAACGACTGTGCTAGAGAGGAGAGAACAAAGGAAGAATGTTGTCGAATGACTACGTTGTAAGAAAGATGGAGAAGATGTGCATTGTGAAAGACGTAACACCGAAGAAATCAGTGTCAGGGGCTGTGGAATCTCTGAGTTTGTGGTTATGGCTGTTGATGCAGAGCGACTCGAGATTCTTGTTCACTTGCCTCTACTTGCTGAGGATAAGGTTTGATTTGTTGTCTCTTTGTTTTATTCTTACCATAATATGGCTAGTTGCTTCTTGAAATGGAATTTCTTTGCTTATCATATTATACATATATTCATTTAGTTCTTTAGATACTCATAAGTTCTTTGCTTCCTGAATAGAAATAAATTTTTGATTCTCTTGATTGTTGGTTGTTGTTAGTCATCTCCTGGTTTATAATTATTCATGTTTTGTGTATGTTTATATGTTCTTTGAATTCTGGTCTTTCATTTGTGACCTTAGCTTGGAAGTTTATAAATTCAATTGCCTTTTGTCTACAAAATGCAACTTTTATGGTACTTTTTTAAATTGGGTCTTAAATGATAGGGTGTTCTCTCAGACAATTCCCCATTTTTTCGATTTGCAAAATGTTACATACGTGTTTGTGCATTCAAATTTCAAAGCAAGCTTTGGGAAGAGCATGTGCTTTGATAAATCTATCTTCATTTGTAACGTTTTGATACACTCTCTGCTTTTTAGTTTCTTCAGAGTTTGTGCTTTGTGTTTGGTCTTGTGGTGAACTATTGTATCATGTATGAGAAGAGTACTTGTTTAAGTTAAGTTTTGCTGGTAATGAAAGTCCAATTATTCAGATCAACATAAAAGTTTTGATTGTTATGGTTTAATCATTTCTTCTTTTCATAACTTTTTTTATATATATATTTAGAACGCCTCCATAGTAATTACCATTGGAGGACGAAAAACAACAAAAATTACTATAGAGTTCTAATTTTAAAACCAATACAATTTATAATAAAAAAAAAATCACATAGGACGTGCAAATCCAGAAATTAAACCGATTAGATGAGTGAAATGAGCGGCGCTAGGGTTTTCTCTCCCCAAGGGCGATTTTTTAGGGTTTTGCAAATTCTCTCCAAAAAACTCTAGATCTAAATCGTTTGTGAGGTTTTCTCATCCCTTTGCTGCCTCTTTGTTTGTTTCTTAAGCTTACTGCAGCGTGCAGTGTCCCCTTGTTTCAGTTTTGTCGACTTCGTTTTGAGTTTTTAGGTCTTAGTACCGTTTGCTTTTTCTGGAGTTTACTTGCCCTGCGGAATAGGGTCTTTGTGTTTCCTGCATCAGATCTGATTTGCAATAGATCCCCCCCTACGATTACCAACAAGTTGACCTACAAAGAAATCCATGTCGGACCGACGATATACAAGAGAAGAGAAGGGTAAAGCTATGGCTAGGTCAAGCCAATGGATCCGTCCCCCGCCCATAGTTCTACCTGACGTGGATAACACGGAACTAATCGAAGATCACAGGCTAACACTTATTGGACGAGTTTTACATCCTGAAACGCAGAATCCAGCTGCGGTGATTAGCTTCTTACCCCAAATATGGGGTTTACAAGGTCGTATAGAAGGAAGAGTGTTGGGTAGGGAACGATTTCAGTTCCGTTTCAACTCAGAGGAAGAGTTACTATCGGTATTGAGACATGCACCGTTTCATTACAAACGCTGGATGCTGGTCCTGCAACGCTGGGAACCGTCAACCTCGACATCGTTCCCTAACGCCATACCTTTCTGGATAAAAATAAATGAGCTCCCAACTCATTATTGGACTCACAATAACCTAGCAGCCATTGGAGGTGCTCTGGGAAAGTATCTCGCTCAGGAAACTAAGGAGGGGCGCATACAAGTGGAACTTAATGCTCTTAAACCATTGGAGATGCGACAAAAAGCTTAAGGTGGGCGAGGAAGTTCCGGTGGAGTTTGTGTACGAAAAGCTTGAGAAACACTGTTTTCTCTGTTTTACTCTTACCCATGAAGAGAAAGACTGTCCAAAAAATACCAGCAATCGGCTATTGACCAATCAAAGTTTGGGAATCAACCAGCAGAAGACAATCTCCAGACTAGAGGAAGATAAAAGAAGAAGAGGACCTCCCTCACTCCGAGGAAGGAACAAGGAGGAAGAAGACCTATACGAAGCAAGACTCTCTTCAAAAAGATCATCACGTCATCGATCTCCACCTTTGTCGAGATCCCCAAACAATAGGGAAGAAGAGAGGAAGCGTGCCCGAATAGAAGCGAGACCAAACATCAGAGGATCTTCTTACTCTAAGCCGCTTAATGATAAGTTCCCCTCATATAAAACCTATGATGACCACTCAGGGGAAGGGCGACTTACTCATAGCCGAGATAAAGAGTATCATGCTTATCCTAAAAGCAATTTCGAGTCCAGGAGAATAGGTGACTCATAGAAATGGCAACCTCGCCGCTCTGACCCTCACCACTACTCCAACAATCTATCTCACCATGAGAACAACTTTTCCTCCCATGTGGAGTCCTCTAAACAAAATTCTTTATTGATGCAAAGCAGAGGATCTGGTTCAAAAGAGAAATCTCCACTTCATACCCAACCGGTAACATCGAATCGTTCGATGGGGACCATTCCAGAAAGAGAGAGAGAAGTGGATCTAAGAGACCAGCACTAGAAAGGCTAACACGACAAGAAGATAATGACCAGGACAGGGATGCAGAGGAATCAGCAAACTCGAAATCTACCCAGAAACTGCCAGCCCTAGAAAGAATTGCTCAGGTTAATGATGCAAACCGTCTGCAGCAATTTGGAGCACAAAACTCTAGACGATCCCTTGATCCAGAGAAGGAACAAAGCATTAGAATCAGCCCCCAACAGCGCATCAGAGAGGCTAAAAGAGCTGCACTGGATCAGGAAGAACTGTTGCGATCATCTCCTTCCTCTGAAGCTACTATCCCGGACCTCCCAACCTTCCAAACAATGTCTGAGCCACAAAAAGCTCAGCCTTTATCAGCAAGGCTTGGCCCACGTAGAGAGCCTAAGAGAACAGCGACGCTGACAACTTCAAAGAAAAAGGTCCCGGCAAAGGGTACGAGTAAAAAGAGAGGTGGCAACAGTCCTCTAGTGGGAGCCAACATTCGAAAAAGGATGGTGAACCGCGCTTCTACATCTCGTAAGAAACTTAACGTGGATACTATGCTAGTCATCATTGACTATCTCTGTACCTCTCCATGAGGAACCAATTGATCATGTATCATCTTCTAAGGCTAGTATGCCTTCTTCTTGTAAGGGTTTGATGGTTTTCCAGAAACCATCCAATACTCAATGATGATAGCTAGTTGAAACTGTCAAGGTCTTGGAAGCTCCTTGACAGTTCGACGCCTAAGGGAATTGAGGCTAGAACTCTTCCCGGACATAATGTTTCTAATAGAAACCAAAAACCAAGATGATTACGTTTTTTCCATTTTTACTTGGATGGGTTATGATCATAAATTCTCTATACCGCCGTCAGGTCTTAGCGGTGGCTTAGCATTATTTTGGAGAAATGACATCAATCTTAATATTTTATCTTCGTCTCCAAATTTCATAGATGCAGAAGTTATTTTCAAAAATCATCGTTTTTTCCTTACCATGGTATATGGTCATCCAAATAAGCAACAAAGGTTACAAGTTTGGAATACTATCTCGACTTTAGGTGAAGCTCGAGACCGACCATGGCTATTAATGGGTGATTTCAACGAAATGCTAGACCATTGGGAAAAGAAAGGAGGGCCTCCTCGGCCAGAAGGCTCGTTTATAGACTTTCGCAGCTTTATCGCGGTGAACGGACTATGGGATGTAAAACACACGGGTAACCCGTATTCCTGGCGTGGAATGCGCTCCGATTATCTTATCCATGCCCGACTCGACCGCTCCCTTTCTAACAACGCTTGGCTAGAAGAGTTCCCGGCAGGGCATTGCAAGTATCTCCATTTTGAGGGGTCCGATCATCGTCATCTCCTTACCTTTATTGATGACTCAAGAGCTAAAAAGAAAGGGATGTTTCGTTTTGATAACCGTTTGCGAGACAAAGAGGAAATCTTTGAGCTAATTACAGATGTATGGCGCAGATCAAATGTGGCATCGGTTGAAACAAAAATTCGACATTGCCGGTCTGAACTCACGAAATGGTCACGGGAACAAGAAGGCACGAGGGGAGCTAGAACTGGCCCTTTCTAGTGATATACCGGATCAGATGAGGATCAATCTTTATACAGGAATTTTGAATCAAGCTTATCGGGATGAGGAATTATTTTGGAAACAAAGGAGCAGAGTTGTTTGGCTCAACAGTGGCGATCTAAACACCTCATATTTTCATGCCATCACACGTGAAAGGCGAACTTGTAACCGTTTCACGATATTAGAGGATGAGGCAGGGACGGCACACTACAAGGAGAAAGACATCACAAAGGCCATAACCGATTATTTCCATAACATCTTCTCTTCTCAAGGAACGGGAAATCTTGATGTAGTGACTGAGGCAATTCAACCATGTGTATCGGCTGAGATGAATAGAAAATTAATCCATATACCAACGGAGGAGAAGATTAGAGAAGCTACTTTTGCTATCCACGCGGAAAAAACTCTGGTTACAGACGGTTTCACAGCGGGTTTCTTCCAATCCTTTTGGACAATAATTGGACCTGATCTTTCTAAAGAGGTAAGAGAGTTCTTTATAACCGGAGTATTCCCAGCTTCATTGAATGCGACCCACATTAGATTGATCCCAAAGGTCACGGGTCCTCGGAAAGTCGCGGATTACAGGCCTATTGCTTTATGCAATATTTACTACAAGATTGTAGCTAAGATTTTGACTAAAAGTTTACAATCGATCTTGCCTTCACTGATTTCTGAAAATCAGTCCGCGTTTGTTCCTAATCGAGCTATCTCTGATAATGTGCTAATCACGCATGAAATCTTACATTACTTAAAAATCTCGGGTGCTCGGAAGAATGCGGCTATGGCGGTAAAAACGGATATGAGTAAAGCCTATGACCGCATCGAATGGTCGTTTCTTAAGGAGGTATGCATTCGAATGGGTTTCCACTCTATGTGGATAAATTGGATAATGGCATGTGTATCCACAGTGTCTTACTCGTTTCTCATCAATGGGAGCCCTCAAGGATCGGTTATCCCAACTCGAGGCCTTAGACAAGGGGATCCGCTTTCTCCGTACCTCTTTATCCTCTGCACGGAAGTATTGTCGGGGCTTTGCCGTGTGGCACAAGAGAACGAAACTTTCCCAGGGATTCGAGTAGCACGGAATAGTCCCCAAGTGAATCATCTCCTCTTCGCAGACGATACTATGTTTTTTGCCGTTCTGATACGAGAAGTTGTCATACTCTGACGAACATTTTAAGAAGATATGAAGCGGCCTCTAGACAATATATCAGCTTATCTAAATCTTATGTTATGTTTGCGTCAAAAACACCACGCTCATGTCGCGATAGAGTCAACAGAGAGCTGCGTATAAGTAAAGAAGGAGGAACCGGAAAGTACTTAGGACTACCAGAACATTTTGGAAGGAGAAAACGAGACATTTTTACGTCCCTGGTGGACCGAATTAGACAACGGAGTCACAGCTGGTCAACGCGTTTCTTATCCGCTGCGGGAAAGCAAATTTTACTAAAATCGATGCTTTCGGCAATGCCCTCGTACACGATGTCGTGTTTTAAGATTCTGATTTCTCTATGTCGTAGAATTCAATCGATTCTAACGCGCTTTTGGTGGGACGACAAACCGGATAAAAGAAAAATGAGTTGGGTATCATGGGAAAAGATGACGATGCCAAAAAACGCAGGGGGTTTGGGTTTTCGCGATGTCGAAGAGTTTAATGATTCTTTATTAGCCAAACTGAGCTGGAGGGTTCATGCGCATCTGAACACTCTGTTTTCCCGCATAATGTTAGGGAAATACTGTCATAAGACGCCTTTCCTAAGTGCTATACCTCCTTCTAATGTCTCTCACGGCTGGAGAGGGATCTTTGCGGGAAGGAAAATCCTAACTAAGGGGTTAGGCTGGTTAATAGGCAACGGCGAGTCGATCCGAGTCTGGGACGATCCTTGGCTGTCAACAACTGAACCACTAACTCCCATGGGTCCTCGACCGAAGCATGAGGCAAATCTGCGAGTGTCAAACCTATTTATCCCAGGAACAAAGAGATGGAATTGGGACCTTATCAATCACCTTTTCCCTACCTACGAAAGGTATATACAACAACTAGTGTTGGGATTTACACAACATAGCGACAAATTGGTTTGGTTACCAAACAAAAGTGGAGTGTACTCGACCAAGAGTGGTTATGGTCTTAAGGCGAAGGATCTGAATTCATCCCCATGGAATGAGTTCAACTGGCAGAGGAATCTATGGCGAATCAAGGCGCAACCAAAAATTAAAACCTTTTTATGGAAGGCCGCCATTGGTGCTCTGCCCGTCGGAGAAGAACTGGCTCGGCGCGGTATAGACAACTCTCGATCTTGCATTTGATGCGGAGCTAGTGAAACGAGTGAACACCTATTATTTCTCTGTCCATGGTCAATTAAGGTATGGAGTTTAGCTCCTATTACGCTCATGAATTGGTCACAGGTCAAGTCTACACTAGACTTTCTTAAGGAAGCACATGAGGCAAGGATCTTACCTCCGATTGGAGTAACTGATGCGTCTCTCCCCGCCTGGATTTGCTGGAATCTATGGACGGCACGCAATCAAGAGATCTTTGAAAGGAAGACATTCACCGAGCAAGAGATTGTAGAGAAGGCCATTCGGGATGCAAGAGCATGGCAAAATGCACAAGAAGCTCTCCCTAATCGTTGCTTACATGAACCGAAACCATATCAATGTTATAATGAGGCAGGAACCGTGTGTCACACAGACGCGGCTTGGAAGAAGGAAGATTCAAGAGGCAGTTTAGGCTGGTGGTTTGGAAACATACCAGAAACAGAGGACCCGGTTTTGGAGTTCTCTATGGTGCAACCTGATATCATCTCGGTTTTATCCGCTGAAGCATGGGCAGTGATACGGGCCCTACAGAAGGCTCGAGAGCTAGAGATTGAATGCTTACACGTATGTTCGGATTCACAGGTTTTGATTAACCTACTTGGAAAAAGAGAATCACATACGGAGATTCATGATCTACTTTTCGAGATAGGAATGTTAGCATCGCAATTTTGTAAGCTTTCATTTTCGTTTGTTCCACGAGACGCCAATATATTGGCTGATTCGTTAGCTAAAAGAGCTCTTTCGGCTCTTAACTTGTCGACGGTTTCGACGTAATAAAGTTTAAATAGTTTTGACAAAAAAAAAAAAAAAAAATCACATAGAACCCCAACATAATTACCACCATTGATTATGCCTTAACAACCGGCTTTAGAAAAAAGTTCAAAAGAAAGAAGGAAATAATTAAAGTGGTTGTTGAGACAGTAAAATAAATAATTAGAGTTAAAGTCTTATTGTCTAAAATAAAACTGTCGAGGCTGTTAAACATCAAAAAGTTTTCACAGCCCAAACCCCAATCACTCCCTAAACTGGCAAACTTGAAGACTTGAAGGTCCTAATTAGGGATGGGCGTTCGGGTTTCAGTTCGGTTAATTCGGTTATCGGGTTTTTGGTTTCAGGAATATAATACCCATTCGGGTATTTTTAAATTTCGGATTGATTTCGGTTCGGTTAGTGTCGGTTATTGTCGGTTTCGGTTTCGGTTACCCAAAATATTCTTACTTACGTAATTTTTAGCCTAATTTGGTTTGATTAATTTATTTTTAACTCAAGTTTTCCAAAAAATATATAACAAAAATGAAAATTCTAAATAATTTGTCTAATTAAATTAATTATTTTAACCAAATATACCTATAAATCTCGAATCAACTGAAAATTATAAAAAAAAACTAAAAACTGCATAAATTATGTGAACATTATATCTAAATATATATATATAGTTAATTTTATGTTTTGTGTAATTCGGATACCCGTTCGGTTTTTGGTTCGGTTCGGGTCGGGCTCGGATTCGGGTTCGGATTTTCGGTTTTAAGAAAATGAAACCCATTCGGATATTTTATAAAATCGGATTCGGTTCGGTTCAGATAATTTCGAGTCAGGTTCGGTTTGGTTTTTCGGTTTCGGATATTTTGCCCACCCCTAACCTAATAACCTATGTCCGAATTTTGATATATTTTTAATCCCGTTGTCTGATTTTTTATCCCGTTGTCTAAAAAAACAAGAACACGCGGTCTAATATTTAAATATAAAAAAAATGGGCGTTATTTGTAAGCTTATCGATTTTCCATTGGCTTTCTGTAGAAGAAAATCCTCTACCGAATTTCGTTATTTGTATACATTTAGTTTAAAAGAATATCGAAAAAGATTGTTTAGCGAAAAAAAAAGAGAATATCGAAAAAGTGTTTTCTTTTCCTCCAATTTTGGCGAATCATGTTTCTCCTCGATGGATAATAATTGTTTAAAATTTAATTAGAATACTATGATAGCACGATCAGAATTGGATTCCTTTTGTGTAAATCCAGCAATCTAATGGCTATTCACTTATGGAATTTTAGTTCAATGATTAATTTGATGGACAAAACAAAATTTTCATCGTTAAAAAGGGTTTACTCTACAGTCAACAGGATGCTAAGATTTGGTATATAAGTACTTAAAGAGAAGTAAAAAAGCAAATTTTGGTATAGTAGCGTTTTGGTGTGTTTTTCGAAACTAAAATGGTTTAAACCTGTAATTCGATTTTCATTTAGGAGACATTTCACTATCCTACTAACTAAAAGGAGCTGTTTGGAGCTATAGAGGGTGTCCACGTCAGCAAAATGAGCTCTCCTCTCACGCCGCCACGTCACCAATCAGATTCATCCATTAATCCCTGGTGAACCATCTCCTTCACCCCTTCTTTATCAACCAATCAAAATAAAGATGTGAGACCTATTATAGTTAATTAATCTAATTAAAATAATTAATATAATTTAACTAAAAAGTACATTAATTCGTTTGCTAAAACTGAAAACTAAATCAATGTGGGGGCCAACAAAAAAATGAACGACGCAACATTGAAAATTAAATCTCCATAAAATACTAAAAATAACAAGTCCAAAAGGAAAAAAAAATAATGACTCAACATTAGTTTTCTTCTTCGACGAGTAAGAAGACGTAACAAAACAAATAACAGAGGTTCACACTTCCATGTTTTCCACCTTTATATCCAAAACTATATTCTAATTTGAGAATAATTAGCCCAAAATAAATTCTAAACCCCAAACTCAAACCCTAAACCCCAAAATTATATCTTAATTTGGGAATAGTTAATTCAAATCTGAAAATTTTAAATACAAATCTATTGAAAATTACTTTTGTAGTTACATTTTTTGGGTTTGGGTTAACTATTCTCAAATTATGGTATAATTTTAGGGTTTAGGGTTTGAGTTTGAGATTTAAGATTTATTTTAGGTCAAATATTCCTAAATTATGGTTTAGCTTTGGGGTTTAGGGTTTGAGTTTGAGTTATGATTTATTTTGGATTAACTATTCCAAATTAGGGTATAGTTTTGGGGTTTAGGGTTTGAGTTTGGGTTAACTATTCTCAAAATTAGGGTATAGTTTTAGGGTTTAGGATTTAGGTTTAAGATTTATTTTGGGTTAACTATTCCTAAATTAGAATATAGCTTTGGGGTTTAGGGTTTGAATTTGGGTTAACTATTCTCAAATTAGGGTATAGTTTTGGGATTTAGGGTTTGAATTTGAGGTTTAAAATCTATGTTTAATTAGATAATTATTATTTATTTATGTTAAAATCGTTTTTATTAAAGATTCCACATTTATTTTAATTTTAATTTTTATAAAAATAATTTATTAAGATTGGTGGACCCACAACTAAAATTTGATTGGTTGATAAAGAGGGGGTGAAGGAGATGGTTCACCCCTGAACCCAAGAATTGTTCCAAGATTAAATAGGCCTTATTAAATAAATAAAATTACAACACGAAGGGACGAGCGTTACATAGAGAAAGTCCGTAAAGAAGATTAAATACAAGATAGTATTTATTCGTATGAATTTAAAAGAGAATGGTGGTTTCATGTATTTATATATGTCAATAAGAATAAGAATGATGTAAGAGCAATGGAGAAAAAGAAAATACTACTCTTTTTCAAAAAAATAAATAAAAAAATACTACTATTTCTTTAATTTGAAAAGATCTGGCATTTTTTAACCTTTCTATATGATTTTGGCCTATAAATACATCAAAATAGTTACACAAACTTAAACAATATCCCGCAAATAAAATAAGAAAAGGAAAAGAAACAAGTGTTACAAAGAGAAGCTATGTGAAGAAGAAAATATCATGTTAATTATGTGTATAAATATTTCATATCTTACAAACACATAATATGCAAAAGAGGATTAAATGCATAAACGATATTTGGAGTTTAGTTGGTCAAAACGAGAGAAAATAGAGAATAAGAGAATAAGAGATCCTTAAAAAGTACAAATTATTACTAATAATTATCTATGGAATTTTTTTTTGAAAAATGAAAGAAATACACAAAATAGAGTACTTATATAATTGTGTTAAAAACATAAATAAAAAAAAATCTTCCATTAATATCTTTATGAGATCAAAATAAAAAATAAATGTGTAATTAACAAACTCGAGTGAATTATAATTATCAAATAACAAAGAAATCTTTATGTCCAATTATAATAGCCATAAAACTACGGTCAAAATTGGTTGCTTATTAAATTCTGTTTGTTTTTATAGTTAGTGGTGCCAATTCTCCAATATTCATTATCAAATCATTTTGAAACCAAAAAATTCTATTGAACATATATCAAAATATAAATTATTGAATTGCTAAAATAAAAAAATTTCCATCATATAAGAATATATCTAAAAGACAAATAGAGTGTTATACAAATTTAAACATTCACCGTAAAACCACGCGTATCATGGTGAAAAACATATACACACAAACATTGCATGGTGATACAAAAAGATTTGACTAAAACAAGTTAGATAGCCCGAGTGATACGTATATTATGTTAGGATCATTTCCATCTCTTGATTTAGAAAAAGAATTACTATGTGTGTTTCTCTACTTTTTGGTATATATATGCTTTTACGTTCAATTATATCTATAGAGAGAGCTAAGGTATGGGCTGTGAAACTCATCCAAAAGATTGAAAAATTTGGTGGTTTCTATGGGATTAGGACAAGAGAGCTAAAGTATGGGCTGTGAAACATAGTTCTCTTTCAAAGTTTTACTATGTTTCTGTTTTTCTATTTATTGAATGAAGGCTTTGGTTTTCAATCAGTTCTTAACTCTAACATTGTTGATTCTTATTTTCTAAATTGTCATTGCTAACTCTCAATGTGTAATTAGAACTTCAACAGCATTAAAAACAAAGTTATCATCATGTCTACCGTTGATGTCATATCTCGGCATTTTCTAACACATAATCTTTCTCCCATTTATTAAATCTTGGGTTTATAGGTATTAGCACACAAATGGTAAAAATGCATGGAATAAAAGGGTAAGTAATTGCTTTGTCAAGGTTCACGGCTTGGAGGTGGTAGTTGCATAACTTTCACCTATCTTATGGATTACACAAAGCCATATTATAATTTAGTTTTGTTATTTTCAAGCTTTTAAGACTTTCTCTCGATACCAATATTCCCTTAGTACATTGCCAAACGTTTTGACCGTTTTGCTATGAGTTTGATTGATAGATTGAGTCTTAAAGCTCATAAGTGTCAAATTACCTTTCAACTTAAGAGAAATTTTGAGGCTCAAAGTTCATAGACGAATGGGTACACTCTTGCTTACATTGCATTTAAAATATGGTCACAAGAGAAACCAATTGTAATTTCCTTTCTTTTACTTATAATTAATATGTTTTTGTTTAACGTCCTCTGTTAATTTTGATGGCTCACTAATGTATCTGAAAACAGTTCATTTAACCATATGAGCTATGTTTGGAGAAAAAATATACATAAGCTAAAGAAAGAGAGGACGAAAATTAGATACATGGAGAACAGGAGCAAAAACTATTGGAGGACGAAATGTGAGAGAGGTTTATGTTTGATATATGTAACTTACAAGTAATTTGTCCTCAAGTCATGGTAGCCAGTGGCGGAGGTAAGAAGGGAGGAGGGGGGTCACATGACCCCCATAAAATTAGTGCATTAATTATTTTTGGTGTAATTTTGATTGGGCTTAGTGAAATATTTATTTAAAATTAGTCTTTGACCCCTATAAATTATGTTAAAACTTTAAAATGCACCCATCAATTTATGTAATTTTATCATTTTTTATTATAGTGAAGTAAAAAAAAGATATTATGACCCCGATAAAATCTATTTCTAGATCCGCCACTGATGGTAGCTAAAGTAATGGTCATAGCAACAACAATATTGGCTATGCCGATTATAGAAAGATGAGAGGAATTCCCACAATAACAACAAAGAATTAGCATTTGTAAAATAAAACCCGCGCGTATGCGCGGGTCCTCCCTTAGTGTATACAGAAGTTTTGGTACTCTTCATTGTTAATCATAATTTACCATAACAAAAAGATAAAACAAACGAATGAAACTTTTGGGATGATTAAGACAAATCCAAACTTTTGGGATGATTAAGACAAATGGAAATGGTGGTGGTGGGGATAACTTAGCGTAATGTAAACCCAAGATTCATATATTTGGTATTGGATATTCATATCGAATATTCTATTACATTAATAAAACTTGACAAAAACATTATAATTCTAGAATATACTATCTGACCAGAAAAAGAAAGAAGATATACAATAACGATGCTCATTTTCCACCGTCCAGACATGTGTTTCTCAGCCACATGATAATGTGTTATGTCCAGATTCAAGTGGTATGATTCACACGGTATTGGAATATTATTATTATTATTTTGGTGTTTTTCTTGTTGACATTAAAAAATTACTCAAGGATTTTAACCGCTTTTCTCTTGATGACGAAACACAACCAACTTTGCCTATCTCCTCCTATCGACGCCGACTCCGGCGTCGGTCGTACTCTTGCTTTTATATTGTATAGTTACTAGTCTCTATCTTCATCGGGCCGGAGGACGATTGAGGAGAGATTTGATTCATAGTCTTCCGATAAGAAAAATGTCCGATTGCGGTTGGTGGTTGTGTCTTCTTCTTACGGTGGTCATGCCTCTCTCCCTTGTTTGTTAAGATACGTGTTTTTGTTTGGATTCTAATGAATCATTTGGTCAGATACAGCTATTTGATTCCATCCAAATCACATAAGTCATTTGCCTTGACAACCAATTGAAAATTACCAATTTCGTCCAGGAAACTATCCTTAATTAGATTCCTCCGAGTCTCAAAATTCTCGTTGTAGTTTAATTTCTCATTTCTCCTTTTTTAATAATTACTTGAATGCGTTAGTGAATTTGTTGCGGATTCATCAACCATCTACGGTGGTTTCATCATGTGTGACACCACTACTTTCCACAATCGTTTCATTTGTGTGGGTTCTCGTTCAAATATACTTGGTTCATTGTAGCCGTTTCTTCTCTCATGGTAGAGCGTTTTTTTCTCCGGCGACGATATCGTCTCCGATGTGTTAGTTTAAAATCGTCAATTGAAATCATAGTTTGTATATATTAGTGGTGGTGGAATCCCCTAGTTTAGAGGATATCGACAAATCATCTTTGAAGGGGAATCCCAACAGCTTATCTATCTCATTCATGGTCGAACAAGGAACATAGCTATAGATAATCTAATAAATGAAATACATTATTGGATTACTCGTTTTGCAGATGTTCATATAGTCCATATCGGACGTCGTTCAAATGCCATAACCGATAATCTTGCGTATATCGGACTTTCATAATTTCTTTCTTGTTGTATTTATAATAATCTTCTATTTGTATACAAAATCTACTCTTTTGAGTATGTAACGATTTCAAGATCAATAAAATAGACGTTCAAAAAAAAAAAAAAATTACTCAAGGAAAGGCTGTAAAAATATCTGTTTTTTTATACAGACAACGAAAATTCTTAGAAGCTTTTTTTTAATAGTTATTTGAATAAAAAAAACAATAATCTTATGAATTTAATCAAAACTAATAAAAAACTTTCCATAAAAATGAGGATAAAAAAAAGAAAGTAAGTTTAAAGAAAGTATATAGTTTTTCTTCTCTGGGTTTGGTTTGGTTCGGTTCGCATATAAATATTCTATTCGAAGAAAGTATATAAATAAGATTATCAATTCCTTTTGGGTCATTTACCTTGGTCTTCGCCCTAAAACAAAGACAAACACAAAATCTCATCTCCCTCTTTTCCCTCTTTCTCTGGTGAGTTGATTTTTCTCTGATTAGCAACATTTTTAGTCTTCCTCTAATTCCTTAGGTCAAATAAAAAACGAGTTTTTGGTAGAATGGGACGGTCTTCATCACCACGCCGTGTTGCATTGCATTCTCTCTTTTTTTCCCCAGAGAGATCTATGCGATTGAATAAGCTTTTCTGGGGTTTCATCTTTCTCAAACTTTTCTTATCAAGTAGGAAAAATCGATCCTTTTCGTAATTCTCGTGGTGGGTCTTTTTCAAAATTGGGGAATCAATTATGAGCAAAATCAGTTGTTTTTTTTGGGGGAATATTTTTTTGAACTGTTTATCGTTTTTTTCTCTCATGATTTCTGGGGAAGAGTAGAAATGATTCCACCAAAAAATCATCTTTTTTTCATTGTTGGTGGTGGGATCCTCATGATTTACGTTTGTGTCAACATCATAACCTTTCTCTTTTCTTATTTTTGGAAATTATATTTAACTTGAAACGATTTCTTACAGAGAAGCAGCGTGTAAAAGAGGGATTTTGATTCTGACAAGTTATTAGTCCATTGAGGTGTCGGGCTGTCAAAACTTGACAGCCCGAGTTACAGCAACACGAACCTTCCAGGTAAATGTCCCAACAATCTTGGAGTCTTCTTACACGCGTTTTCAACATGTGTGTTTTGTGTGTGTGTGTGTATTACTTATTATACATCAATCTCTTCTTATATAACAGGACTTGTTTTTCATCTATGGAATGAGATAGATTTGGATTAGATTGTGGCCAATATGAGTTATTTCTCTGGGATTATTCAACGGCCACTTGTTGCTGCTGCTGCTGTTATTGCAGCTTCTGTCTCTGCAGATGTCTCTGAGAGGTTTTCTTCTCTAAAACCACTAGTTCGAGGTTCTGAATCAAATCCCATTGCTGTTGCTGCTTCAGTTCAGGACGAAAGGTCGTCCTTGTGGGTTTCTCAAATCTCGCCTTCTAAGCTCGCGGATTTATCTTTTGCCTCGAGGATTTGTTATCCTCTGCCGAATGTTGATCATCTAGCTCCTAATCCGAGCTGTAACTTCGCTCCTCCTGTTACGTCTTTGTCAGCTCTTCGTAGCGTTTATCAGTCTGCTGAATTGGTTAAGGCGTCAAAACCAGCCGCTTTCATAATCGGGGACTCGCTTGTGGTTCCTGATGTTTCTTATAAATGGCATTTGCCTGAGACTAGTGCGATCGATGTGTCGGGTTCTTCGAGTTGTGCGTCTGAGAAGAATAGAACTGTTGTGGTTTTGCTTGGATGGCTTGGATCGAAACAGAAACATTTGAAGAAATATGCGGAATGGTATACTTCAAGGGGTTACCATGTCATTACATTTACTCTTCCCATGAATGAGATTATGAGTTATCAAGTTGGAGGTAAAGCGGAGAAGAACATCGAGTCGTTGGTTAATCACTTGGCTGATTGGTTGGATGAAGAGCAACAGAAAAATCTTGTCTTTCACACCTTTAGCAACACCGGATGGTTAACGTGAGGCTCTATGACTTCGGTTTTTTCGTTTGTTTACATGGTAGTTTCACACTTCACTTATCGTATTTTCCATCTATTGCATACGCAGATATGGAGCCATTTTAGAGAAATTTCGAAAGCAAGATTCGTCATTGATGCAAAGAGTTAAAGGTTGCATTGTAGACTCAGCTCCTGTTGCTGCTGCAGATCCTACGGTAAGTGATGGTTCTTGCATTCATAGCTATGTTTATACGGTCATTTAGCCGTCAAAGAAGATTTGCTTGGTGGGGGCTTGACTTGTGCGTAAACTTTAGTCGTGGATACTAGTTTTGCTAGACGCTGATGGGTGCTAATTAGATTGATTATTCGATTGAACATTCTGGATACTAATTAGGCTTGTAAAAACAGGTATGGGCATCGGGTTTCTCAGCCGCACTTTTGAAGAAAAACAGCGTAGCCACCAAAGGATCCGCAACCTCATCATGTGAGTCAAACGTGGGAGCGCAAATTAATGGTATAAACTTCTCCGAGCATAAACCTGCTGCAACGGAAACAGCTTTGCTTTTAGTTCTCGAGAAGTTCTTTGCGGTGATTCTTAATCTTCCAAAAGTAAACAGGTAAAAAAAAAAAAAACCCGCCTTTCATCACACAGTTGTTCACCCGAAATCCCATGATTTCACATTAACAAACTCGTCAATCATATTCGTACAGGAGACTTACGGACGTTGTAGACACTTTATCATCAGCACAACCAAGATGTCCACAGTTATACATTTACAGCTCTGCGGATAGAGTTATACCCGCGGGACAAGTTGAATCATTCATTGTAGAGCAGAGGAAAGCAGGACACGAGGTCCGTGCTTGCAACTTCATATCTTCACCTCACGTAGACCATTTCCGGAGTAACCCAGAATTGTATACAGCTGAGCTCAACCATTTCATGGAAAACTCAGTCCTTGCTTCTTGCTGCAACCATTCTTCATAGCCACACTTCCACAAGTGTTGTTGTTGCTAACTTTTTTTGTTGGGTCTATTCATTTTTTAACTCTAAAATACAGAGAAAAGATACTTACTGATGATTCTTTTGGAGTGGGATTGGTGTACACTACTACACAGTTACCAGATTGTTTCATACTTTGTAAATGATTAGATTTTGTACATTTCGGATTAAGTGACCTTACTTTGTTATTTATTCATTCAGGGTTATTGATGTTAATTGTAAAGTTTTATGCTCTTTTCGTGATTTTGATAATTATGAGGGATCAAAACCATATTTTTTACTTATTAGACGCTAAACTCACCAGCGACGGAAAATCCAAACGCAAACGTGTGAATTGCGTTTGAAGCGGCGGAGAACGATCTTTTTTTTTTTCTTTTTCTCTCGTGTGTCATTTTGTGGAACTTGAATCTCTCTCTCTCTCTTTTTTTCATCTCCTCCTCTGACGTAACCCTAACGAAGTCGAAGATTCTCTGGTAGATCTATCTTGATTCGATTTTCCCTTTTCCCCCAGAAAAGTTCGATAAAAGTCGCCACTGAAATCGAAAGAGGTGGGGTTTATAGTAGTCAGAGGTATATTGAGAGAGAGAGAGAGAGAGCTATGGATTTGGATCAATGGATTTCCAAGGTTAAAGAAGGTCAGCATCTCTCTGAGGACGAGCTTCAACTTCTCTGCGAATACGTATGCCTTCTTCTTCTTCTTCTTCTTCTTCTTCTTTACTTGCTTTCTCAATGTCCAATCATACCAATTTCTTTTCTGGGTCGATTGAGGATTAGAGCTTCTTCTGCTGTTCTCTGCTTGTATCTTGTTGGAAAGTGCATTTGAATTTGGTCTCTATCCTCTGTATCGTGTGATTTTGGTTCCTGGATTTAGGGTTTTTCAACCAACGGAGATGGTTCAATCAATTTTGTAATTGGGATATAATATTTCAGTGATTGATTATGTTGATTTGCCAAGGTGCATCATAGTTAAGTAACGAGAAGATGTTCATGTGTGTATAATGTAACAGGTGAAAGAAATTCTGATTGAGGAGTCGAACGTACAGCCTGTCAACAGTCCAGTCACCGTCTGTGGTGATATTCATGGCCAGTTTCATGATCTAATGAAGCTTTTTCAAACTGGAGGTCATGTTCCCGAGACGAATTACATATTTATGGTACAGAGAGTTTTCTGTTTTTGGGTCTCTGGTATGGCAATCGATATTGATGAATACAATCATGATTTTGTTGTGGGAAATTCTCAGGGAGACTTTGTGGATAGAGGTTACAACAGCCTTGAAGTCTTTACTATTCTTTTGCTTCTTAAAGCTAGGTAAGTTTTTTCATAAATGTTCAAGAGACTCCTGTCATCATTGAATCTTTCCCTTTAACATGCTGTTGTTTGTGCATAATGCCAAGTTCTTGTTTATTGACCAATGGATTTTGACAATTATTAATCTTTTCTTTGTAAACGCTTATAGAAATTATTAACCAATAACCTATTACATTCAAAGGACGTGATTGCTTCTCAAGCTTCTATGTTTTAAGAATTCTTTGGTTCTGACTGATAGAGGAGTGAAATATGTTCTCACACTAAATGTATTAGTTATCTCGAGAATGCTATTTAAGCTGTAAAATCCATTGCTTTTTTACAAGTATATCTTCTCCTTATGGGGATTTCTTTATATAACTTTCTTTGGTGTGAGCATAATTTTGTTTTTTTGGTCTTGTGTTTTCCTATGTGTAGATATCCAGCCCATATTACACTTTTGCGTGGAAATCATGAAAGTAGGCAGCTAACGCAGGTATGCTTTATTCTGTTCCACTAATATCTATTACTTTTCTCTTCATACAGTTCCTTAGCAAGATTTTTTTGAAAAGTTCTGATATTGTACATGGGTGTTAGCTAAGATGCATTTTGATTGAATCAAGTGTTGGAAAGCTAGTTTCAGAAGGTGCTTTATATGTACCAGTCTCCTTAGGTCTGTTTTCATCCTGACATTGTTCAATCGCTTAGTTGATACATACACTTTTAAGGAAGAAAGAAAGTTTTAGTGATAAATTTTTCATCAATGCACTCCTGGCAAAACTTAATCAAGATTAAGCGTACAAATGTACATCTTGGTGCAATGAAATGCGTATTCCTCGACTCTGCAGAAAGTATGATCAAATATATATATATATATATATATATATAGGTTATATGTGTCACAAAGTTGGTATTTTTACATGTAAACAATTTCAGGAGCTGGATGAAGTATCATTTTTGTTGATCTTGGATATCCCTTTGTCACACAGAACTGTTAAATTGATATGCGAGGACATCCATAATAGAAATAAGTGATGGGGCTTGGTTACTGTTATCTAGCTCTTGGTTCCAGTGGAGATATATGATTCTAGTTTTACTTTCATATTACACTTTTAGTGAGGTCTTTGTTTTGCTGGAAGGCACATTTAGAGTGCCATTTGTAGTGTTATTAAGATTCGCATCCCTATTTTTATGTTTTCCAGGTATATGGTTTCTATGACGAATGCCAAAGGAAGTACGGTAATGCGAATGCGTGGCGGTATTGCACAGATGTTTTTGACTATCTTACCCTGTCAGCTATTATAGATAGAACAGTAAGTAATTTCTTCAGGAACTTGGGTTGTCGCATATGATAGCTGTATGCTATACTAAAATAATAAGTTCTTTGTCTAGGTTCTATGTGTTCATGGTGGACTTTCCCCAGATGTCCGGACAATTGATCAGGTTAAACTCTGCTTTATTGCTTTTGACTTTCACCCATCAAGTGTGTTTCTGGCTCAGCATGTTATTAAGGTCATCCACTCACTTTAGATCTTATTGTGGGCTCTAGATAAGACTAATCGAGCGGAATTGTGAAATTCCTCATGAAGGGCCATTTTGCGATCTTATGTGGAGTGATCCTGAAGATATTGAAACATGGGCTGTTAGTCCACGTGGAGCTGGTTGGCTCTTTGGATCGAGGGTTACCACTGAGGTATGCTTTTCTTCTTAAGTAGTTGATTTAATTTTGTAGCTAATAAATTGAATTTAACGTCTCTGATATTTGATTTTGACTTCTTGTGCAGTTTAACCATATCAACAAGCTTGATCTAGTATGCCGCGCTCACCAGCTTGTACAAGAAGGTCTCAAGTACATGTTCCAAGATAAAGGCCTTGTGACTGTGAGTGTCCTCCTTCTTATGACGTGACCTTATTATGTTGAATATTTGGAAGTATTACTCTGCTTGATGATGTTTCTTTCTTCTTCTTTTCTTTTGATGTGAAGGTATGGTCTGCACCTAATTACTGCTACCGCTGTGGCAATGTCGCTTCTATATTGAGTTTCAATGACAACATGGTGAGTTATCACTTCAATCTTTCCGAATTGAATAATCTAATCTGCTATCTTCATGCCACCTTCTCCCTCAACAAGAGGGGCTTCTATTGCTCAAGTGATTTTACACATTAGTTTTTGATATTCTACGTTTTGAAAGTAATGGTTTAACGAGATTAGAGAAATTTAGATACGTAAGTTGTGTGCATTTGCCATAGATTCTAGGTAACTGCATAGTATTGTATCATTTGTTCTCCATTGATTCAAGTTCTTTGTGTATTGTGGATCCTCCAAGGGTTAATGATGAGATCCATGAAAAATGCTTGCTTTTTCAGGAAAGGGAAGTGAAGTTCTTCACAGAGACAGAGGAGAACAATCAAATGAGAGGACCAAGGACTGGGGTTCCGTATTTCCTATGATGAAACGACGATTGACACTATTATATTCGGCCCCTTGCGTTGCAGTGATGATGATGAAGCCATTGCTACCATTGGCAATATGTTCAGTCTGAAAAGGTTATATATGATGAATATATATATATATATATTATCTACTGATGGGTTTCACTTACTTCCATTATTTTTGTCCTTGAGGTTACATTTTCCTTGTGAAATTCAAAAGTTACAACTTTGGTAATAGTTTTAGTAGTTTTCTGCTGTTTCTTTTTCTTTTCTCCAATATTTTTTCTTTTGTATGTTCACCATACACTGTTTCCTTTGCTTCTTGTTGTTGTGAAGATTGACATTTAATTTTAAATAATTTAAACATCGTTACAAATGGAAC